>JAYKQN010000031.1:1825000-1960000 GCA_036785175.1 Eupleurogrammus muticus | reverse complement strand
ATTATTTGATTGATTTAAGTCACTTTAAAGAAGAAAATGTCTGAATGTTCTAAATCCAGATTATAGGTGACATGATAATGAGATTAGTGCGTTTAATTGATAAAATGTGGAGTTAAATGTTCCTAAAGCTGCAGATTGAAGCTAAAATGTCTTTTTTTGTCCACAACCCAAAGATCATCAGTTTACTATTAAAGAAGAATAAAGACACCAGGAAATAATCAGAGAACAGAAGCTGGAACCAGAGAATCTGGACGTTTTAGAATTAAAAATTACTCAGTTGCATTTATTGATTGATAAGCAAAGGTTTGTGCCATATTTTCTACTCAATAACGGCTTAAAATAACTATTTATAGGATTCCTGTTTAATCATCTACTTAATTAATTAAGTAAAACATAGTTTGAGGAGTTCCGTAGGGCTCGTTTCTAGGCCACTTATTGTTCATCATTTCTGGCTTTATCTTGATATGCTGATGATGCACACATTTATTCTCAAAGCTACAGATTGAAGCTAAAATGTCTTTTTTTGTCCACAACCCAAAGATCATCAGTTTACTATTATAGAAGAATAAAGAAACCAGGAAATAATCAGAGAACAGAAGCTGGAACCAGAGAATCTGGACAATTTATCATTAAAAAATGACTTAATAATTTAATTGATTATCAAAATAATTGGAGATTAATGTGAAAGTTGTCATTACATGTTGAGTAAAACATATAAATCCTTTATATTCTGTAATTTTGTGGATTAGAAATAATGAAAACCCACAACGTTTCACAATATTCCAATTAGAGCTGCCACTAATCACTATTTTCATAGCTAATTAATCTATCAATTATTGGGAAGAGTCATTAATTAAGGAATTTATTGATTACTATATTGATGTGGTTTCTTAAAGCTGAAGATTGAAGCTAAAATGTCTTTTTTTATCCACAACCCAAAGATCATCAGTTTACTATTATAGAAGTTGTTTAATCGTTGGCCACTAATCATTTAATCAATGCTTAAGTAAAAAATCTGCAATGATTAACTGGTTTATGTATTAGTTGCATAGTTAGTCATTTATATAATTGATTTGAGTCATTTTTTAATTCTAAAATGTCCAAATTCAAATTATTTCCTGGTTTATTTATTCTTCTATAATAGTAACCTGATGATTGTTTTAATAATAAATATATTAATTGACTATTAAAATGATTTTCCTTTAAACCATAAAAACCTGCAGATTAACAATCCAGGGAACCACCCACAACCACAAATAAACGTACCCAGAACGGTTTAAGCAGCAAAATGTGCAAACTGGGAACAAAGGAACCAGAGTTCGACGTTGCACATTGTGTTTTTAATGGATTCTGAGACGTATTCAACTTTAACAGTTAATAGAAACACGCCATAATTATCAGTGTAGTAAAACACTGAGTGGGTTTGGTTCCGTTTCTGACAATGAGTGAGTCTTTAACCATTCTCTCCTCTCTTTCCTCTCTTTCCTCTCTTTTCTTAAAGTGAACCAGGTCTTATGAGGAGAAATAATTGGCTCAACGCTGCGACTGTCAATCCGCTCCAATGCTGGTGTGTGGCTCTGAGGGGGGCTCCTGCTTTTTTATTCTAATCAACATCTAGATATCAACGCAGCAGCATAACCACAAACAGCACTGAGTGTGTGTGTGTGTGTGTGTGTGTCTGTGTGTGTGTGTGTTGTGTTGAGGGAAACACATTTCAGCATCTGGGCGTCCGTTGTTCCGTCAAAGTGACAACGCGCTGCAGGCAAATCCAGAAGTTTGCACTTTTCGTGAAAAACAGCATGTGTGTGTGTGTGTGTGTGTGTGTGTGTGTGTGTGTGTGTGTGTGTGTGTGTGTGTGTGTTTGTTTTGCCATTAAGAGACTCTGAATAGAATTTTTTTTCGTCCTGTTGCTCGTCCGTCCGCTGTGTCGCCTCGTTGTTTAACAAAGTAAAAACTCTGAATGTTTTAAGAATCGTCTCCCGTTGCTGAACAGCTGCATCAAACCTCTTGTCCAGGTTCTGTCATGATTCTGATGGAACATCCGTTCTGGGGCGTGTTGGTTTTATTGTCTCGTCCGTCCAGGTCCTACCGTCACGTTGTTTGGGTTTTATGAAGCTGGGGGGTCGTGTATGAGAGTATATGTGTCTGTAAAGATCATCAGTTTACTATTATAGAAGAATAAAGAAACCAGGAAATAATCAGAGAACAGAAGCTGGAACCAGAGAATCTGGACATTTTAGAATTAAAAATCAATTAATCAATTATTAAATCAGCTGCTGAATAATGTGATAGTTGGCAACTAATCAATTAATCATTTGGAAAACAGTCAAAATGAGTATTTTGTACTACAATTAGAAAACCAGATCACAGCTGGACCTTACCAATATGGCCGCCGCTGAGGGACACAATGCACATGGACAGAAAGAGAATAGGAGTAGAAGAGCTGCAACCAATCACTATTCTGATTAATCAATTCGTTTTTTGGTTCATCAAATGGTGTAAAATGTTGATCAGTGTTTGTCAAAGCTGCAGATTGAAGTTAAAATGTCTTTTTTTTTTGTCCA
The DNA here is from genome assembly GCA_036785175.1 of Eupleurogrammus muticus. Classification (NCBI taxonomy): domain Eukaryota; kingdom Metazoa; phylum Chordata; class Actinopteri; order Scombriformes; family Trichiuridae; genus Eupleurogrammus; species Eupleurogrammus muticus. The sequence goes on along the minus strand of JAYKQN010000031.1, from coordinate 1,957,436 downwards.
CAACCCAAAGATCATCAGTTTACTATTATAGAAGAATAAAGAAACCAGGAAATAATCAGAGAACAGAAGCTGAACCAGAGAATTTAGACATTTTTTTCTCAATTAATCAATTAATCATTGCAGCTCTAGTTTTAAGGTGTAATGGAGTGTAGTTTTCTTGAAAACATTTACATGGTTTCTTATTTCATTACACAACAATCAGTATTATTTACTGAAAATTAACCTTAATTAATCTTGACACTAAACAAATAGATCTGCAACCAATGATTATTCTGATAGTTGATTAATCTATCAACTAATGAAATTATATTTTGCTTTATAAAATGGTGTAAAATGATCAGTGTTTCCCAAAGCTTGAACCTAAAATCTATTTTTTTTTGTCCTGACATTTTCTTCTTTATCGATTAATCGACCAATCGTTCCAGTTGTTGGACATTATCGTCCCAAAAAATGAATTAATTATCAAAACAGTTGGTGATTATCAATTAATCGTTTATCAATTAGAAGGAAGTAAAAGACCAATTTGCTATTGAAAACGGTTAAATCCTGGGATCATACAACGAAGCAAACGTTCTGCAGCCAATCAGCGGCTTTTTATTTATTGGATAATTTAATGGAGCGGATGGGCATGAGAATACGAACCATGCAGCCATAGTTTCTCTGTATTTACCTAAACTACGTATTATACGTGATAGTTACCCAACAAAATATTATAAATACCACGTATTTACTTTAGTATTTCATCCATTGATTCTAATCTTAATCTTTGACTCTTTTACCAATGGTGAATATATTTTCCTGGTAAATACCTAGTATTTCAGCAGATAATGTGCTATTTGTACCACATATTAAATACAGAGTAAGTAGTATTTTACTTTTACCAATAACAGTTGCAGATCGCTGTATAAATCGTCCAGTGGTTCCATCTCCTTCATGCGGCTGCATCCCACCAGTTGTTTATTGGGTGGACGTCTTGTGTATAATCGTCCCTGCCGGCTCCGCGGGGGGTGGGGTGGGGTGGGGTGGGGTGGGGGGGTCCTCTGGCGAGATGCAACACCAGGCGTCGCCTGCACGTTGGCGGCCATGACTCTGCCGAGGTGCAGATTGCGACGCTCACTACCAATTAGGCGGCGGGCGACTGACGCGTCCCAGGGCACACGCTCCTCGTAGGCATCAAAAGGAGCAGCAGTGACATCACAGAGGGACGCCGGCGGCGCGGCGGCGTGATGAGGCTCAGCGAATATCACCATTAGCATCATTAGCACGGCTCACGAAAGAAAAGACGTTATTTTGGGGGGTATTATTTCTCAGTTCTTGGTCATGCATTCCAAAGTTCTGTGTTTTTAGTTAACAGAATGTTGGTTGTGTAAACATTTTTGATTAATTGCCATAATTATTGTGATCATTTTTGCCCAAATGAACAGCCAGATGGCAGGATATGGTGTCATATTTGCGATCCTATCGTATTAATCTGGCTCCGGGTCCATCTGAGCACATTGTGCCATTTGCTGTGTTCACAATCTGTCCTCAAGTTGTCCTCTTTTAATATTTTCTTTTTGGAGCTGGGTTTTTTTCTATTTGATTATATTAGATTATTAAATATTAAAGTTGAGGGTGTGTGAAAGCAAGGCATTTATCTGCATGAATAGCTTGTGTTTAGTGGAGGAAGTAATGCGCTTTAAGTAACATCTCCTTCATGCATACACACATTAGCAGGAGTGTTTCCGTCTCGTGGTTTTAGAGTCAAACCTAGAAAAGCTCCAACAAAACCACTTTGTGGCTTCATTTCTGCTTTTAAACCCACTTCTCATTATCTTATATATACCTCCTTTTGTATATTTTAGCAGTGATGGAACCTAACTGAGTATATTTACTTTAAGCTCTTTTTTCTTGAGTATTTCCATCTCATGGGGAAATGTTGTACTTTTAACTCGATATGACAAGCTTTCAGATTAAAGTTTGAATTAAAATGAACTAATATTTGATAAGATTATAAAATACAACAAATGTAAGTAGTTCAACCAAACAAATAATTGGTAAAACTCTATAGGTAATAATGAATATTTCAGTCACAGTGGCTGATTTTACGCAAAATGTGCTTTTTTTTTATCTCACTTTTATGTAAAATAAAATGATGAATGTAGTATTTTAAATGGAGGAATTTGACTGGTAATGGAGTATTTCTACATTCTAGTGTTTCTACACTTAACAGGTGAATAAATCTTGTTTTTGGTACGATAAGCCAATATAGGGCAGATAATTTTGCTTATTATTAGCTTACCATTTGGGTTGATTTGGTTTTGTTGTAAAAAAAAAAAAAATAAGGCTAACATTTTCTAAAAACAAAAATATTTTATGTGTGATATTTAGCAGAATCTAGCAGAACATACATGATACATATTCAGGTTAAATTGATGTATAATTCAATGAAAATCTGATTTTTTGGTTTTATTACCATAACTTTTCTGTATTTACCTATACTACTGACAATTACCCAGCAATATATTATAATTACTGCATATTTACTAGTAAATACCTAGTATTTCAGCTATAGATTCTGATCAGTTACCTACATATTACCAATGGTAATTACCCAATAATGCATATATTTGGTAGATCATTACATAGTTTTACAGCTGTAGTAACTATCGCATATTTAGTGGGTAAGTACCTAGTATTTCAGATAAAATTTTAATTTGTTGGCATACTGCTATTGCTAATTACCCAATGATTGTATATACAGTATTTATTTACTTCCAGCTAAATAACTAGTACTAGTTAGTACTACTTATTATAAGTGACTGTTACCCAACTATATGTTATAACTACCACATATTTAGTGGTAAATACTCAGTATTTCAGGTATAGATTTGAATCATTTACCTATGATAATTACCTAATGATCGATATAATACCTCAATAATCAGTGGTAATGGCTCAATGACACCATATATTTACTGGGTAAAATACAGAGTTATACAGCTGTAGTTTCTCTGTATTTGTCTATACTACTAATTATAAGTGAAAATTACCCAACAATATCTATTATATCCGCATACTATACCACATATATACTGTACTACATCTAGTATCTAGTAAAAAAAAAATACTAGTATCTGACATTTTACCAATGGCAATTACCCAATGATGCATGTATTTGCCAGGTAAATTATTAGTATTACTGTATTTACCTGCTTATACCAGTAGTAATGAACCAATTAAACTACATTTATCAGCTTAATAACTATTATTACAGCCTGTTTTTCTGTATTTACCTATACTACGTATTATAAGTGACAGTTACCCAACAATTTATTATAACTACCACATATTTAGTGGTAAATACTCAGTATTTCAAGTATAGATTCTAATCATTTACCTATAATAATTACCCAATGATCAATATAAAACCTTATATTTCTGCTGTGGGTTCTCTGTATTTACTACTACTCACTAATACTATTTATATCAATGACACCATGTATTTACTGGGTAAATATATATGTTTTGCCAATGGCTATTACCCAATGATGCATATATGTGCCAGGTAAATACGTAGTATTACTGTATTTATGTAGTAACGACCCAGTTAAACTACATATATTACAGCCTTTAGTTTCACTGTATTAACCTATGCTTTTTGGTAGAATTAATTCAATGTAGGGTAGAATTATTCTATTCTACTGGCAGATAATTTAGCTCTTTTATATTATTTGGGTTAATTTGGTAAACAAGGCTAACGTATGACTAAAATCAAGAAAGAAACTTGAAATAATTCTACTCAGTATTTGACCGTTCTGTTCTTATGAGTAGAGGAACCTCTGCGTTTTCCTTGGAGTCTGTTCGGAGCGTCGTCTCAGTCATTTAACACAAAAAGTGTTGAAATGAAATTAGGGGTCAGGCGGGAACACATTCCTGTTGAAAAGCGAGTCAGAAACTATTTTACTCTGCGATATCAATTAACCTCGCGATGCATTTAGTGAGCGGAGCAGCCGTTGTGATTGTTCTTTATTCTGCGAGTCCTTGGGCTCCCGGGGAGGCAGTTTTTTTATTTCCTGACAGGAAACAATGAGGAGAGAAGTGTTTACAGATCCTTACAGATGGCTCGGGGCTCTGAATTAGCTCTTCCTCGCCGTCGCTCGCGTGATTCCGCTCAGAATTAACCTCAGATGTGTCATCAAGACGATCATCGGGATCGTCTGACAAGCGTCTGCGTCTGATCCCGACGCGCAACACTCACCGAGTTAGTCAGATATCGCTGTCAAATATGAAACCTTGTGGCATCTAATGATAGCTCACTGAAGAAACATCACATGCCGGTGACTTTCATAAACACGCGCTTTGTTTCCACAGAAGAGCTTCACAACTTTTCTTAAAGAATTACGTTGTGCGCAGCAGCTACTTTTCTTTTTTTGACCGACATTTCACACCTATTTATAACTACAGATCAGTGGCCTCTGAAGGGCAAGGCCGAAAGGTTAAGAAACATATATAGTATATTTTAACACAGTTCAGCTCCCAAGAGGGCACTCTAGCATGAATTTGGCTTGTACTTCCAAGAGGCATTTCAGCAGATGCTTTTACTCTTAGTGGGTGCTTTTCCATACATTCTTGCTCCTAGAGGGCACTTTAACACACATTTTGGCTCCCAAGACGGCACTTTAGCAGACGCTTTGACTCCGAGAGGATACCTTTTCATACACTCTGGCTCCTAGAGGGCACTTTAGCATGCGTTTAGGCTGCCTGGAGGTCACTTGAGGACACATTTGGGCTTTTCGAGGGCATTTTAGTGCACGTTTTGGCTCCATAGAGGGCACTTTAGCCCATGTTCCTGCTGCTGAGAGAACACTTGAGCATGAATTTCATCTCCTAGAGAGCTTTGCTAAGAGGGAATTTTAGCAGATGTTTTTATTTCTAGTGGGTACTTTCCCATACATTCTGGCTCCTAGAGGGCACTTTAGAACACATTTTGGCCCCTAGAGGACCTTTTAAATTTCATTTTGTTTTAGATGAGGGCACTTTAGCATGCGTTTAGGCTGCCAAGAGGTCACTTGAGCATGCATTTTGGCTCCTAGAGGACCCTTTAACATGCATTTTTGCTCCTCGAGGGCATTTTAGTGCACGTTTTGGCTCCATAGAGGGCACTTTAGCCCATGTTTCTGCTGCCGAGAGAGCACTTGAGCATGCATTTTGGCTCCTAGAGGGCACTTTAGCACACGTTTTAGCCCATAGGGTAGATTAGCATGCGTTTTATTTGCCAAGACAGCACTCAAGTACACATTTAGGCTTTTAGAGGGCACTTTAGCCCATGTTTTTTCTGCCAAGAGAGCACTTTAATATGCATTTTGGCTCCCATGAGGGCACTTTAGCATGCGTTTAGGCTGCCAGGAGGTCACTTGAGGACACATTTTGGCTTTTCGATGGCACTTTGGCCTGCACTTTGGCTCCTAGAGGACCCTTTAACATGCATTTTTGCTCTTCGAGGGCATTTTAGTTTGCATTTTGGCTCCATAGAGGGCACTTTAGCCCATGTTTCTGCTGCCGAGAGAGCACTTGAGCATGCATTTTGGCTCTTAGAGGGCACTTTAGCACACTTTTTAGCCCATAGGGTAGATTAGCATGCGTTTTATTTGCCAAGACAGCACTCAAGTACACATTTAGGCTTTTAGAGGGCACTTTAACATGCATTTTGGCTCCCATGTGGGCACTTTAGAATGCATTTTAGCTGCCAAAAAGGCGATTGAGCCTCCATTTTTGGTTTTCTGGAGGGCATTTTTACGTGCGTTTTTTAATAACTGGGCCACCGCCCCCTAACCCTAACCCTACTATATACGTATAACACAGAAAGAGGAGGAGCAGCTGATCGTTACTGAGCTTGTTGTTAACGCGGGCTCTGCAGATCTAGTCGGCCTGTCCTCCTCCTCTTTCTTTCCTTTCTTTTTTTTTCTCTCTTTACATGGCATAAATCCGGGAGATGAAAATGTCATGGAGCAGGTTCATTTTGCAAAGAGGTTTTGATTGCCATGCGCGTGTAATTGATTGTTCCAAGGACAGGGGGAAATCTAGAAATGTCATAACAGTCCTGCTTAGGTCGGTCCCACCGCCAGGCAATCAATGGGAAGTAAAAAGAGATATTGATTTGCGAGCGGCGAAAAAACTGTAGCCTGAGACAAGCAGGGGGAGCGCCGGGGAAAAGTGGCGCAGACGTGCAGACCTGTCACCGGCACCTATGAATTACCCAATCTTCCTCTGAAGATAGTGTTACCTTCAGATCCTGGAGGCCCGCAGCCGTCCATTAGCCCAGCTCCCGGGCCGCTAACGCTTGTCAGATTAATGAAGGAAACGTTGACCTTCCGAAGGCGGGGGGGGTAAACGCGGCGTTCTCAAACTTTCTGCTTGGCACGTTAAATATCGGAAACCGAATGCCCCCTTTTTTTTTTTTTCTCATGAAGATGATTGGCACGTCCTGAATGGACTCCCACCGCGGGGAACGCAGCTCGATGGAGATACAGACGCTTCAAGTCCGCGGTTAAATATATTGTCATGTAAGCTTTTCAGCGCGGCTCCAGCTGCATGTAGCAGTAAATGTAATCTACTACTACTTTCCCTCCTTGTACTGTAAGACGAGGGGGGGGGGGGGGGGGGCGTTTGGCTGAGGAACAGGCGGCTGCTTCTGTAAATCCAGGCCTTTCGCTATGCCAAGAGTCTGCTCTAACGGATAAAGGTTATAAACACTTCAGCCGCCTGATTTATGACGGACACCTCAGGTTTTTTGACCTTTTGCATATCTCCGTCTGAAGATATAAATTTGTAGTGACACAGATTGGAGGCTTTACAGCGGTTTATGACATGCTAAATCTCCCCGGCGAGGCGTGCCAGCCTTCTTATTCCTCGTCCTGCCGCAGCGCTCATTGCTCGGGTGGAATACGGCCTCAATCAAGAATGTAAAAATTGCAAAAAAAAAAAAAAGTCTCCTTCAAGACGGGAGCCAGGCAGCGTCCAGGGGGATTAAAAACGCCTCCGTTTTACGTTGGAAAAACCCGTTTAAAAATGACAGAGAGACGTCTGCAGAAGCTAATGAGAGGAGAGGGAGGACGGAGGAAGCTGATTGGTCGAGAAGGAGGTGGTGGTGGCGTCTATAGACGAGGATGAGGGACCTAAAGGTTCAGTAGAACGTAGGATTAACCAGTTAGTTTCCTGCTTTAATCGATCGATTCATCGATTTGCGTCACGTGTTACATTTGAATGAAAGATTTAAGTCACATTTACCAGATTAATTAGTTAGTCGCTAACTATCACATTATTAAAATACTATTTAGTGAATCAGGTATTGTATTTAGGTCATTTTAAGGAAGAAAATGTCCAAATTTTCTAACTTTTCTGACTTCTGACTGTGATTAATGTTATAGTTGGAAATTAATCGATTAATCGTTGCAGATCTAGTTATAAAAAAAATAAAGGAAAAGTTAATTGTTATTTGTTTCAATGCTGAACAGAATATTGATGAAATATATTTTAATCTAGACACTGAACAACTGGAATAATAATAATAGAATAATAATAGTCAATTAAACTGTTGATTACTGAAAGGATTAATCGATTAGTTGTTCATTAACTGGTGTAAAATGTTGATCAGTGTTTCTCAAGAAGAAGCTGGAACAAGAGAATTTGGACATTTCATAATTAAAATGACTCAAATCCACTAAATGATCATTAAAATAGTTCAATCTTTTTGTATATTACATATATTTTATAATATGATTAATTGATTATTTGACAACTATCACATTACTCAGCAAATACTTTGATGATCAATTTATCGATTTGAGTCATTTTTAATTCTAAAATGTCCAAATTCTCTGGTTCCAGCTTCTGTTCTCTCGTTATTTTATTATTTATCTTCAGCTTTGGGAACATATTGACATTTTACACAGTTTAATACTATTTTTTATTCTTAAAATCAATTAATTCATTATCAAAATTGCGGGATGAACTAATTGATTAATTGTTTTATAATCATTTCTTTTTATTTGGTCAAACAACTAATTAAAAACAGACTTTTCAGAAGTCATTAATAATAGTAATTCCTCCATAAGCAGAGTAGAAGCATCCAACAAACTACTATAACATTTCCAAAGCATTCACTGCTCATGTTTGACTTTAAACGTAGCTGCTCTAATGCAGCACAGCTCTTTCTGTGTAGCTCCACAAACGTATTTGCCGTAATATAATAGTTTTTTGTTCTTTTTTTTGTGCAGTAACTGTTTGTCTGTTTCCGTCCTTGAATCTGATCCGGCATTAAAGAATAATGCAGCTTGGCATCGGGGCGCGGCGTCCCGTGATAGAGCAGGAAAGCAAATAAAAAAAAAAAATAGAAAAAGCCGGGTTACAAATGGAGCGAGCGGTGGAGTTTAGACGCGTGGATATGTGGACTGATCCCCACCAGAAGGTTAATTGGTGCCTCTGGACGTCGGCTGCTCGGAGCATCTGATAGAAGGCGTGGAACAGCAGGGAGGACAGCTGTTAATCTCTGTCAATTCCAGCCTCAAACACAGAGATATGACGCAAAAAACACTCACATTATGTACTATAGTTTCAGGACTACAAGGCCCCGTACTAAAAGAACCAGTCTATGTATTTAACACACACATAAGGCACCTAACTATAGGGTTTTATACACAGAAATAGATATAATCAAAAATAGAGCGGGAGCTAAAGTTTGGTTTTGCTTTATTTAAGTATTGATTATAAAGTACTAACATTTTTTAATCATCATGGTAAAACACACGGATAAAACATGCACACAAGTGTGTGTTTAAAAATAGAGCAGGGTAATGTCATCGATCAAACCATCAAAGTCCTCATCCTCTGTTTCTGATTCCAACAGCAGCTAAATCTCCATCAAACATGCCAGCTTCACTTTCTTCACCATCAGAGTCACTTTCCTCTAAATGATGCGTTATAATCTGCTGGAAGTTGCTGCGCTACCGTAGTCCTGGTCTGGATGGAGAAATGGCACCGAAACAAAAGCAGCAAGACGGAAATGTTCAATTTTCATTTCTTCTGCTGCTTAACTGTTTTTAGTCGAATGGTGACCATAGGAACGGTTCTCCCACTCGTTCTTTGCTCTGTGATCCACTGATCCAGTCTCTGCTCTGTGATCCACTGATCCAGTCTCTGCTCTGTGATCCATTGATATAGTCTCTGCTCTGTGATCCACTGATCCAGTCTCTGCTCTGTGATCCACTGATCCAGTCTTTTCTCTGTGATCCACTGATCCAGTCTCTGCTCTGTGATCCACTGATCCAGTCTCTGCTCTGTGATCCACTGATCCAGTCTCTGCTCTGTGATCCTCTGATCCAGTCTCTGCTCTGTGATCCACTGATCCAGTCTCTGCTCTGTGATCCACTGATCCAGTCTCTGCTCTGTGATCCACTGATCCAGTCTTTCCTCCAACTCGTACCACCTGTCTTATGTCTTAAACTCAGCTGTGTAGCTGATTTCCTTCAGTTTAAACTGTGCTTTATCAGCGTGTCTCTTTACCATTTTCAGGTTGTTAAAACAACGATGTTCTGCATAACGCACATCCCCGTTATTTTATCTACAATCCATGCCCACACTTCCCCTACATACACACATAGGGAGCATCAACATTTTGAAGAAAATATAAGACTTTAATGTGGCCTTATAGTTGTGAAAATACAATAAGTGGTTATTTCCTGGAAATAGCTAATAGAGGAAGTTAGGAAATGGCGTGTATCTGGCGAGATTCCTATGAAATATGCAGGAAGTGGCCTGGACCGCCGGACCGGAAAAACGCTCATCCCCCCCCCCCACCCCCCCAGTCTTTGAGTTTTTTTAGTGGTGACTTTGAAGCCGGGGGAGGACGGCGGCCGTCGGTGTTCTCCTTCACTGTGAATACTATATATATAAGACGATAAATTAAACATACCTCTGTGCTGCTGACAACTCTCTCTCCCCGAGCATCAAGGGTGTTTTGGAGGCCATCACTGATCTCGGTCGGCCAATCAAAACACGCCTCTCGCGGTGGATCAAGGTCGCACCACATCGGGGAACTTGGGACTCTGCGTGTGTGTGTGTGTGTGTGTGTGTGTGTGTGTGTGAGCATCCTCTTGTTCCCCCCTCCATTCTCCAGGTTTTGTTTTTTAGAAAGTCCGAATCCCGTCTCTATCTTCATCCATTAGCCGGCAGGCGATTCACCTCCAGGGTGTCTCTTAAGGCACTTGTGAAATATTGATAAAAAAAGAAGAAGAAGAAGAAGAAGAGTCTTATTTTCAGACGCCTGGTGTGGGGCTCTGAGTGCTTCCCCCCCCAACCCCCCCACCATGAGTGCCCTCTATTCAGAAAAAGAAATATTAACCGCATGAAAAGCGTGAGTGGCCGGACCTGGGCTGTTATGTCCTATTCATATTTAACTCCCTGCACATCTGCCACGTCTCTCTCTCTCTCTTTTCTCTCTTTTTCTTTCCAAAATGCACATTTTTTTCCTACGTGACCACGAGGCGGAAAAACATCTCGGATCTGTCACAAAACTGACAAACATCATTTGTCGCGCGGAGAGAGAGGGGGGAAAAACAGCGCCAAAAACGCTGGCTCGCCACGCCGTTGGGTCGGTTAGATTTAAAATAATGTGAGCTGGTTATTGACAGACGGGGATATTTTATCCTTCTGCTTTAAACCTGCAGCCGAGCAGGAAAAAAACAACAACAACACAAGCCCTCGATGCTGAGTCAGAGTTTTCCACTAATTGGACGATGGGAAATGTGTCAATTAGAAATACTGTTGCTTAATTATCTGTTAATTGAAGCAATAATGTTTGCACTGCTATGAGTTGGGAGAATGAACAGGTGAATAATGAAAGGAGTAATTGCTGTTTATGAGACTGTCGGGGGGGGGGGGGGGGTGTAATGACGTGACAGATTGCCGGTAATCTTTGGAAATTTCCTATAATTGTCTAGTTTTTAACTAAATAACCCAATGAGTGATCAGCATTCACATTTCTATCTTATTTTTTTTATTTTACTGTTGGCAGAAGCTGTTCTCTGATGTAGAGCTGCCACATACACAGCGATGGATCAATTAAAGTCTAAATACATAATGAGTATTATCAGTAAAAGTCAAAAAATTAAATGTACTAATAATGCAGCTATTAGAGCGACATATTATTATACTATATGTTTTTGTCAGTAACAAACACATTATTTTAGATCCTTTTGTTAGATTACTAGTAAAACTGTAGTATTGCATCATCGTATATGTGTATCATATGTAAAAAAAGAGCAATAACAATCATATTATTCTAGTTATTTTAGATCATTTGGATAGATTACTAGTACAACTGTAGTACTGCATCATCATATTATTACAATACAATTTATTTAGTACTTTTTTACTCAAAGTGCATGACATTTATTATTAATATGATATTTCTTTATTTATATGTCCTATGACATGTTTTGTAAGTCCTAAGAAAAGCACTAGTAATGCAATGCAAAAAGTATAATATTTCCCTCTTGATGTATAAAGTAGCATCGAATGAAAATACTTAAGTAAAAGTACCTCACGGTTGTACTTGAATAAATGTACTCAGATATATTCAAGCTCTGCGTACATACACTTATATACTGGGACATTGTGACGCTGGCTAATGTCTGCTGAAGTAATGTTTTCTCATCTTTTCCAGCCTGGCCTTTTAATTTATTGATGGAGCAATGTGGGACATTAGAATATCCGAGTTTGTGTTCAGCCTATTTGCTTACATTTGGCTCCGGGGGAAAGCAGAGACGTTATCCAGAACAGAAGGCTTACATTTTCATTGCAGTTTTGAGGCATCCATAATCACTATGGAATAGGTCATTTGTAATAGCACTTAACAGGCCCCCAGAAGAATCAATTTCCTTTTGTCACTCAGTGGCCAATGATTGTTGTAAACATCTCAAGTTGAGGCCAGGAAAACCTTGGACACAGCACTAAGTCAATGGCCAGTCGTGAATCACATGGTGCTGTTACACCGGGAACAGTCTGTTAGTAAAGACATTATGTCCAGCAACACTCGAACCTCTCGAAGGCACAAAGCAGCCTCCATTATGTTGTCTTAAATGGCTTCTTGGATGCCTAATGTGTGTTGTATAAATATTCTACTCAAGAAATGTAATTACGCATTGATTAAACTATTTTAACGTCATTAATTTTCACACCCCTTCCTTTTTTTTTTTTTTCCTAGTGTACGAGCCGGATGAAGATGCTCCCCTCCAGGACCACGTCGCCAAAGACGATGGGGAGAATGACGCCCAGACCGAAGAGGAGAGCTCGGAAAAGCCCAGCCCCAAGCTGTCCGAGGACAGGGAGCTGGATAACAAGAGCACGAACAGCTACAGCTACCAGAACTCCCCCGCCAGTGTCCTGTCCAATCAGGAGGCCGAGCTGGAGTCGCACCTCAGCGACAGCAGCGACAGGCTCTCCGACTTCAAGACGTCGTCGCCGCCCGAGAGCCAGAAGGACGAGGAGAGCCGGGGCTCCAAGCACAAGGAGGGGGCGGGGAGCAGCCTGGAGAAGATGAGGGCGGCCTATGCAAACTTCCTCTCCGATTCCTACTGGACGGGGATAGGGATGGACTTGAAAATCGGCAAAAACACCAGCAGCAAAGCCAACTGCGACAGCACCAACGGGAGCACCAAGAGCGAGTTCGACTGGCACCAGGACGCGCTGTCCAAGACCTTCCAGCAGTCACACTCCCCGAAACCCACGTCCAAGCCCAACCTCTTCAGCTCCGTGCACCTGTACCGGCAAACCACCAAACCCTGCGGCTCCGTGTTCACGGGTGCCAGCCGGTTCCGCTGTAAGGACTGCAGCGCCGCCTATGACAGCGTGGTGGAGCTCACGGTGCACATGAACAAGAGCGGACACTACCAGGACAACAACCACAGCAAACAGAGCAACTCGTCCGCCTCGTCGTCCAAAAGCAGGAAACGGAACTTTCAGGACATGGAAGGGAAAGAGGACGCGCAGAAGGTGCTGAAGTGCATGTTCTGTGGCCATTCTTTTGACTCGCTCCAGGACCTGAGCGTCCACATGATTAAAACTAAGCATTACCAAAAAGTGCCTTTAAAAGAGCCAATCCCTGTAATCACACCCAAACTGTTGCCACCAGCAAGGAAACGGGCCTTCGAGACGGCAAGACCTTGCTCCCCTGACTCCACGACCGGCGTGTCCGGGTACACCGAAGCGCAGCGGGCCGCCGCCGTCGCCCTTCCCAACGCCAACAACAACCGCTACGGCTACCAGAACGGCGCCAGCTACACGTGGCAGTTCGAGACGTGCAAGTCTCAGATCCTCAAGTGCATGGAGTGTGGGAGCTCCCACGACACCCTCCAGCAGCTCACCACGCACATGATGGTCACCGGACACTTCATCAAGGTCACAAACTCGGCTTCCAAGAAGGGGAAGCAGCTAGCGCTCGACCCTCTGGCCATAGAGAAGATGCAGGGTCTGACCGAGCCTGCTGCCGGTGACGCCGAGGGAGAAAAGGTGTCGCCCAAAAACTCCCCCTCCGGGAGCACTGAGAAGGATAGCCAGGGGGAAGGAACATCAGACAAAATGGAAGAAACCGAAGCTAAAGATGACAAGCCAGAGAGCGAGGATCAAAAGCCAGAGAAAGGGGCTTTTAAGTACCCTTATCTCCGTGAAGAGGATCTGGAACAGGACTCGGGCGGAGGAGGGGACATTCTTAAATCTTTAGCCAACACAGTGGCCTCCGCCATCAATAAAGCTCAGACAGGTACGCCGAGCTGGAGCGCCTACCCCAGCATCCACGCCGCCTATCAGCTCTCTGGAATCATCAAAAACGCCCCCCTCTCTGCGTCCCCCCCTGCCCAGCTAAAGCAAACATTTAACCACAAGCTGAGGCCGATCGCCCCGAAAGGGAGGTTTTACCAAGCTGCTGCGGGAGCCGAGGCTCCCCAGGGGCAGCATCAAAATGTGGACATCAAAAAAGAAAAGGCCGGCATTAGCGATGGTAAAGAAAGTCAGAATATAAAGTTTGATCTGCTGGAGAACGACGACAGCGATTGTCAGGATGATTCCTCTTCCTCTTCAAAGCTTGACGCGGACTGTGGGAATGAAGGGAGCGATGCGATCAAAGGGAAGTTGAGCCCAGATTTCTCTGACAGAGGCAAGACGCCGAGCCCCTCCATCTGCAACGGACGCAGCGCGACTTCAGAGCCACTCAGTGACACTCCGGATATACTCGGCGTGAACCCTCTTAGCGCACTGCAGTCAGTCCTGAACAATCATCTGGGCAAAGCAAATAAGCCCAACAACTCGACTGCAGATAAACTGTCTCCTCACGCCAAGCCCATATTCGCTGACATTAACCGTGGCAGCGAGAAACCGTTAATGCTTGGATCTCCTGTAAAAAACAGGCCGAAAAATACCTTCCTGTTCGTCAACGACGACCAACCCATAGACCTGACGAAATCCAAACACAGCAAGCCCAGCTCCTCGATACTACAGCCCTCCGCCCCGATGCCGCAGAAGTACGCCCTGTCCGACATCGCCGACATGCTCAAAGTTCTTCCGAAGGCCACCACGCCGAAGCCCTCCGCGCCATCGAGGATCCCAACGATGAAACTGGAATCGGACGTCAGGCGGTTCGAGGACGTGTCCTCGGAGGTCTACTCGGTCCACAAGCGCAAGGGCCGGCAGTCGAACTGGAACCCCCGCCACCTCCTGGTCCTGCAGGCGCAGTTCGCCTCCAGCCTCTTCCTGACCTCCGAGGGCAAGTACCTGCTGTCCGACCTCGGCCCCCAGGAGCGGATGCACATCTCCAAGTTCACCGGACTGTCCATGACCACCATCAGCCACTGGCTGGCCAACGTCAAGTACCAGCTGCGGAAAACCGGGGGCACCAAATTTCTCAAGAACATGGACACGGGCCACCCGGTCTTCTACTGCAACGACTGCGCCTCCCAGTTCCGGTCGCCCACCACCTTCATCACCCACCTGGAGTCCCACCTGGGCTTCCAGATCAAAGACATGTGCAAAATGCCGATAGAGCACCAGACGAAGGTGGAGGAGCCGGAGCTGTCGAAGGCGCTGGCCGTCAGGGCCACCGCTGAGGCCCTGGTGGCGGAGGAGGACAGTGACTCTAAGTTCAGGTGTAAGCTCTGCTGTCGGACATTCGCCAGCAACCACGCGGTCAAACTCCACTTGAGTAAAACTCACAGCAAATCCCCTGACAACCATTCACAGTACGTGGAAATGGACAGGGAGTAGTTCTTATTGTTCATATTACTGTCACTTTTTTTGTTTCTTTTCTCTCCTTTTCTTTGTTTAATTTTAATACACGGGTCCGATATTTCAAGCATTTCTTCTTTTTGTTTGTTTGTTTTTTTCAAATTGTGTAGTGTGCATCGTTACGGCATCTAAAAACATTTCATCGAGTACAGCAAAGACACACTGGTTAGAAAAATTGTATAAGGAAACACTAAGAGATACTTTTTGCACCCTGCTCAAAATGCATCACCAGTAATGAAGTGTATTACTGCTTGAAGAAAACATAATTGCTGATGTTTGCATGCAATAGCCCTGGCTATGACTACTATTTATTTGTATGATATGTCAAGTTTCAATTGTATTTCAGAGACAAAAATAATGAACTAATTGTACTTTACGACTTCTGTGATGCGGTTTCACCCGCAGCGACGTGCGGCTGTCGATGAACAACAGGTAAACACACACAACGCAGACCTGTACAGTGTATTGCTATGTAAAGATGTTTCGTGTTGCAACGATAGACGAGAGAGGAGAAAGGAAAGAAAAAAAAAAAAAAAAGCACTTTAATAAATGTTTAATCACCAGTTTAGACTCGGATTCTGTACATGACTCAAAAATAATTAGAGACAGTTTCGGGGGGGGAGGGGGGGGAACGAGGATATTTCACATGTAAATATATTTTAGAAGAAAAAAAAAACGTGTGTTTCATGCAAGAAGGATAACAGCAAGACAGACGATACCTGTGATACCTGCACCTTTTTTTACTTATTCAAATAAAGAGTTAACATTTGACAACAGCTTGTATTCATTTTTTTTTTTTAATACCCTCTTTAATTAACGTTAGCAGCTACAATATGTTTCCACAACGATTACACCAACAATTCATGCTCTGTTTTCATTGTCAAATGTCAGGACAAGCATAATGCTTTCTCAAATTACAGGGATTTTCCTTATAATTTCCTAGAAAGAGCTTGGCGGCATACTACTAATTACGGAGAAAAGAGGCTGATTAACTAGCGTGCGTCCAATTAAAAGTGTTATAATGTGCGTTTTTTTTGCTCGGTGAGTGGGTGTTTGTTAATGGTGGAGATGTCTCAACAAGGAACAGAGGTCATTAGTTCATGGGGAGGCAGCCAGACCCATAAAACCTCATTGAAATGCATGAAAAACCCGCAATCCCGGTGATACATTTACCTAAAAGTCCAATGGAAAAATGGTTTTGTCATTAATTACTTACCTGAGTCCATCTGGACATTAATTGTATAAAAAATGTGATCATTATCACTATTTTCCTTAGTGAAATAAGCTGTACCTCTAAAATATAATACATTATTCACTAAAATTAAAATCAATATTATGTATTTTTGATTCACTGTTAATGGTAAAACCTAATTTTTAATGGTTTTGTCTACCAATTAACCCATTGATGATCGGTATGTGTCATTTTCTCATGTCTTCATAATTGAATGGGTTAAATGGAGCTTTTCCATCAGGCAGATCCATATTTTCCCGATAATTAGCATCACGTTACGTATCTAGGAAATTATCTAGGTATCCGTAGACCTGGGATGTTGTGCTGTACAAACTGTGAAGCCCATTGGGGCTAATCTGTGATTTGTGATTCTGGGCTATACAAACAAAATAGAATTGAAATTCATGTGAAAATTGATTTAAACTCCTGCCCAGCTCCACACTCTAATCTAAAATGTGCCATTATTTTTACACTGTCTGTGTATTCTGATGCAGATGAAGCTAATCCGTTAGCTAAAGTGCTAAACTGTACAAGCCCCTAAAGAAGCTAAATAAAGCGGCTGCTAACTTGTTCATTTAAGCAGCTAATTCAATAAAAGGAAGAAAAAGAAGCTGATATCTGAATATTTTCTGGTCCGCTTCTGCATCTCAGTCTCATCTGTTACACGTTTTAAACCCGCTAAAGAAAACGATAAAACCTCCGCGTATAAAAGGACAACGTGGCCATACATTACAGCGCCGCGTTCTCTTTCTTACCTAATGACTTTTAGATACACCTCTCAGATATATCTCCTTGTCAGACTTTTATTGCTTTTCCCCCCGTGCACGCAAGATGGTATCATAACAATTAAACATATTTCCTCCGGCTCTATTATTTCAAGGCTATTAAAAATAATTGCCTTCTAAATTCATAAACATTTTATGCAATTCATCTATTTTCCAGCAATCAAGTCCTCAATTACCTCCGCCCATCAAATCTCCGTTTCATATAACGGGCGCTGACATTTGACGGTAAATGGGGGGGGGGGGGCGGCGGTGATTTCGGACGCCGTGACACCGACGTGGCCTCGATTGTTGGGGAGCGAGGAGGCAATCACGTTGTTCATCAGACGCCTCCTGATGCAGTCACAGTGCTCGGCTGTAATTCCTTCCCCGCATTTATAATTACTGTCAGAGACCACACACACCTCAGTGAGCAGATTAAAGCTATAAATTATTTAGCGCCATTTTTTTTTTAAGCAACAACCTTTGTTCTTAAGATGCTGAGCAGGAGGAAATTAAAAAAAATGAATTTGATGCTTATGCTATTTATTTTAAAGCGAGACGATTCAGAAAACTCAACTTTTTTAATATAGAGCTTTAAAACAATAGTGTGTTTTAAACACACGTTTTATTTGGCCTATTAATACAGTTTAAAGCTGATATGAAGATTAACTTTAAACATGATTTTCAGCCTTTTTCTTAAAATAATTGCATTTTTTATCTGGTAAGGTGATGTACATCTATTCAGATAGAGACTCTCTACCTTAAATAGCTATCAGATATAAAATTATAAATAACTTTATATAAATAAATAAGTATAATACTGTTTCTACACTTACTTATATTTACTCTATAACGTTATGGATTGACTTTTAGTGAAATTAATGATTTCTCTATTTGCTTGGACCCTGTTGAACTCCCTTAAATTATCTTGTTTGGTAGATAATTCATCTTATTCCAATTTCTATGGGTCCATTTTGTCTTGTTTTATAAAAAACACTGAAAAACATTTTCCTAAAATAATATTTTATTGACTAAAATCAAGAAAAAAACTCAATTATCTGCCAGTGAAATTAGATAATTCTATTAAATTAGATAATTCAACAAATTCTACGAATTTTGTACATAGTGTTGTGTATTTTTATTTTTTATAGCTTTTTTTTTTTTTTTTTTTTTACTCTGTACGCTGCAGTAACAAGCATCTTATCTTATCTTTCTTGACGTTAAAACAGCAGGTGCACAATGTGAGCAACCAGCGAAACAACATTTTATTCATTTTAATTGCATGTTTATTTATCTTGTAGCCGGAGTATAGGATTAATGAGGCCTTATAAATAAAATCTGCACTCACCCAACACGAGCAGCTTCCTCGCTCATATATATATATATATATATATATATGTATATACGGCTCCTGCTGTCGGCGGCCGTTCGTCTTTTTAGCGGCGAGAACGGTCGAACGAGTCTCGAACTTCGTTGTTTCGATGGCGATAACGGCTGCAGGAAGCTGCCGTCAATCGCTGTCTCCAACGCTGTTGTCACCGGCTGTTAGGTTCACTTTATCTTGTCTCACACACACACACACACACACACACACACACACACACACACACAGTGTGATGAATAATTGTGATGTAGACACACACAGTTTTACACAAAAAAACTTGATTCGTGCTTAATATCAGGAAATTTACTAATAATTGTGTATTTGACAGAGATAATACACATTAACATCTTTGTAATATGCTGCAAATAAACTAAAGTCATTACTATATTATAAAGAACAAAAATACAAAAAAAGGGTTAATATCAGGTTACAACAAAAAAATCGTAATATTCTGTGTTTTATTCCAGTTCTTAACTCCACTTTTTAATATAGAGCTTTTAAACAATGGGACGCTATAAAGTGCTGAACATAACAGTCAATTAAAAACAATAGAATAAATAAAAGCAATCCATACAACATAAAAACAATAAATAAAATAAAAAATTGGTATTTCGCTCCATATTTATAAACCTTTTATGGAAATACATGAGTTTTCTTAACTTATTATACAAATTGTCTTGTTTGTGTTTATTAAGACTAAATATATTCTTAAATGGTTGTAATCAATATATTCAAAGCATTAATTCAAACAGAGAATAAAAGAATTTAATCACTTTACACATTTTTTAATTGTCTTTTCAGCCCCAAATTGAAGATTTTATCTTTTATATCTAGTATAGATTATATTTATTTCTAGGAGCCAACTCATGTCCTTAGTTTGGGCTTTTGGTAAAAGAAATGAAAACATAGAATAACAGGATAGATATAAGAGTATAATAGAGATTATTAAATTGTAATAAATGCATAAATCTCCAAAAAAAAATACCAATGTGTGTTTGTTTGATTTCAGTTCTCAGCATTTTTCTAAACATAGAACAATGGGACGCCATAAAGTTCTGCACATAACAGTCAATTAAAAACCATCATTCCATACAACAATAAAAACAATTACTAAAATAAAAAAAATGGAATTCCGCTCCTTATTTATAAACCTTTTATGGGAATAGATGAGTTTTCTTAAGTTATTGTATATATTGTCTTGTTTATTAAATATACACTTCAGCCAAAATAATTCCTACTCTGTCAAATACAAGAGATTTATTTATTTTTACACAAATTAGTATTTCACTTCAGTTTTTCCTTAAATAGACACAAAGAAAGTCTGAAGCCATAATTGATTTGTGTTTCATTAGAATGTGTAAAAAACCAAAAATCACATCAACAAATGACTATGATATAGAAAGCTCCTGCAGGGCATGCTGGGAAATCTGTCTTTATATATATATACACTTTATAGTTGGAGACTTTCTTTGTGTCCTATTTAAGTAAAAACTGAGGTAAATACTCATTTTAAGTGTAAAAATCAAGAAATCCCTTGTATGTGATAGAGGTATGAATCATTTTAGGCTTAAGTGTGTTCTTAAATGGATGCAATTGATGTATTCAAGGGATTATTTAAAAAAAAGACTCAAAATAAAATCAATTTACATATTTTTAATTATCTTTTCAGCCTGAAGTAACTGATGTTGGTGATTTTATCTTTTATATCTATTATATTTTTTTCTAGTTTAGGCTTTTGGATATCTGATCTAGATACCAAATATCTAGATCAGATATTTGGTAAATGTGTCTATAGAACAGTGTTGGATAGATCGCCTGCAGATCACATACATGAGTCTTTAAAAACTGGGTTTGAGCACTTTTATTCTGAAATTACACATGGTGACATTTGTCTTTTGTTCATTATTTGTGTTCTGCATCACTCCACAACCATCCACATTTCACCAAAATCGAATTAAATACAAACATAGATAAAATCTATTGTTTCAATCAACATGAACATGAACCATACAAATAATCCTTTCAATAATTGATATATTACTTTATCATCTTTATATTTGATCAACACACATTTCAGTCAGTAATACATAGATTTTTTGTTCTGATTATTTCCTGGTTTCTTTATTCTTCTATAATAGTAAACTGATGATCTTTGGGTTGTGGACAAAAAAAACATTTTAGCTTCAATCTGCAGCTTTAAGAAACACTAATCTACTAATCAATTAATTGCTTCAGTAATTAAATAATTGCTAAAATTAATTAATTATCAAAATAGTTGTCACTGCAGCTCTATTACTCATATTGTTTATTGTCTACATTAAAATTAAAATTATGTCATACATATCATTTATTATATATAACACTCTTTTCAATAAGTAATACTCTATCCTTTGTCTATTAAAACAAATGAACACCTAACAATTGATCAGTTATTTGCTAACTATCACACTAATCATGATGATTTGGATGATTGAATAATTGATTTCACTCATTTTTAATGATAAAATGTCCAGATTCTCTGGTTCCAGCTTCTGTTCTCTGGTTATTTCCTGGTTTCTTTATTCTTCTATAATAAACTGATTCTTCTTCTTTAGCTTTAAGAAACAATGATTGACAATTTACCACATTTAAAGAACCAAACAATTAATCAATTAATCGTTTCAATAATCAATAAATTAATCAACCTTCAGAGTTTGGTTGTTAGTTGCAGCTCTATTGCTCAATGGGTTTAATGTCGAGAGTAAAGTATTTTTTATCAATATTTTACCCATATACCAATATATTATCTAAAACTAGAGCTAAAATGATTAATTGATAAGCTGCCAATTATCACATTATTAACAACTATTTTAATAATCGATTTGAGTCGTTTTTAATGATAAAATGTCCAGATTCTCTGGTTCCAGCTTCTGTTCTCTGATTATTTCCTGGTTTCTTTATTCTTCTATAATAGTAAACTGATGATCTTTGGGTTGTGGACAAAATAAGACATTTTAGCTTCAATCTGCAGCTTTGAGGAAACACTGATCAACATATTACTTAATTAATGACTCTTCCAAATAATTGATAGATTAATTATCTATTAAAATAATGATTAGTGGCAGCTCTAATTAGAATATTGTGAGTTTTTATTATTTCTAATCCTCAAAATTACAAAATATACAGGTTTTACATATTTTACTCTATATGTAATGACAACTTTTACATTAATCTCCATATTATTTGAGTCATTTTTAATTCTAAAATGTCTAAATTCTCTGGTTCCAGCTTCTCTGATTATTTCCTGGTTTCTTTATTCTCCTACAATAGTAAATTGATAATTTTCCATTTGTAGACGTACTTGTTCAGCACTTTACTAGAAATAAAACTGTCTGTCCTGGTTTTAATTAGAGCTGCAACGATTAGATGGTGAATCGACAAAGTTTAGATTTTTTGATTTTAAGATTTCAGCAAAAGAAGAGCTGAATATAAAATTCTGTCTTGGCTCGACTGCATGAAAATGCAGTTAAAAGACAGTGGAAACAGTCAAATCCCACTCGTTTGCTGTGAATCTACAACAAAAATGCTCATTATTTAATGTTTCATTTGTGTGTGAATGGACCCAGACAGATGCTTCATGGTTCTGATTCTATAACTCGTTTATTTAAAACCCTGACATTCAGAGGGGGTAAATTGGATTTCCCTCGTTATAATTACACGTGATTTTCGATGGTCGGGTTTCTGTCGCCAGGAATAAAAGACAGAAAAAAAACAGCAGGGTTTTGTGGCGAGTGAGCGGATTCTAACGTTTTTTAAAGACGCGCTAATGGCGGTTTACGGTTCACAGGCCAATTCTCCGGGGCAGAGCGAGCGCGTCCAACATATCACGTCTGAACTTAGGCTGGCGATGCCAAGCGAGGTTTAAAGACCAAACACACACAAAAAAACGCGTGACTAAGAGATGTGTCAGGAGAAACGGCAGCGAGGATAAATCTCTGCAAACATAACGTTACGAAATCAAATCCTCCTCCGCCTCCTCCGTCTCTCAATTGCAAAATTTGCTCGTTTAAAACACTAATGGGGCGAATTTTGCAGGCTTCAACTTTTCCTGCTTTAACCTGTCAAAAAAACTGAAAGCAGCATTTTTATTCCTATATCGCATGAGAAAACCTGAGCTCCAACACTAAATAAAGTATTTTATCTGTTCCTGTTACAGCATCAATATATATCATCAACATCCACATCATCAATACAATAATAAAATAGTTTAATATAATATCAGTAGTAGCTGCAACTAACCACTATTTAGATATTTATTTAGATTGGAGCTGTTTGTGGGATTATTTAATTGGCTCCTTTATAATCTCTTTTTAAACATTTTACAGAAAATATTTTTCATGTTCTTAATGATCCTCAGTGATTTATAGCATTTTATGGAACAATAATTGACCTTTGACCTTTTATCTGATAAATCGTTAAACTTTTCAGATAATTTTAAATTTTTTCCCTGATTTTGGTGAATTTGATCTTGTTTAAAATTTTAAATGAAGAATTTTATCTCTAGTATCAGATTGGTTACTAATACTGCGAGAGATAATTTAAAAAATACTACTACTGTACCTCAAGCACAACACCACACTGGGTACTAATACTGCGAAAGATAATTTAAAAAATACTACTACTGTACCTCGAGCACAACACCACATTGGGTACTAATACTGCGAAAGATAATTTAAAAATACTACTACAGTACCTGGAGCACAACACCACACTGAGTACTAATACTGCGTAAGATAATTTAAAAAATACTACTACAGTACCTGGAGCACAACACCACACTGGGTACTAATACTGCGATAGAATGCCATTGATGAAATGAGTTCCCCCAGTGCTGATAGACAAGATGAGATTCAAAAGTAAACAGCTGCAGCTCTCCATGACATCACATGACCAGAATTGTATCCTTTTCGCGTGACATCACACATTCCAATGACATCATACATGCCTATGAAACCATACATGCCTATGACATCACATCCCCATGTGATGACGTGTGATGTCACACGGTAACTTCAAAGAATCTCAGCCTATAAAAGGCCACCACTCAGCAGGCTGTGGCATATGACAGTCAGGTCAGGGGCAACACATGAGGACTTGAAAGGTGGAGAAGTTCAGCTAGGACCACTTCACAGCTGAGCAGCAACAACTTGGAGAAGAGCTACAAGAACATCTGGACATTCTAAGCCACAACTAAAGATGCTTCAAGTTTTACAAGGAGTTGAAGATTGCATCAATTGAGCGAAGATAAATTTTACAGCTGACTTGCAGAAGAAGGAATTTCACAAGCTTGAGGTTTCACGTCTAGAGTTAAGGATTGCTCATAAGAGGAGCCAAGATGAAATCATCACTGACCTCCAAGGAAGAGAGGAACACAAATGCCTTGAAGAACAAGTTTTTGTAGAAGAAGTTCAAGATTGCTCTATAAACGGGCCACGAATTTTTCACCATGAATCTCTAGACGGAGAGAAAGTTTCACATCAAGACTTAAAGATTGCTCATGAATTGAGCCAGGAACAGTTAATGACCAAACCAAAAAGATAAAGAAGGACAAGAACATCCTAATGGACCAAGGACTCCAGCTGCAAGTCTAGCAACAAGACTCATGAATACAGGAAGACATTATTATGGAGAGAAGAAGAAGAGCTGAAAACAGCGAAGATGCAACCCTCAACTCCTGGAAGCTGCTCGAGTGTCTGAGGACAAAAAGTCCAGAATGTAAGACTTCAAACAGGAAGCAACACATTATTTGGGGTTGATAAAACAAAAAAACAAAGAAGGAAGAAGAAAGAAGAAAGCCCAAACATCAAACCTCTAACTCGTAACCCATAACCCACTTCAACCTTTAGAGTGCTGAATCCTTCTGTTCCTCCTATGGAGCCGTACTTTGAAGAATGATGTATGATGGTCAATAGCAGGGGGCCCAATCCTGGCCCTGTTTTTGAAAACTTCTCGATGGTGTTTCATTAGAAAAGAGTAATTTATATTTAATCCAGTTTGATTTGTATAATGAGCTGCACATTTGATCTTGTAAAACTGTTAACAAATTAGAAAATGACTCCGAAAATATGAGAAAAAGACTGAAAAGTCTCATTCCTGACCTAGAACGTCTCTCTCCCCGTTCTAAGTCAGGAATGAGACTTTCCTGTCTTTTCCTCGTATTTTCAGGGTCATTTTCTTTTTTATTAACAGTTTTACATCATCATATGTGCAGCTCGTGGTACAAATCAAACAGTATTAAATATAAGTTATCCTTTTCTAATGAAACACCATTGAGAATTTTTCATAAACAGGACCAGGATTGGACCCCCCTGCTATTGACCATCATACATCATTCTTCAAAGTACGGGTCCATAGGGTGACCAGAAGGATTCAGCACTCTGAAGGTTTAAAGTGGGTTATGGATTAGGAGTTAGAGGTTTGACATTTGGGCTTTCGACTTTCTTCTTTCGTCTTAGCTTTTCTTGTTTTGTCAAACTCAGGTAATTTGTTTCTTACTGTTTGAGATCTTGCATTCTGGACTTTTTGTCCTCAGACAAGCTCATGGGACAAATCAAACAGGGTCCCATGGAGTAACAGGAGGTACTAAGTCTAGTCCTCTAAACCCCGACCTGAACATTTACCATAATCAGGTAAATGGGTATATAGATTTCAACCCAGAATGGAATATACGTACCACACCTCCTCCCTGTGCTGGACTGCTGACTGAAGATTGCTCATAAAATGAGCCAAGATGAATTCATCACTGACCTCCAAGAAGGAAGAGAGGAACACAAATGCCTTGAAGAACAAAGAATTTCAGGATGTTAAGTTTTTGTATGAGAAGTTCAAGATTGCTCTATAAATCGAGCCACGAATTTTTCTCCATTGAACTCCAGACAGAGAGAGACAAGGATCTTACGAAGGATTTCAGAAGTTTACATTTTTATTTGAAAAGTTCAAGATTGCTCTATAAATCGAGCCACGAATTTTTCACCACTGACCTCCAGCTGGAGAGAGACAAAGATCTTCGAAGGATTTCAGGAATTTACATTATTATTTGAAAAGTTCAAGATTGCTCTATAAACGGGCCACGAACCTTTTACCATTGACCTCCAGACAGAGAGAGACAAAGATCTTACGAAGGATTTCCAAAGCTAAGATTGTGATTTGAAAAGTTCAAGATTGCTCTATAAACGGGCCACGAATTTTTTTCACTATTGACCTCCAGACGGAGAGAGACAAAGATCTTACGAAGGATTTTGAAAGCTAAGATTTTGATTTGAAAAGTTCAAGATTGCTCTATAAACGGGCCAGGAATTTTTTCACCATTGACCTCCAGACGGAGAGAGACAAAGATCTTACAAAGGATTTCCAAAGCTAAGATTTTGATTTGAAAAGTTCAAGATTGCTCTATAAACCGGCCACGAACCTTTCACCATGAACCTCTAGACGGAGAGAAAGTTTCACATCAAGACTTAAAGATTGCTCATGAATTGAGCCAGGAACAGTTAATGACCAAACCAAAAGGATAAAGAAGGACAAGAACATCCTGATGCACCAAGGACTCCATCTGCAAGTCTAGCAACAAGACTCATTAAGACAGGAAGACATTATTATGGAGAGAAGAAGAAGAGCTGAAAACAGCAAAGATGCAAACACTAAACTCCTGGAAGCTGCTCGAGTGTCTGAGGACAAAAAGTCCAGAATGCAGGATTTCAAACAGGAAGCAACAAATTACCTGAGTTTGACAAAACACGAAAAGCTAAGAAGGCTATTGGTAAATAGGTACATATATTCTAACCCAGAATGGAATATATGTACCACACCTTCTCCCTGTGCTGGGACCTTGACGTGGTGGAGAAGCTTGAGTGCTTCTAGGACCCTGAGATGTCTGGTTAACCTCACCAGACTGGTCACAGACTAGAAGCAGGACTAAAGTCAGCACAACCCATTTCAGAGTCACCATTGATTCTGACTCTTCTGTAGTCAAGAAGTTAAGAAGTTCAAGATTGCTCTATAAATCGAGCCACGAATTTTTCACCATTGACCTCCAGACAGAGAGAGACAAAGATCTTACGAAGGATTTCAGAAGTTTACTTTTTCTTTTGAAAAGTTCAAGATTGCTCTATAAACGGGCCACAAACTTTTCACCATTGACCTCCAGACGGAGAGAGACAAAGATCTTACTAAGGATTTCAGAAGTTTACATTTTTTTTGAAAAGTTCAAGATTGCTCTATAAACGGGCCACGACTTTTTCACCATTGACCTCCATTTGGAGAGAGACAAAGATCTTACGAAGGATTTCAGAAGTTTACATTTTTTTTTTAAAGTTCAAGATTGCTCTATAAACGGGCCACGACTTTTTCACCATTGACCTCCAGTTGGAGAGAGACAAAGATCTTACGAAGGATTTCAAAAGTTTACATTTTTATTTGAAAAGTTCAAGATTGCTCTATAAACGGGCCACGAATTTTTCACCATTGACCTCCAGATGGAGAGAGACAAAGATCTTACAAAGGATTTCAGAAGTTTACATTTTTATTTGAAAAGTTCCGAATTGCTCTATAAATGGGCCACGAACTTTTCACCATGAACCTCTAGACGGAGAGAAAGTTTCACATCAAGACTTAAAGATTGCTCATGAATTGAGCCAGGAACATTTAATGACCAAACCAAAAGGATAAAGAAGGACAAGAACATACTAATGGACCAAGGACTCCAGCTGCAAGTCTAGCAACAAGACTCATTAAGACAGGAAGACATTATTATGGAAAGAAGAAGAAGAGCTGAAAACAGCGAAGATGCAAACCCTCAACTCCTGGAAGCTGCTCGAGTGTCTGAGGACAAAAAGTCCAGAATGTAAGACTTCAAACAGGAAGCAACACATTATTTGGGGTTGATAAAACAAAAAAACAAAGAAGGAAGAAGAAAGAAGAAAGCCCAAACATCAAACCTCTAACTCGTAACCCATAACCCACTTCAACCTTTAGAGTGCTGAATCCTTCTGTTCCTCCTATGGAGCCGTACTTTGAAGAATGATGTATGATGGTCAATAGCAGGGGGCCCAATCCTGGCCCTGTTTTTGAAAACTTCTCGATGGTGTTTCATTAGAAAAGAGTAATTTATATTTAATCCAGTTTGATTTGTATAATGAGCTGCACATTTGATCTTGTAAAACTGTTAACAAATTAGAAAATGACTCCGAAAATATGAGAAAAAGACTGAAAAGTCTCATTCCTGACCTAGAACGTCTCTCTCCCCGTTCTAAGTCAGGAATGAGACTTTCCTGTCTTTTCCTCGTATTTTCAGGGTCATTTTCTTTTTTATTAACAGTTTTACATCATCATATGTGCAGCTCGTGGTACAAATCAAACAGTATTAAATATAAGTTATCCTTTTCTAATGAAACACCATTGAGAATTTTTCATAAACAGGACCAGGATTGGACCCCCCTGCTATTGACCATCATACATCATTCTTCAAAGTACGGGTCCATAGGGTGACCAGAAGGATTCAGCACTCTGAAGGTTTAAAGTGGGTTATGGATTAGGAGTTAGAGGTTTGACATTTGGGCTTTCGACTTTCTTCTTTCGTCTTAGCTTTTCTTGTTTTGTCAAACTCAGGTAATTTGTTTCTTACTGTTTGAGATCTTGCATTCTGGACTTTTTGTCCTCAGACAAGCTCATGGGACAAATCAAACAGGGTCCCATGGAGTAACAGGAGGTACTAAGTCTAGTCCTCTAAACCCCGACCTGAACATTTACCATAATCAGGTAAATGGGTATATAGATTTCAACCCAGAATGGAATATACGTACCACACCTCCTCCCTGTGCTGGACTGCTGACTGAAGATTGCTCATAAAATGAGCCAAGATGAATTCATCACTGACCTCCAAGAAGGAAGAGAGGAACACAAATGCCTTGAAGAACAAAGAATTTCAGGATGTTAAGTTTTTGTATGAGAAGTTCAAGATTGCTCTATAAATCGAGCCACGAATTTTTCTCCATTGAACTCCAGACAGAGAGAGACAAGGATCTTACGAAGGATTTCAGAAGTTTACATTTTTATTTGAAAAGTTCAAGATTGCTCTATAAATCGAGCCACGAATTTTTCACCACTGACCTCCAGCTGGAGAGAGACAAAGATCTTCGAAGGATTTCAGGAATTTACATTATTATTTGAAAAGTTCAAGATTGCTCTATAAACGGGCCACGAACCTTTTACCATTGACCTCCAGACAGAGAGAGACAAAGATCTTACGAAGGATTTCCAAAGCTAAGATTGTGATTTGAAAAGTTCAAGATTGCTCTATAAACGGGCCACGAATTTTTTTCACTATTGACCTCCAGACGGAGAGAGACAAAGATCTTACGAAGGATTTTGAAAGCTAAGATTTTGATTTGAAAAGTTCAAGATTGCTCTATAAACGGGCCAGGAATTTTTTCACCATTGACCTCCAGACGGAGAGAGACAAAGATCTTACAAAGGATTTCCAAAGCTAAGATTTTGATTTGAAAAGTTCAAGATTGCTCTATAAACCGGCCACGAACCTTTCACCATGAACCTCTAGACGGAGAGAAAGTTTCACATCAAGACTTAAAGATTGCTCATGAATTGAGCCAGGAACAGTTAATGACCAAACCAAAAGGATAAAGAAGGACAAGAACATCCTGATGCACCAAGGACTCCATCTGCAAGTCTAGCAACAAGACTCATGAAGACAGGAAGACATTATTATGGAGAGAAGAAGAAGAGATGGAAACAGCGAAGATGCAAACCCTAAACTCCTGGAAGCTGCTCGAGTGTCTGAGGACAAAAAGTCCAGAATGCAGGATTTCAAACAGGAAGCAACAAATTACCTGAGTTTGACAAAACACGAAAAGCTAAGAAGGCTATTGGTAAATAGGTACATATATTCTAACCCAGAATGGAATATATGTACCACACCTTCTCCCTGTGCTGGGACCTTGACGTGGTGGAGAAGCTTGAGTGCTTCTAGGACCCTGAGATGTCTGGTTAACCTCACCAGACTGGTCACAGACTAGAAGCAGGACTAAAGTCAGCACAACCCATTTCAGAGTCACCATTGATTCTGACTCTTCTGTAGTCAAGAAGTTAAGAAGTTCAAGATTGCTCTATAAATCGAGCCACGAATTTTTCACCATTGACCTCCAGACAGAGAGAGACAAAGACCTTACGAAGGATTTCAGAAGTTTACATTTTTTTTTTAAAAGTTCAAGATTGCTCTATAAACGGGCCACGACTTTTTCACCATTGACCTCCATTTGGAGAGAGACAAAGATCTTACGAAGGATTTCAGAAGTTTACATTTTTTTTTTAAAGTTCAAGATTGCTCTATAAACGGGCCACGACTTTTTCACCATTGACCTCCAGTTGGAGAGAGACTAAGATCTTACGAAGGATTTCAAAAGTTTACATTTTTATTTGAAAAGTTCAAGATTGCTCTATAAACGGGCCACAAATTTTTCACCATTGACCTCCAGATGGAGAGAGACAAAGATCTTACAAAGGATTTCAGAAGTTTACATTTTTATTTGAAAAGTTCCGAATTGCTCTATAAACGGGCCACGAACTTTTCACCATGAACCTCTAGACGGAGAGAAAGTTTCACATCAAGACTTAAAGATTGCTCATGAATTGAGCCAGGAACATTTAATGACCAAACCAAAAGGATAAAGAAGGACAAGAACATACTAATGGACCAAGGACTCCAGCTGCAAGTCTAGCAACAAGACTCATTAAGACAGGAAGACATTATTATGGAGAGAAGAAGAAGAGCTGAAAACAGCGAAGATGCAAACCCTCAACTCCTGGAAGCTGCTCGAGTGTCTGAGGACAAAAAGTCCAGAATGTAAGACTTCAAACAGGAAGCAACACATTATTTGGGGTTGATAAAACAAAAAAACAAAGAAGGAAGAAGAAAGAAGAAAGCCCAAACATCAAACCTCTAACTCGTAACCCATAACCCACTTCAACCTTTAGAGTGCTGAATCCTTCTGTTCCTCCTATGGACCCGTACTTTGAAGAATAATGTATGATGGTCAATAGCAGGGGGCCCAATCCTGGCCCTGTTTTTGAAAACTTCTCGATGGTGTTTCATTAGAAAAGAGTAATTTATATTTAATCCAGTTTGATTTGTATAATGAGCTGCACATTTGATCTTGTAAAACTGTTAACAAATTAGAAAATGACTCCGAAAATATGAGAAAAAGACTGAAAAGTCTCATTCCTGACCTAGAACGTCTCTCTCCCCGTTCTAAGTCAGGAATGAGACTTTCCTGTCTTTTCCTCGTATTTTCAGGGTCATTTTCTTTTTTATTAACAGTTTTACATCATCATATGTGCAGCTCGTGGTACAAATCAAACAGTATTAAATATAAGTTATCCTTTTCTAATGAAACACCATTGAGAATTTTTCATAAACAGGACCAGGATTGGACCCCCCTGCTATTGACCATCATACATCATTCTTCAAAGTACGGGTCCATAGGGTGACCAGAAGGATTCAGCACTCTGAAGGTTTAAAGTGGGTTATGGATTAGGAGTTAGAGGTTTGACATTTGGGCTTTCGACTTTCTTCTTTCGTCTTAGCTTTTCTTGTTTTGTCAAACTCAGGTAATTTGTTTCTTACTGTTTGAGATCTTGCATTCTGGACTTTTTGTCCTCAGACAAGCTCATGGGACAAATCAAACAGGGTCCCATGGAGTAACAGGAGGTACTACGTCTAGTCCTCTAAACCCCGACCTGAACATTTACCATAATCAGGTAAATGGGTATATAGATTTCAACCCAGAATGGAATATACGTACCACACCTCCTCCCTGTGCCCGACTGCTGACTGAAGATTGCTCATAAAATGAGCCAAGATGAATTCATCACTGACCTCCAAGGAAGAGAGGAACACAAATGCCTTGAAGAACAAAGAATTTCAGGATGTTAAGTTTTTGTATGAGAAGTTCAAGATTGCTCTATAAATCGAGCCACGAATTTTTCTCCATTGAACTCCAGACAGAGAGAGACAAGGATCTTACGAAGGATTTCAGAAGTTTACATTTTTATTTGAAAAGTTCAAGATTGCTCTATAAATCGAGCCACGAATTTTTCACCACTGACCTCCAGCTGGAGAGAGACAAAGATCTTCGAAGGATTTCAGGAATTTACATTATTATTTGAAAAGTTCAAGATTGCTCTATAAACGGGCCACGAACCTTTTACCATTGACCTCCAGACAGAGAGAGACAAAGATCTTACGAAGGATTTCCAAAGCTAAGATTGTGATTTGAAAAGTTCAAGATTGCTCTATAAACGGGCCAGGAATTTTTTCACCATTGACCTCCAGACGGAGAGAGACAAAGATCTTACAAAGGATTTCCAAAGCTAAGATTTTGATTTGAAAAGTTCAAGATTGCTCTATAAACCGGCCACGAACCTTTCACCATGAACCTCTAGACGGAGAGAAAGTTTCACATCAAGACTTAAAGATTGCTCATGAATTGAGCCAGGAACAGTTAATGACCAAACCAAAAGGATAAAGAAGGACAAGAACATCCTGATGCACCAAGGACTCCATCTGCAAGTCTAGCAACAAGACTCATGAAGACAGGAAGACATTATTATGGAGAGAAGAAGAAGAGATGGAAACAGCGAAGATGCAAACCCTAAACTCCTGGAAGCTGCTCGAGTGTCTGAGGACAAAAAGTCCAGAATGCAGGATTTCAAACAGGAAGCAACAAATTACCTGAGTTTGACAAAACACGAAAAGCTAAGAAGGCTATTGGTAAATAGGTATATATATTCTATACCAGAATGGAATATATGTACCACACCTTCTCCCTGTGCTGGGACCTTGACGTGGTGGAGAAGCTTGAGTGCTTCTAGGACCCTGAGATGTCTGGTTAACCTCACCAGACTGGTCTCAGACTAGAAGCAGGACTAAAGTCAGCACAACCCATTTCAGAGTCACCATTGATTCTGACTCTTCTGTAGTCTCCTCACATGTTGTAGATTTATTCTGATTCCAGGTTTAAGTCGAATAACCTTTGTGGTTGTAGAGAAATTACACATTTATCATCATTTATAGCAGGAAAATATTGAAGAATAGGTCTGCAAATTCTTACCTGCTCAAAACTACCAAATATTTCCTAATTGTCAAGATTTTAACTGCTGCTAATTTATGTATTTGAATTGTTTCTTTAATTGCAAAAAACAATTGCATTATGCTCCATATAATAAATGGCACGAGGATGGGACTTTGGTGGTGATTAGAGATTAGATATGTCAAAAATGAACAACAAAAGTGATTTTGTCTCCTCACATGTTGTAGATTTATTCTGATTCCAGGTTTAAGTCCAATAACCTTTGTGGTTGTAGAGATATTCAACATTTATCATCATTTAGAGCACGAAAACCTATGAAAAAAAACGCCTGCAACTGCTTATTTGATCAAAACTACCAAATCTTTGATAATTTTCAAGATTTTAACCCGTACAGATTAATTTGCATACATTTTTTTGTATTATTTCAGTATTGATTGTAAAAAAACAAATTCCAGGTTTACATCCAATAACCTTTGTGGTTGCAGAGATATTCCAGATTTATCATCATTTATAGCAGGAAAACTGATGAACAGGTCTGGGGCTGGGGTGGTTAAGGGTTAGGGGTTTTCTCAGCAGGTATCTACCTGGTCAGATTCCAGTGGTGGGTTTTCAGGTTTTCGGCGGATGACGCGTGTTCATCCATCGGCTTCAGGGTCCATCATCTGTCAATCTGTTCCACACTGTAAGATGGAGGGATGTCCCTGGAGAAGATACAAGATGTTAACAGACTGAGAATATATATATATATATATATATATATATATAGAGAGAGAGAGAGAGAGAGAGAGAAATACCTGACACAGTACATAAGACATATTTAAATGTCCGCTGGACAATAAAATACTAGATACCATATAGATTATCATTATTCACAGCATTTATACATTTACATCCTATAATTTGAGGATTCAGCACAACCTGGTTGAGATTCACCTGAGGCCGAGTGAAGAAAAATCATCGGTGCAATTCACAGAAGGAAATGAGTCTGTGACCAAAATCTGCTCCAATAAATCAAATTTAGGATTTATGGTTAATACACACAGAAAAAAAAGATGTAATCTGAATCTGAAACAAACTTTCCTAAAGGTTAATCTGATTCTCATCCAGCTGCTCCTGTTTTGCTGCAGAAACACGACGCTGATGCAGAGTTGTTAAATATTGATATACTCCAGGTAACACGTCGCTGCTAATTAAGTGAAATGAACCCATAATTCGTTTGATGCTTTATATTAATTCAGTTTCAGATGTTTGCATATTAACACAGTTAATCGCACAGTATATCATGTCACGGCTAATTACAGAACACAGCCCCACACACACACACACACACACACACACACACAGTGTGATAAATATTATTGACTTTACATGAAAAAACTTGATTTGTGCTTAATATCACTAAATATTACTAATAATTGTGTATTTGACAGAGATAATAAACACTAACATCTTTGTAATATGCTGCAAATAAATTAAAGTCATTACTATATTATAAAGACAAAACATACAAAAATAAGATTAATATCAGGTTACAACAAACAGTTATACATATACATGGAGAAATCTAAAAAAAATCTCAATATTTAGTGTTTTATTTCAGTTTTTAACTCAACATTTTTAATATAGCTCTTCAAAAACAATGAGACGCCATAAAGTGCTGAACATAACATTCAATTAAAACAATAGAATAAATAAAAGCAAAGCATACAACAATAAATAAAATAAATAAAATAAAAAATTAGTATTTTGCTCCATATTTATAAATCGTTTATGGAAATGCATTCGTTTTCTTAAATTCTTGTGTATATATATATATATATATATATATATATATATATATATATATATATATATATATATATATATATATAACATAACAGTCAATTAAAAACAATAGAATAAATAAAAGCAATGCATACAACAATAAATAAAATTTAAAAAAAATGGTATCCTGCTCCATATTTATAAACCTTTTATGGAAATATATGAGTTTTCTTAAATCCCTGTATATAAAGTCTTGTTTGTGTCGACTGAGACCAAATAACGTCTAAAATGGATGAAATTAATGCATTCAAGGGATTAAATTAAACAGAGTGACTCAAAATAAAATCAATTTACACATTTTTTAATTGACTTAACAGCTATCAAACTGAAATAATGATGTTAGTGATTTTATATCTATTATAGATTATATTTATTTATAGGAGCCAACACATGTTCTTAGTTTAAGCAAAACCAGGAATAACAGGATGCATATCAGGTTGTAATATAGAGTTTTTTAAGATTATGAAATAGTTAAAAATGCATAAATCTCTAAAAACACCAATGTGTGTTTTATTTCAGTTCTCAGCATTTTTTCAATATAGAGCTTTAGAACAATGGGACGCCATTGCATTTATAAATATTAAAATGAACATAATCAATGTTTTTAGAGGATTTATCTAAATAGAGTGAATCAGAGTCACATCAATTCATGTGTTTTAAAAACCTATAATTTTACTTTCAGCTCTAATAGCTTAGTTGAAAAGAAAAAAAAAACAATCATGTACTTAAAGAAACTTGCGACTTTATCTGCACTAAACACGTTATCAAACACCGATGCAGTGGCGCCGCCTCGTCTCCGTGACGATGATGCGCCGTAATGATGCTAAAACGTGCAGCGGGATTTTAACCCTGCTCCGATACACACAAAAAATGCGTGGAAATCTCTGCATCATGTGATCTCCTGAACAAACAGGAGGAGGTTGATCTCAGCAGGTTTATTTATGATGTCGAGCTCGTGTTTAATGAACGGCTGCAGAACTCGTAGCGTCAATGACCCACAAAGTCCTCAGGTTATTACGTCCCTTACGTCCTGTTTTTTGTATTTTTCCTACCTGCAGAGACGGTGACGCCGTGTTGTTGTCGGTAAAATCGGGTAAATGATAACCTCGCTGTAATGGATTCTACCTCCTGAGAACGAGACAAAGAGGAATGCATGTATGTCTGCTCCGGCACATACATCATATCTCCCAAATAGCCCATAGTCCTTTTCCACTGTTAATGGTGTTGCTTCAAATATGCTAATTAAGCAAAAAAAAAATAAGTGATGAATGGAACACATTTGATCAATCAAGTAGGCCTAAGCCCCCGGTGCTGCATATTCATTGTACATCATGAATATGAAACCAAAGCCATTCATCAAATATCAGCTGCACATTTGTATCTTATTAATCATACATGCTGAAACTTCTTGTCTTGTCAGAGAAGCTGAAGGTTGATGAAGCACTCGCAGGAAAGGATTAAACTCGGGGAACTCGGCTGGCTCTTCATAATGCATGAGGCGTTTCCAAACTTCCCAGAATCCTAAACAGAGTCCGTCCATCGGGTTCTGACGCCCAACTTCTCCCTTCGTTAATTATTTCACTCGCTTTTTTAAAAAACATTAGATATTCTCTCGTAACGATTGCCTAATACTCTAATAGGAAGCTGTGGGTTCAGCATAAATTAATGAATCTATCGATTATTCAAGCAATTAACTCACGTTAGGGTTTATTACATATAAGGAATCTGACCTCGGTTTCATGTGTTGTAGACAAATACAGATTTTGTTTAAACATCAAGAAGCTTCTTGTCACAAAAAACAGGTTATTATAAAAACAAAAGAATTGACAGAAGAATGGTGCAGCAAGAAATGACTATTTTGATATTATCTGTTATTATATAGATTATATATTATACTTGATTACTGAAAAAAATAATTGATTAGTTGTTTGGTTCATTAAATGGTGTAAAATGTCAATCAGTGTTTCTCAGATCTGAAGATTTTTCTAAAAGATCCAAAGATCATCAGTTTACTATTATAGAAGAATAAAGAAACCAGGAAATAATCAGAGAACAGAAGCTGGAACCAGAGAATCTGGACATTTTATCATTAAAAAATGACTCAAATCAATTAATCAATTATTGAAATAGTTGCTGAATAATGTGATAGTTGTCAACTAATTGATTAACCATTTGGAAAACAGTCAAAATTAGTATTTTGTACTGCAATTAGAGAACCAGATCACAGCTGGACCTTACCAATATGGCCGCCGCTGAGAGACACAATGCACATGGACAGAAAGAATAGGAGTAGAAGAGCTGCAACTGATGATTATTCTGATTAATCAATTAGTTGTTTGGTTCATTAATTTGTGTAAAATGTCAGTCAGTGTTTGTCAAAGCTGCAGATTGAAGCTAAAATGTCTTTTTTTGTCCACAACCCAAAGATCATCAGTTTACTATTATAGAAGAATAAAGAAACCAGGAAATAATCAGAGAACAGAAGCTGGAACCACAGAATTTGGACTTTTTAGAATTAAAAATGACTCAAATCAATAATTTATTATCAGAATTGTTAGTCTACAAACCAATAAAAAAACTAAATCACTGAAAACTGTCTAAAAATACACTAAAAATGAATATATAGAATAATGATCCGCTAACAACACACTAAAACATAAAACACACTAATATATACCAACACCATAAAACTAAACTACTGAAACCCACTAATAACCAAAAACCTGCTAAAAATAACTATTCTAATTGTTGGAGAAGCTGGAACCAGAGAATTTGGACATTTTCTTCTTTAAAAAATGCAAAACTAATGGATTAATCCATTAATCATCACAGCTCCATTTCCAAGTAGTATTACTTTTATATATTTTTTAAATAAAATATATATTTAAAATGTACCGTTTTGTGACATTAAGCAGCATCTAGTCAAACTGACTCGGTAAAAATGTATGATAATGTTCATAAGTATGTGTTAGTTAATATTTATTTCAATCAAAATACTAATGAATGTGTTTTATTGCATTTTGTAAGATTTTCATGCATGCATCCCCTCGTTCAGTTCCAATCTGCAAACTCGCCACTAGATGTCGCCAGAAACCACACGCTGTACCTTTAAATTGCAAAATAAAAATAAAATGCAAATCACGGCCTAAACGCTTAAGTTGATTATTCTACGTTGAATTATTTCCTAATTAAAACAACTCATGAATATTATATTTCATCTCTGTCTTGTCCGTGCTGCTTTAATCGCGGACGCTGTCCCTTTAAGGCGACGG
Source organism: Eupleurogrammus muticus (assembly GCA_036785175.1). Lineage (NCBI taxonomy): Eukaryota > Metazoa > Chordata > Actinopteri > Scombriformes > Trichiuridae > Eupleurogrammus > Eupleurogrammus muticus. The sequence continues at coordinate 1,919,508 of JAYKQN010000031.1, read as the reverse complement.
CGCCCGCTGTAATATAAATCTGTATATTTTAAACGAGTTCTTAATCAAAGTGACGCATCACGTATTCCTCCAGCGTATAGAAACCTTTAAATATCTGAGCAAACAAGTGAATAAAAGACGATCGAATAAATCACGTCTTCGCGGATATACGGCGCTGTGTAAAAAGCCGCAGCCATTAGCTGTTGCCAGTCCTCCGTGTAAAAATATGTGGAGGTTTTCATTGCCATCATATAGCGGATGAGGGAGCTAACACTTGATTGCCAGCAGTTCATCAGTGCATCGCCGGCGTTTGTCACCCGGCTCGCCTCCGGGGCAGCGCGCTAGCTCAAATTGGAGCTGACATCCTCCAAATATGAAGGCGACAAATCACACGTTTTTATTGGGCTTAATCTGTGGCCTCGACAAAACCCCTTGCAGACGTCAGCACAATCACGGATCCCCCGCCTCTGATTCCCGCTCTGATTCCCGCTCTGATTCCCGCTCTGATTCCCGCTGCAGACACCAGAGCTCGTTAGGAGGCTTTAACGCGGAGCCCCGAGTAATCCGCAGGGTGATCCGTAAACACAGATTAGATCTGCTAACACGCTCCATCGTGTCGGATCTGGACGGATTATTCTGGAGACGCACGTTTTTTGATGTTTTTCCACAGCCATTCATCAGCCAATCAGAAGAGAGGACTGAACAGGACGTGTGAGGCAGGACATGAAGTGAATCATAAGTGACTTATTATTATAATTCTGCTTTTTTTAAATAGATGTTTTTACATCTGGAAACATTGTTCATCACAATTTGAGGTGGAAGCAGACGAACAATCTTGATTCGCTGGATTTTTGTATTGTGATGTGAGCTGGAGATACAGAGATTAGATTTTTTCACAGCTACATCAGCCAATCAGAAGAGAGGAAAGAAAAGGAGATCATATATATATATATATATCTATAATAGTAATAGTATATCATAGTATTATAGACTCTATACAGGGTGCACATTTGATTTTTTTATTATTTGTTTTACTTTTACCAATTCCAAAATGAAAACCGTTGCGGACAGAACTGAAATCTGAAAGCAAACTCACCACTCTACTTTATTTCTACAGGTCCCGTATCGTAGAAATCATGCGATTAGATTCCTTTCCCTTTTTTTTGCATTATAAGACGAACCTAGCCCTAGTGTATATAAATACTGGTGATGTCACACCTATTCACTGCCATTCAAATAAGCCAATTAGAAGAGAGATTCATTAAGATTAACAAAATATAGATATCAATAATATCACCATTGTTATAGCAATATATATATATATCTGTATATGTATATATGTATATATGTATATATATGTATATGTATATGTATATGTATATGTATATATATGTATGTGTATATATAAATACATATATATACACATACATATATATATATATACATATACATATACATATATATGTATATGTATATATATGTATGTATATATATATGTATGTGTATAAGAATCGAAATGTCATTGACTTATGGGCTGAGACCCCCCATACCCCCCAGGGAAATATTTCCTTCTTGCAAGTTAAATCTACACAATTCTGATCACTGACCCTCACTATAAACTACCTTAAGTAGATTAAGTTTACTAACCTACAATTCACATATAACATACATAAATCACACTGTGGGTGTGGCCTCTTCTTCCTTTTCGCCTCCACAGTCAAAAAAAAAAACCTGAGCACACCATTGTACATTACAGTAATAATTTACACTATAATTTTCAAACGGAGTGGACAGGTTCCATTAGAATCATCACAGAAGTCGTACCATGGACCATCCTGTTAAAAATAAATAAATAAATAAAAAGCCCTGCAGCTGATTCTCTGACAGAGACACACTCAGCTCTGAAGAAACACCAATAACATCCTGGCAGGAGCCGTAAAGACTCAGCAGCTGCAGCACAGTCGCCGTTTGTCAGAATTCCCGCCAACACAAAGCCATTTTTTTTTCTTTTTATTTCCCCACGGCTCTGATACCAAAGTGCCAGCGCATGTGTGTGTGTGTGTGTGTGTGTGTGACAAGAGGGCTTCAAAATGTCCCGCCAAGATAAAGTGAACCTAACAGCCGGTGACAACGGCGTTGGAGATAGCGATTGACGGCAGCTTCCTGCAGCCGCCACGCGTTATCGCCATTGAAACGACGAAGTTCGAGACTCGTTCTCGCCGCTAAAAAGACGAACGGCCGCCGACAGCAGGAGCCGTGGTTTACTATAGAGCGTCAGAGCATCAGCAGAAAAGCTGCCTCCATGTCCCATATTATCGCCTCAAATATTAGTGCAGATTTTATTTAAAAGGCCTCATTAATCCCATACTCAGGCTACAAGATAAATAAACATACAATTAAAATGACTAAAATGTTGTTTCGCTGTTTGCTCACATTGTGCATCTGCTGTTTTAACGTCAAGAAAGGTTTTTGGTACAATTAGTCCAATATTTATTAGAATTATCTCATTTCACTGGCAGATAATTGAGTTTTTTCCTTGATTTTAGTCAGTATTAAAAAAAATAAGAAAATGTTATTCTGTGTTTTTTATAAAACAAGACCAAATTGATCCAATAAATCATCTACCAATTTAATTCAGTTCAACGGGGTCTCAACCAAATAGGGAAATCATTTATTTTCACTAAAAGTCAATCCATAAGTAACACTTACACTATATTGTACTTATATATTTTTATATGAAGTTGTTTATAATTTCATATCTGATAGCTATTTTCTAAATAAATAAGTAGTACCGTTAAGATAAGGAGAAACATAAAAGTACAGTTATTGTAAGAAAAAGGCTCACAAATTATGTTTAAAGTTTGGATGTTAATCTTAACATCAGTTTTAATCTGTGCTAATAGGTCTAGCAAAATCAGATTTATGATAAATCTCTTACTTGGTGCTTTTTCTTGTATAGTGGAACAACCTGGGCATGTTACTGTTATATGAGTTTTTAAATAAATGCGTTTAGGCCCAAATTCTCTTCTATTAGGTGATAGTGCTGGGATTGCCTGAGGGTCTGTGAACGCATCTTGGAGTAAGTAGAAGCTAAACCTGCTAACTTTATTACGTGTGGTTTTTCAGAGACATGACAATACTTTTTTTAAGTAGAAAGAAAAGGTACAAGGGAGATTTTATTTGTAGTGAAAGCGCTGGGAAGCAACATGAGGAGGATCCGTGATATCGAGCTTTACACTGTAAAGAAAAGTGAAGGAAATTTAAATGATATTAAAACCCATTAAACACCTGAGAAGAAAGACAATAATACATAAAATACCAGCAGGTCCTGGACCATGATTTTAACCAAACTTGTACAAATACCCACGTCCATGTTGTTGTTTTTTTTTACTATAGAAAAGGTTCAGGGTTCCAAATCATCCAGTCGGAAGAGAGACTAAGCTGAAATTTAGTAGTTTTACATTGCAAACATATAACATAGAGGTTTCAAAACATCAGATAAACCAGAGAAATGCACAATACGGGAACTTTAATATAAAAATATTGATCAGGGCAGCTTTGATATATATACGGCACACGAGTGCAAAGCAGTCACAAAAGAGCAGTTACGGTCTTTTTTTCTTTTTTTTTAGATTAAAGAGATAAATATCTTGCCACAGTATTTACTCACTCGTTGGAATCGTCTGAAACTCGGGGAGAAGATGAAACTCACAGCTGTGTTTTTCGGATTTGCAGAATTACCCAGATGAGCCCGTGGAGGGGCTGCTCAACATCTGTTTGCTCATTTGTGTGTCAAACACAAAACGTCCGACGTGACTGATCCCGCTTTTGACAAAACTTGGAAAGTGATGCATCTCCCCCCCCCCCGCCGCTGTCTGGTGGTTGGAATCACACTGATTGGTCCGCGGGGAAATTTACATTTCAAAATAAAGTGACACATTTGCTGCTGATTGGTCCAGATGGGGACATTTTGGGAAGGAAAAAAAAATGTTTTACCAATTATAATTTTTTTTTGAGTTTTTTTTTCCAAACACATTATAAAATATTGAATTTTCGAATCATTTCGTTAATGGAAATACAGCTGTGAGCATTTCTTCTTCTTTTTTTGGTGCAACAATTACAAAACTGAAGCAAACAGCCTGGTAAGAATTTGACTGTCAGCGCCGTGCAAGGTCGTCCTTGCTGTAAACTAACAACCGGAATTGGATGCGATTGGATTTGGACCCTCGGATGGTGTCAGGAGAATTCAGGGTTTGTTGGCTCTGTTGCAGCCGGCAGTCAACAAGGGCACATGAATGGTTTCTCTTCGCCTCTATAAATTTGTGGCCTCGCCGAAGCATTTTCCTTCCCCTTCTTTTATTTATTTATTTATTTTTTTTGTGTGTGTGTGCATTTTTTCAGGAGGAGTATGATGGTACATTGTTCTTTTACTATTATTAGATCACTTCCTGCCTCTGAAGCCAAAAACACTTATTTCTTGCTCAGAATCGGGCTTGAATGTAGAAACCAGGGCCATCGCCACCATTGAGGTCATGACCTCTGTATTTATTTCCTTTAGTATCGTTTTATTCAATGTATTGGGAATAACTGTTGAAAAAAATATTTGGGTTCTACCTTCTATAAAAGCCCCACGATTGGCTGGCGACCATCTGGGGTGTATCCCTGCCTCTCGCCTTAACGCGCTGGGATAGGCTCCAGCAGACCCCTGCGACCCCGAAAGGGAATAAGCGGGATAGACAATGGATGGATGGATGGACCTTCTATAAAAAGATACCATTACACAAAAAATGTTTTTAAAAATATATTTATAATTGAATTAATATTTAAGGTGGCATACTGTAGAGTTTTTATTGTATATTTTGAGTAAATATAGATAATTATCTGTCCAACAATTTTTCATCATGCATCATGAGCTGTGTTTTAACTTCAGTGCAATGTCATTTCTTGGAAATAATTCATATCCTGTAATGTTTTGACTATAAATCAACACGTTACTGTTTTATGTGCTTACAAATAAATGAGTTTCAGCCCAGATTCTGTTCTCTGAGGTGATAGTGCTGGGATTTCCTGAGGGTCTGTGAATGCATCTTGGAGTAACCTGCTAAACATCTTAGCATGTGTTTTCTTTTTCTAAATGTCATTACATTTTCTTTTTGTTGCAGGAAGAAACTGGACAATGGAGCTTTGAGTTGTAGTGAAAGTGCTGGGAAGCAACATGAGTAGGATCCATGATATGGAGCTTTACACTGGAACAGGATAGAGCTGTGATAGGTAAGTCTATGGGATTTTCCAATTTATTTTTTTTTTGATAAATATTTATTGTGGCATAGACACATTTATTATACAGTAGCAGGAGGTGACAGGAAGTGATAGAAGGAGATATGCGAAAGGTGGACATGCAGCAAAGAAATGTCCCGGTCTGCTGCTTACGAAAAATGGCTCTAAATGACAAGAACTCTACCCCTACACCACCAGACACCTATGGGATTTTAACTTTAAGTGACAAACCATATGATACTGAAATATAAAACTACATAAATGGTCTTAACTGTGATTGTGGTGTAATGTATTTCATTTCTTTGTCTCCAACATTTCAGACTCAGTAACACACCGGTCGTTCACAGTGAACCAAGCGCTACAGAAAATATAAGAAAAAGTTGTCCAAACACACACATCCATAAGAGATAGGAAATGAGTGTTTTGACATTCTGACTTTATCCCAGATAGATTTTGTACATTTGCTGCACTTCTCCAGCTCAGAGAAACCTAACCTGTGGTAGAATCCCCTATTAAATCCTTTTAAAATTGTTGATTTTTCCATTTAACGAAAGTTCAGTCTAATTAATTTCACACATTCACCTGCAGGTTTCTGAAACAACTGAATCGTGTCCAGTAGAAGGACTGAATATAGAATAACTGAGACGTCATATTGTTGAAATTTCACTTCTTTTCTTATGTCATCTCTCCAGTTTTGAAATATGCTACACTTGGTGTCTACACTTCATACTCATACTCTGTGCTGTATGCTCCCTGTGCACACTCTGCTGCCCCCTAATGTAATGGAGGTGCAATTGCACTTTATTCTAGGACAGTAAAAAATTAATAAATAATTTTTTAAAAAAGCATGTTTGCCGAGGTCTAAGGCGCCGCACTATTTGAGAACCACTGTTATAGATAGATAGATAGATAGATAGATAGATAGATAGATAGATAGATAGATAGATAGATAGAGCGTTGACCTTTCACCTCTCATAATGGCCTTTTTGATTCACAAGCTATTTCTTTGCTTTGTTAATAGAAATTAACTAATGCCTCATGTTTTAAATAGAAAAAAGTCAGATTCTGCAACATGTAACAAAAAAAAACTGACCACCGAATGTTCTCATCCTTCTGCGTCTATCAGTCAGTGAACGGATAGCGGTGAGAGGGAGAAGGAGGAGGATGGAGGGGGGTTGATGGATGGATGGAAGGACGGAGGGGGGTTGAGTACAGAGCCCTCCACCTCTTGCCCTCCTCCGCTGTCATCCGTTGCCCCACAGCAGGCCAGAGGTTGTTGGCGTTTTGCTGCCTTGTAATCCGTCTCAGTGTCTGGCTGCCGGCTCCCGGTCACCTGTCACTCAGCCTGACGTGAATCAGCATTGACGGCGGCAGATTTAAGCTGTTTCTCTCCGTCTGTAAACACAGCCCGGGGTCCAAAAGGGGGGGTGGAGGGGGGGGGGGGGTATTCTATTCTAAAAAATAAATAAATAAACAGCAAAACGTATAAAATAAACCACCCTAAAACTTCTCGATGTTGTGGAGTGACAGGCTCCGTGTGATATAACTTCAAATGCGAAATGACAATCAAGGTTGCGTTAACGTGACGTGACGTGATGCAGACTCACTTTTCAGCGCCAGATGAGGACAGACGTTCAGACAGGAAGATCTCAGAGCTCCGCCGGTTAATCCCTCATTAATCTGACATGCGAGGTTCTGATGATATAACAAAGGTTTTTTTTTTAATCATGAGGTCTGTGTGCTAACAGGAAGTGAAATCCTTGTTCCTGAGTCCCATTTTTGAAGAATTCACTGCCCTCAAGATACAGAAAGTTCCCACCAGTCTGAGAGGAAACAAAGAATTTAGACCATGGGTGTTATAAACATGAAATTAACCTCTTCAATGCAACATCTTTTTAAGTCTTATTTGCAAAATGGAATGCCCAAGTAGCACTGATAGCTATTGGCTATCAGCTTCGTATGGTCTCATCATGGTGAATTTCCATTGGGTCTCTCTGCTGTCCATCAAACCAAAGGTGGTCAAACCTTCATAGCCATTGGCTTTCAAGCTGCTATGAAACTTCAAATTGACTTGTGCATTGTGTCAATGGATGCAAAACAGCTTTTAGACCATAATTGTTGTGTTATTTGTGCATAGAACCCAACGACTGAAGCGTAGTTTTGCAGTGAGTGAATTTACGACGCTCACAGTGCAGGGTGGAAATAAATGTTAAATTCACACCATTCACTCCCATCCGCACCAACATTGGTAAAAGGCTCAAAAACAGATCAGATGAGATAATCCTTTATTTTTCCCACAGTGGGGAAAATTGCATTAGCAACAGTAGAGAAATGCAGGACAAGAAGGATTGCATACAGATTAAAATGTACTACATCCTACTATATAATCCAGGAGGAATGTCGTCTTCCTCTCGCACTTTTTCAGAAATTTCTCTTCGAAGTCGAACATTTTTTCTTTCCTAGACATAATTTACGCAAAATATTTGTGTTGCAATTACTTGTCGCACACTGTGTGAGGTTAAACAGGAAGTTGTGTCCACGGCAACCGGTGTAGCGCTCCAGCCTTGTGATTGGCTGAAACTTGCTTCCTGTTGAGGGGCTATCGCCCCCTGCTGCCTTAGCATGTGCATTGCGTTGTTTGAGGACGATTTTGCGGCTTTATTTGCGGATTTTGAGACATATATATTTATATATATTATTAGTTTTGTTTTAAAAAACACCATCATTTGTGTGGACTAGACCTCAGTGTTTATGTCTGCATTTACGTCCTCAAAATAAATTGAAAAAACAGCTTTTCGCATCTGTTTTTTTTGCTTGATTACATTCTTCTTCTTCTTCGCTGCTTCTGCTGGTTCATTTATTAGATGCAGCATCGGTCGGGGGTGAATCTCAGCAGTCGTGCATTATTGTGCATGATATAAACACATCGGTTTGAGCTTTGGTAAAAATGTGGAGCCATACAACAAGTGCTGCAGGTTGATGGTAATGAATAGGTGCTCTGTAATTTTAATATGAATAATCATTTTTCATTTATTTTTAAGTCTCTCTTAAACACGACGCTGTTCCCTGACCTCCTGTCTCCTGCCTTCATGTTCTACTCCATATTTGCATAAGTGGTATCCAAGAAAACAAAATAATTGCACAGCAAAGTGTTACCCTCTGGTTTCCTGTGGCAATCTGATGTTGCACAAGGAGAAAAAACACATTTTTTCAACTAAAGTCGTTTTCCTAATCGTGCATTTTAAATTCTTTTGATTTAAATTACACATAGATGTTAATGACCAAATAATCGGTACATTTTTCTGCATCTAAGATGTCAGATGAACGTTAAGACGTGGCTTTACTGTGGAAGGAAAAACCGCGTTTGGACCCAGCTCTCCTCACACCCAGTAAACCATATAAAGTAATGACCCTCGTAAGTCTTACTTCATCTCTTAAGTTTTTTTTTTTTAAAACAAATGACCCATTTTGAGAACATTCTCGTTCCTCTGCGTGTTTGAAATATCCCTCCTGTCCGGCCTCATGTGTGAACAAATGGCTCAAATTCACAGCAGTTTTATGTGGAAAAAATCTGAGTGATCAGAGAAAAACAAAATTACAAGACTATGAAAAAAAGGCCTCAGCAGAATGGTGATATTTCACTGGGAGACATCAGACCTCTTACAGCACATTTTTATGCAGAACATGCTTTGAATATATCCGAGAAGCCAAATTGATCTAATGACGCAAATGAAATGCAACGGCGAGGCTGTGAGACAGTTGTCACTGTGGTCAAGATTCAGACGTGGACATGAAGCGTCTAAAGAAGCCGGTGCCGCGCAGACAGGGAAATCAATACAGCGTTTTGTTATCTATCTCTATCTTACAACTTAAAAGAGAAGGATTATATGTCACAGAGTGAGCCCAGGCAGAGTTAGGCGCAGATCTATCATCGTACAGAGTCAGCGGCCTTTTCCTGTGTAAATCATGTGTCACACGGGCAGCAAGTTCATTCTCCGGCCATGGAATACATTTAGGCCTTGGACGCGGACTTCCATTTTTCACTTTTTGATCGAGTGCTTCCCTGCAGTGCCGGACCTGTAAGTAGATTATTTTTTTTCCAACGTGAAGCTTTCATCGCCCGTTTTGTTACTCGCCACGTCCGCGTCGGATCAAAAAATGATGAAAAGCGCCGCGCCGTAAACGGGTGATTGATCCGTTTTAATTACCCCCGGCTCCTCTTATGGGAGCGCGGGGCTGTCGGAGCTGTCGGAGGTTTTTAAACGTGACGGAACGCTGGACGGCGTGGACGGGGGAAGGAACGACGCACCTGTGGCGGAAAAAAGTTCTTGAAGGCCTGAGCAGTCGGTGCTGCACGTCCTCATAAACCTAAAGAGACCTGAAAACGGTGGAGGCCCAGAGACAGTGACAGATCCGTCGTTTTCCGTGGGATCCAACCCCCCATCCTTGTGGATGTTTCCCGCCCCATCCCTCACTGACCGGGCCGGGCGGATAAAGTGAAAAGGTAGCCACGGGAAATATGAAGCGTCACGCGCCGTAATGCATCCTTTCAGGCGCAGATAAAGGGTCCCGCATGTGTTGAAGTCGCCTGCTTCATAAAAAAAGAGGAAATATTGTTATTGAAATATAATATCCGAGCGGTGATTGATTTTACATGAATGATTGTTATAGGGAAAACCATAAAGACGTGAATAGATGGATCCGCGGCTCCAGCCTCCACTCCTTAACCCGCTTGTGTTTGGCATAAAAAAAGCAATCTGCAGCTCCTGAGGTGGGAGCCTCATTCTGCAGATTCTGTATATTCTCCTCCTCGGTTATGGGTACAAAGTGGAAACCGGCCGATAGTCACTCATTGGAGACATCTATATTACATGTGTGAGATGGAGTCTCGTTCCCGCGATTGAGAATCATCTTAAGTCGTGAAAGTGTGTGAGTGCTGAAATTTCAGAAGACAGCCCCCACCTCTGGCTCCATCGTCTTCTACCAAAGCATTTTGATTTATTTTAAGTGTGCCAGGAAGTGCATTCGTTTTATTGTTTTTTTGTAAATGAAGTTTTAAAAGTTGGATGAGCTGTAAATCTGGATTTTCTCTGAAACTGGGGACATAGAGGGGCCAAATGTTATAATCAGGACGCGACTACAGGGTCCATCTAGCCTGGTTAACACGTTTGTTCTGGGAATCATCCATTCATTATCTGTTTATCGGACGCTACAAATGTCTCAAAAGTGTCTCTATGTAGCTTATAGCCAATCATATCAAACCCAATGAGGCACCAAATACCTCACTGATGGTTGGTGTTGAAACAGACATGTTCTAAGGCTGCGTTGAAAGGTAAATTATCATCTGATTCTATGTTGGATCCACAGTTCTCAACAAAGTCCATCCATCCATCCATCCATCTATCTGTCCATCTATCCATCTATCCTTTCTTCCACCATCCATGCATCCACCCATCGTTTCATTCATCCATCTGTCCGTCCGTCCATCCATCTTTTCATCCATCATTTTCCCTTCTGTCCATCCATCTATTCATTCTTTCATCCATCCATCCATCCATCCATCAATCCGTTCATCCATCCATGCATCCACCCATCGTTTCATCCATCCATCCATCCTTTCGTCCATCCCTCCATCTATCCATCCATCTTTTCATCCATTGTTTGTCCTTCTGTCCATCCATCCATTCTTTCATCCATTCTTTCATCCATCCATCCATCCATCCATCCATTCATCCATCCCCAACCTTCCCCAACCTTCCATCCCTCCATCCATCCATCCATCCACCCATCTATCCATTCATCCATCCCCAACCTTCCGTCCATCCATCCATCCATCCCTCCATCCATCCATCCATCCATCCATCCATTCATCCCTCCATCCATCCATTCTTTCATCCCTCCATCCCTCCATCCATCCATCCCTCCATCCCTCCATCCCTCCCCCTCCACTGCACCACTAGACCAGAACCTCCTGAACCTCCACATCCAGTCTTCTCTTCCTCAGACTTTCACCTCCAAACGTGACCTGAGATTACGAGAAACAAAAGGCTCCGTAAATGCCGTCGTCTCCACGAAGACAATGAGATGCTGCGTCCGATGTCAGGGCGCCGCGCCGCGGAATTTAAACAAAAGCCGTTTAAACCATAGACAATATCTGCTCGTGGAAACGGAGATGGGCCTTTTGCTGCCACGTCAAAATGGGGGGAAAAAGGCATAGCATTTGAAAGCCTAAAGGCTTAAATTAATACAAAAAGTCTAATCAGACTAGCAATCCCTGATGTTAATGAAGGTGTCACACATTGCACAAAGAAAGTTGTGCCTGGCAATCTTCCATTTTTCGGCTGCCTACACCAGTGACATTTCATCTCACATTCAAAGAGCGCCGAGGCCCCTTAATGAAATGCATAATTAACATATTCTAATTGTGCTGAGCACAGTGATGGTTTTGACAGAGCTCACTTTCCATGTCTAATTCAATGCTAATTTAATCTGTTCTTTTCCCGCCGACATGACCTTTCTTGATTGAGTTTCACCGCGAAGAATTTTTTGATGGATTGATTTATCAACCCCTCGGAATGCAACAAAAGTGCCGGTTTGAGACGGACGAGGAGAGGAAAAACAGGAGTCAGGTGACTGCGGAGAAAAACAATTTGGTATTTGAAGATCACACGAAGCGAAACGAGCCGTATAGAATCATGTCCGATGATACATTGTGGTGTAAAAAAACGGAACAAAGCGTCGCAGTGTCGGATCCTGCAGGTCTGATGGTTAATTTCTCAGTCACCAGCAGAACGTTGTTTAAGCCGTTCGCCTGGCGAACCTTTAACACGGGGATTAGGAGGAGACTAAAGACAGAGGGGAGAGGACGATACCAGCAGTATTCACGGATCTCCTTAATCTGAGTATTTACCAAAGGTTGGTGCTGAGTAGGCAGCGGATCACGTCCCTGTTCCTCCATAATAGGAAAGACAAGAATTATATTCAAGAGAGGAAAAGACGCTGACATGGCCTGAAGGAGAGGACACCTCAGTTTGTGTTTTCACTTTCTGAACATCTCTTTTCAGTCTCTACATATGTGAGATATAATGGTAATAATAATAATATTACTATTTTTGCAAGTTTTTGAGTTGCAATGATTCTGTGTCCCAGAATGGAATCTACTCTGAAGGAAGTGTAACATGCAAACTTAAGCTGCAGGCCTATTTATCAGTTTTCCTGCTATAAATGATGATAAATGTGGAATATCTGTACAAACACAAAGGTTATTGGACTTAAACCTGGAATCAGAATAAATCTACAACATGTGAGGAGACTACAGAAGAGTCAGAATCTATTTATGGTGATGTTATAGAGCAAATAGAGTTAGAAATTTGAAGAAAATAAATCTAAAATTGTGTTTTACTACAGACAAAATACTCAATTTGAAACTTAAAATGAGACCAAACTGAGAAAATAAGGAAAAACATGTAATAATCTAATTATCCGTAATGTAAAATTCAATTATTTGTTAAAAAAAATCATAGAAATCACACATTAATATTTAAAAGAAAATTAAAGATTTGAGTTGAAGCCTAGAAAATGTCCTAATTTTATTTTTAATTATTTTAATAATTAATTTATTAATGAATAAAATCTACAACATGTGAGGAGACTACAGTAGAGTCAGAATCTATTTATGTTGATGATACACAGAAAATAGAGATAGAATATTAGAATATTGTCTTTTTCTATAAATAAAAATACTTTATTTAAATCTTAAAAACAAGACCAAATTTACTCAAATCAGGAAGAACATTCCTTAAAAAAAAAAAAAAAAGCCAAATTATCTGCAATGCAAAAGTCAACGATTATTAAGATAAGATAATAACTGTTAATAAATACTCAATAAGTCATTAGTAATTAACTCACTAATGGCTAGTTTATAATATTTTACTAATTTGTAAAGTATAGTTCTAAATCATTAAAATACAATAAAACTATTATTAACTAACGTCTTGTCTGTCTAGTTATCTAATAACTATCTATAAAGTACAGTTATAAATCATTTAACTGTTATTTAACGAGTCGTTTATGGGTCAGTGTAAAATAAAATCATGTTTATCAAAATCGTAGTTTAAGAAGAATTCATCACGTCTCTGAAAATGTACAGTTTGTGTTCATGTTAAACACAAAATGCACCTTTTATTTTTACCAAAACTTTGCAACCGATAACATGTTTAATCCACCTAGAATATAAAACTAGTTGATATCATGTGTTTTTAATTTTTTAAACCTTTTTTAAGAGACATAAACTAATTACGTTTTTAGGATTGGTCACATTGTCCCACAAATTAACTTGTAGTCATCAGTAAGTAATTCACTAATAACTTGTCCATGATCTATTACTAATTTATTCAAGTATAGTTATAACTCATTACCAAACAGCTTGTAATTACTAATGATCTATTAACGAGCTATAATGGATAGTGATTATAGTGATACCCTAAAAATAAGTTTGAATGTGTAAATTTATGTTACACAATCTTCTTGCTTTCCTTTTTCTTTTTCTTTTCATTGTTTTATATCAGTTTTACATGTATAAAACAATTAAATAAACAAAACATAAGAGCATCAGGTCTTAACGAGCATTTCAATTAGGTTCTGTAAAGTCAAATATTTTAGACGTGATATCAGACGTTTTTTTTTTTTTTTTTTCCAGCGTGAGGAGGTGAAACTCTGCAGGAAAACGCGTCTGGATGAGTGTGAGCGTGCAGGTGTCAGTCAGCCCGTCAGCGAGAAGGGGGATTATGCCGAGCTCAGAGCGGTAATTGAACGGCGGCGGGCCCGCCCTCGTTTGCATCCCCGCCCTTTGATTGGCAGCCGTACATGAAACGCCGCGTCAGTCGGGAGTGTGTTTGGGCGCCGGCAACTAACAATCCCGCGGCTCCGGGGAGACCTGCCATATTGTAATTTGGTTATCAGGCATGAAGGAAATAATTCTGAGTGCCAGGAAATGTGAGGCAGAATAAATGCTCCGGTTGCCGCGCGTCGCCCAGGGTGACAGTTCTTATTTAATGTACAACAGCGTCCCGGCGCCTGCACACGTTCTTTTTTTTTCTTCTTCTTCCAGGTGGTGGGTTGAAAAAGCTGCAGCAGCGCAAATAATCAATGAAATAATAAAAAGATGCAAACAAAGGCACAATGTGATGTCACAACTACCCTGAAATCAGCCTCGTTAACGTTAACGAGACATAAAACCACCACCTTCTTCTTCTTCTTCTTCTTCTTCTTCTTCTTCTTCTTCTTCTTCTTCTTCTTCTTCTTCTTCTTCTGCTTCTTCTTCTTCTTCTCCCCAGAAGCTGCAAATGTTATGGATGTGATAAAAACAACACATATTTTCTTTGAGGCTTTAAAGGGAAATTGTACAATTGTAAAATATGAGATTATCGATAAAATTTTGTATATACTGATTGATATAGATAATTATGTTTAGGTATTTGGGGGTATTTTATGTTCAACAACCAACTTTTATTATGTAAATGTATAAGTGGGAAATATATTGATATAAAATCAGTGGCTAACAATCATTATCGATTTTTTTATTGACCAGGAGAAAAAAGGCTAAAATGTGACCACATTATATTTAACTTTGATTGATCCGTTATCAATGGAAAAATATCAATATTATATTAAATTATTTTATTGTATTGATATTATTGATATTATTGTATTAAGCAATATTAGTGCATTGTTAGTGAAATACAGTGTACATTGTTTGATTTCAAAATAAAATGCTGAACTAGTACATTTACAGATGCAAAAAAAACATCAGTTTATAGAAAACATAAAAATTTTGTTGATTATTGTGATAGTTGGAAACTCATTTTATTTGATTATTTGTTTAATTGGCATTAAGCTTCCAACATGTTTTTTAAGATGCATAAAAAATCTAATATTTACTGGTGTATTTTACAACAAAATATAAAAATTAGCTGCAACTAATAATCAGTTTAATAGTCTAATCTCCCAGTTATTGAAGTGATTAAATAATTAGTTGATTGGTTTATTAATTGGTGTAAAATGTCGATCAGTGTTTGTCAAAGCTGCAGATTGAAGCTAAAATGTCTTTTTTTGTCCACAACCCAAAGATCATCAGTTTACTATTATAGAAGAATAAAGAAACCAGGAAATAATCAGAGAACAGAAGCTGGAACCAGAGAATTTGGACATTTGATTAATCGATTATCAAAATAGTTGACATCTATTCTATTTAATTATTAAAATAAAATAAAATAAAAAACAATTAGTCGATCTGTTCATAAAATGTTAAACCAGAGAATTTGGACATTTTATCATAAAAAATGACTCTAATCAATTATCAGAATAGTTGCTAATTAATGTGATAATTGGCAACTAATCAATTAATCATTGCAGCTCTAAGATCTATCTATCTATCTGTATCTATATTGATTATTATAGTTTATTATAATATTATAGGAATTAAAATCAATATACGCTAATTTTAATTGAATTTATTTATCTATTTATTTATAGATAGATCTATCTATCTATCTATAGACCTGTTTAACTATCCATGCATCCATCCATCCATCCATCCATCCATCCTTCCATTTTCATATTTAATTAGATTTTGGTAAAATGTGGATGATTGTGTAAAGGTGCAGAACTCAAAATACTAATGAAAGACTAACGTCACCATGTGTGATTAACTTATTTGTCTGGATGCAGTGTTTTGTTTTTTTTTTGCATGGGGGGTCTTCTCTCTGGAGATGGAGCTGTCACGTTGGTAAAAAAGAGAAAAGTGGAAGAAAGAGAGAGAGAGACAGAGGAGGCAGACGCTGGCAGCAGCCTCCAGGCACAGCCAGTGAGTGGTGAGACGAGTCAGACGAGTCTGGTTGGTGGATCACATCAGACCAGCAACACGCCCCCTGATGGGGGTCCATTAGAGACCAGGTTTACACAGGATCAGGTTTACACAGGCCAGGTTTACATAGACCAGGTTTACACAGGACCAGGTTTACACAGGACCAGATTTACACAGGACCAGGTTTACACAGGACCAGGTTTACACAGGACCAGATAAGACTAGCAACATGCCGCCTAATGGGGGTCCCTGTGGCAGCTGGGGGGCCATTAGAGACCAGGTTGACACAGACCAGGTTTACATAGACCAGGTTTACACAGACCAGGTTTACATAGGACTGGGTTTACATAGGACCAGGTTTACATAGGACCAGGTTAAACAGGACCAGGTTTACATAGGACCAGGTTTACACAGGACCAAGTTTACACAGACTGGGTTTACACAGAACTGGGTTTACACAGGACTAGGTCTGGTTGGTGGATCAGATCAGACCAGCAACACGCTGCCTAATGGGGGTCCCTGTAGGGGGCCATTACAGACCAGGTTGACACATACCAGGTTTA
Organism: Eupleurogrammus muticus; assembly: GCA_036785175.1. Lineage (NCBI taxonomy): Eukaryota > Metazoa > Chordata > Actinopteri > Scombriformes > Trichiuridae > Eupleurogrammus > Eupleurogrammus muticus. The sequence continues at coordinate 1,902,825 of JAYKQN010000031.1, read as the reverse complement.
CATAGACCAAGTTTACATAGGACCGGGTTTACATAGGACCAGGTTTACACAGGACCAGGTTTACATAGGACCAGGTTTACACAGGACTAGGTCTGGTTGGTGGATCAGATAAGACCAGCAACACGCCGCCTAATGGGGGTCCCTGTGGCAGCTGGGGGGCCATTAGAGACCAGGACCAGGTTTACTCAGACCAGGTTTACATATGACCAGGTTTACACAGGACCAGGTTTACACAGACCAGGTTTATATTGAGTCAGGTTTACACAGGACCAGGTTTACACAGACCAGGTTTACACAGGACCAGGTTTACACCGACCAGGTTTACACAGGACCAGGTTTACACCGACCAGGTTTACACAGACCAGGTTTACACAGACCAGGTTTACACAGACCAGGCATCTGATATTATCTGATATGCAAAAGAAGCTATAATTCACTTTCTTGTTTTCTCTCCCCAACGAACAAATATTCTGATCGTTGATTAATCTATCAATTAATCGATTAGTTGATTGGTTCATTAATGGTGTAAAACTGCAGTTTGAACCTAAACCTTTTTTTGTCCACAACCCAAAGATCATCAGTTTACTATTATAGAAGAATAAAGAAACCAGGAAATAATCAGAGAACAGAAGCTGGAACCAGAGAATCTGGACGTTTCTTTTTACAAAATCACTCAAATCCATTAATTAAAATATTTCGTAAGTAGAGCGACGATTCGTACGAATCACAGTGTAAAAACACAGATATTTTTTGCGATAGCACCGTTTACTATTACTATTTTTTCCCAGGGCTAGCTAATTATTCCCTGAAGTGGCAGGGTTAAGAGCGGTGGCCTCTCTGCCGTCATGGCTGACATTCCCTGGCTCGGCCAGCATCATTTGTCCTGCTCCAGGCCGGCGTGGCGCGGCGTGCCCAGACAATGGGCCCGGCGCTGGGCTATTATCCCCCGGTGTCAGCAGGCATCGCCCCCCCGTCCGGTCTGCATCCATGCCACTTTGAGCGGCATCGTTAGGCCGGCCTGTCAATTCCCCCCGACCTGGTATGTTCTATAAATACCCATCATCATCATCATCATCATCTTCTTCCTCATCCCCTTCTTTTTGGCACCGTCCAATCAGCCGCCTGCAGCCCTGAGGAGCTGATTAAGCAAAGTGACAAACAAACTCTGCCACAACATAATGACAGAAAAAGTCATATAATGGTCGTTATAAGGAGGTCCAGATTTTTTCTATAAAAATGGTCCAGTGTTTCAAAACTCTCGATATTTGTAGAAACTATATTTTTAATATATATATTTATATACAAATATATATTTATATACGTTTCTACAATATATTTGTAGAAAAATTTTTCCCCACTCATCACTTTTCTCTACACACACACCCTGCACCTTAAGTATGCATTAGCTATGTATGTGTACATGTGTGTATGTGCGTATATATATATGCAAATATGTAAATATGTGTGTATGTGTATGTATGTTGGTATGTACGTGCATATATCTATGTATATATGCTTTGCTTATGCATACTTTTTTTTTTCTTGCTATTTATTAGTATTTTTTCTCCATTCTATGTCCATAATGCATACTGTGTATGCTGATCAACAACTCTACGAATTTTGTACATAGTGTTTTCTTTACTCTGTACACTGCAGTAACAAGCAAATTTCCCCGTTGTGGGATCAATAAAGTTACATCTTATCTTATCTTAAATGCAGAAACTCGAGTCTGTTATCGGTTGATAAAATTGTGTAAAATTTTTAGAATTGAAAAAATGACTAAAATCAATTAATCAATTAGTTTATCAAATATAAAGTTGATAAAGTAATATATCAATTATTGAAAGGATTATTTGTATGGTTCATGTTCATGTTGATTGGAACAATAGATTTTATCTATCTATGTTTGTATTTAATTAGATTTTGGTAAAATAAGGATGGTTGTGGAGTGATGCAGAACCCAAATAATGAACAAAAGACAAACGTCACCATGTGTAATTTCAGAATAAAAGTGCTCAAACCCTGTTTTTAAAGACTCATGTATGTGATCTGCAGGCGATCTATCCAACACTGTTCTATAGACACGTTTACCAAATATCTGATCTAGATATTTGGTATCTAGATCACATATGTAATCTATCTGGTATCTAGAATTTTATTGTCCAGCCGACATTTAAATATGTCTTATGTACTGTGTCAGGTATTTCTCTCTCTCTCTCTCTCTCTCTCTCTCTCTCTCTCTCTCTATATATATATATATATATATATATATATATATATATATATATATATATATATATATTCTCAGTCTGTTAACATCTTGTATCTTCTCCAGGGACATCCCTCCATCTTCCAGTGTGGAACAGATTGACACATGATGGATCTTGAAGCCGATGGATGAACACGCGTCATCCGCCGAAAACCTGAAAACCCACCGCTGGAATCTGACCAGGTAGATACCTGCTGAGAAAACCCATAACCCTTAACCACCCCAGCCCCAGGCCTGTTCATCAGTTTTCCTGCTATAAATGATTATAAATGTGGAATATCTCTACAAACACAAAGGTTATTGGACCTAAACCTGTAATTAAAATAAATCTACAACATGCGAGATGACAAAATTAATTTTGTTGTTAATCTCTGACATCTTTAAAGCTATAATCACCCCCAACATCCCATTCATAATTTGTATTTTACAATAAATACTGAAATAATACAAATAAATTGTGCCCAATTAAATTAGCAAGGGTTAAAATCTTGAAAATTATCAAAAATTTGGTAGTTTTGAGCAAATAGGAAATTGCAGGTGTATTTTTTCATAGATTTTCTTGCTCTAAATGATGATAAATGTGGAATATCTCTACAACCACAAAGGTTATTGGACTTAAACCTGGAATCAGAATAAATCTACAACATGTGAGGAGACTACAGAAGAGTCAGAATCAATGGTGACTCTGAAATGCATTATGCTGACGTTAGTCCTGCTTCTAGTCTGAGACCAGTCTGGTGAGGTTAACCAGACCTCTCAGGGTCCTAGAAGCTCTCAAGCTTCTCCACCACGTCAAGGTCCCAGCACAGGGAGAAGGTGTGGTACATATATTCCATTCTGGGTTAATTATATATACCTATTTACCAATAGCCTTCTTAGCTTTTCTTCTTTTGTCAAACTCAGGTAATTTGTTGCTTCCTGTTTGAAATCCTGCATTCTGGACTTTTTGTCCTCAGACACTCGAGTAGCTTCCAGGAGTTTAGTGTTTGCATCTTCGCTGTTTCCATCTCTTCTTCTTCTCTCCATAATAATGTCTTCCTGTCTTAATGAGTCTTGTTGCTAGACTTGCAGATGGAGTCCTTGGTGCATTAGGATGTTCTTGTCCTTCTTTATCCTTTTGGTTTGGTCATTAACTGTTCCTGGCTCAATTCATGAGCAATCTTTAAGTCTTGATGTGAAAGTTTCTCTCCATCTGAAGGTCAATGGTGAAAAGTTCGTGGCTCGATTTATAGAGCAATCGTGAACTTTTCAAATAAAAATGTAAACTTCTGAAATCCTTCGTAAGATCCTTGTCTCTCAATCTGGAGGTCAATTGTGAAAGGTTCGTGGCCCGTTTATAGAGCAATCTTGAACTTTTCAAATCAAAATCTTAGCTTCGGAAATCCTTCGTAAGATCTTTGTCTCGCTCCGTCTGGAGGTCAATGGCGAAAAAATTCGTGGCCCGTTTATAGAGCAATCTTGAACTTTTCAAATCAAAATCTTAGCTTTGGTAATCCTTCGTAAGATCTTTGTCTCTCTCCGTCTCGAGGTCAATGTTGAAAAGTTTGTGGCCCGTTTATAGAGCAATCTTGAACTTTTCAAAAAAAAAGTGTAAATTCCTGGAATCCTTCGAAGATCTTTGTCTCTCAATCTGGAGGTCAATGGTGAAAAATTCGTGGCTCGATTTATAGAGCAATCTTGAACTTTTCAAATAAAAATGTAAACTTCTGAAATCCTTTGTAAGATCCTTGTCTCTCTCTGTCTGGAGGTCAATGGTGAAAAATTCGTGGCTCGATTTATAGAGCAATCTTGAACTTCTCATACAAAAACTTAACATCCTGAAATTCTTTGTTCTTCAAGGCATTTGTGTTCCTCTCTTCCTTGGAGGTCAGTGATGAATTCATCTTGGCTCATTTTATGAGCAATCTTCAGTCAGCAGTCGGGCACAGGGAGAAGGTGTGGTACATATATTCCATTCTGGGTTGGAATCTATATACCCATTTACCTGATTATGGTAAATGCTCAGGTTGGGGTTTAGAGGACTAGACTTAGTACCTCCTGTTACTCCATGGGACCCTGTTTGATTTGTCCCATGAGCTTGTCTGAGGACAAAAAGTCCAGAATGCAAGATCTCAAACAGTAAGAAACAAATTACCTGAGTTTGACAAAACAAGAAAAGCTAAGAAGAAAGAAGAAAGTAGAAAGCCCAAATGTCAAACCTCTAACTCCTAACCCATAACCCACTTTAACCTTTAGAGTGCTGAATCCTTCTGGTCACCCTATGGACCCGTACTTTGAAGAATGATGTATGATGGTCAATAGCAGGGGGGTCCAATCCTGGTCCTGTTTATGAAAAATTCTCAATGGTGTTTCATTAGAAAAGGATAACTTATATTTAATCCTGTTTGATTTGTACCATGAGCTGCACATATGATGATGTAAAACTGTTAATAAAAAAGAAAATGACCCTGAAAATACGAGAAAAAGACAGGAAAGTCTCATTCCTGACTTAGAACGGGGAGAGAGACGTTCTAGGTCAGGAATGAGACTTTTCAGTCTTTTTCTCATATTTTCGGAGTCATTTTCTATTTTGTTAACAGTTTTACAAGATCAAATGTGCAGCTCATTATACAAATCAAACTGGAATAAATATAAATTACTCTTTTCTAATGAAACACCATCGAGAAGTTTTCAAAAACAGGGCCAGGATTGGGCCCCCTGCTATTGACCATCATACATTATTCTTCAAAGTACAGGTCCATAGGAGGACCAGAAGGATTCAGCACTCTAAAGATTAAAGTGGGTTATACGTTACGAGTTAGAGGTTTGATGTTTGGGCTTTCTTCTTTCTTCTTCCTTCTTTGTTTTTTTGTTTTATCAACCCCAAATAATGTGTTGCTTACTGTTTGAAGTCTTACATTCTGGACGTTTTGTCCTCAGACACTCGAGCAGCTTCCAGGAGTTGAGGGTTGCATCTTCGCTGTTTTCAGCTCTTCTTCTTCTCTCCATAATAATGTCTTCCTGTATTCATGAGTCTTGTTGCTAGACTTGCAGCTGGAGTCCTTGGTCCATTAGGATGTTCTTGTCCTTCTTTATCCTTTTGGTTTGGTCATTAACTGTTCCCGGCTCAATTCATGAGCAATCTTTAAGTCTTGATGTGAAACTTTCTCTCCGTCTAGAGGTTCATGGTGAAAAGTTCGTGGCCCGTTTATAGAGCAATCTTGAACTTTTCAAATAAAAATGTAAACTTCTGAAATCCTTCGTAAGATCTTTGTCTCTCTCCATCTGGAGGTCAATGGTGAAAAATTCGTGGCCCGTTCATAGAGCAATCTGGAACTTATCAAATAAAAATGTAAACTTCTGAAATCCTTCGTAAGATCTTTGTCTCTCTCCAACTGGAGGTCAATGGTGAAAAAGTCGTGGCCCGTTTATAGAGCAATCTTGAACTTTTCGCTTTAAAATCTCAGCTTCTGAAATCCTTCGTTAGACCATTGTCTCTCTCTCTCTGTCTGGAGGTCAATGGTGAAAAGTGTGTGGCCCGTTTATAGAGCAATCTTGAACTTTTCAAAAAAAAAATGTAAACTTCTGAAATCCTTCGTAAGATCTTTGTCTCTCTCTGTTTGGAGGTCAGTGGTGAAAAATTCGTGGCTCGATTTATAGAGCAATCTTAAACTTCTTAACTTCTTGACTACAGAAGAGTCAGAATCAATGGTGACTCTGAAATGGGTTGTGCTGACTTTAGTCCTGCTTCTAGTCTGAGACCAGTCTGGTGAGGTTAACCAGACATCTCAGGGTCCTAGAAGCACTCAAGCTTCTCCACCACGTCAAGGTCCCAGCACAGGGAGAAGGTGTGGTACATATATTCCATTCTGGGTTAGAATATATATACCTATTTACCAATACCCTTCTTAGCCTTTCTTCTTCTGTCAAACTCAGGTAATTTGTTGCTTCCTGTTTGAAATCCTGCATTCTGGACTTTTTGTCCTCAGACACTCGAGTAGCTTCCAGGAGTTTAGTGTTTGCATCTTTGCTGTTTTCAGCTCTTCTTCTTCTCTCCATAATAATGTCTTCCTATCTTCATGAGTCTTGTTGCTAGACTTGCAGCTGGAGTCCTTGGTCCATTAGGATGTTCTTGTCCTTCTTTATCCTTTTGGTTTGGTCATTAACTGTTCCTGGCTCAATTCATGAGCAATCTTTAAGTCTTGATGTGAAAGTTTCTCTCCATCTGAAGGTCAATGGTGAAAAGTTCGTGGCTCGATTTATAGAGCAATCGTGAACTTTTCAAATAAAAATGTAAACTTCTGAAATCCTTCGTAAGATCCTTGTCTCTCAATCTGGAGGTCAATTGTGAAAGGTTCGTGGCCCGTTTATAGAGCAATCTTGAACTTTTCAAAAAAAAAATGTAAACTTCTGAAATCCTTCGTAAGATCCTTGTCTCTCAATCTGGAGGTCAATTGTGAAAGGTTCGTGGCCCGTTTATAGAGCAATCTTGAACTTTTCAAAGCAAAATCTTAGCTTTGGAAATCCTTCGTAAGATCTTTGTCTCGCTCCGTCTGGAGGTCAATGGTGAAAAAATTCGTGGCCCGTTTATAGAGCAATCTTGAACTTTTCAAATCAAAATCTTAGCTTTGGAAATCCTTCGTAAGATCTTTGTCTCTCTCCGTCTGGAGGTCAATGGTGAAAAAATTCGTGGCCCGTTTATAGAGCAATCTTGAACTTTTCAAAGCAAAATCTTAGCTTTGGAAATCCTTCGTAAGACCTTTGTCTCTCTCCGTCTGGAGGTCAATGGTGAAAAAATTTGTGGCCCGTTTATAGAGCAATCTTGAACTTTTCAAATCAAAATCTTAGCTTTGGAAATCCTTTGTAAGATCTTTGTCTCTCTCCGTCTGGAGGTCAATGGTGAAAGGTTTGTGGCCCGTTTATAGAGCAATCTTGAACTTTTCAAAAAAAAAAAGTAAATTCCTGAAATCCTTCGAAGATCTTTGTCTCTCAATCTTGAGGTCAATGGTGAAAAATTCGTGGCTCGATTTATAGAGCAATCTTGAACTTTTCAAATAAAAATGTAAACTTCTGAAATCCTTCGTAAGATCCTTGTCTCTCTCTGTCTGGAGGTCAATGGTGAAAAATTCGTGGCTCGATTTATAGAGCAATCTTGAACTTCTCATACAAAAACTTAACATCCTGAAATTCTTTGTTCTTCAAGGCATTTGTGTTCCTCTCCTCCTTGGAGGTCAGTGATGAATTCATCTTGGCTCATTTTATGAGCAATCTTCAGTCAGCAGTCGGGCACAGGGAGAAGGTGTGGCACATATATTCCATTCTGGGTTGGAATCTATATACCCATTTACCTGATTATGGTAAATGTTCAGGTCGGGGTTTAGAGGACTAGACGTAGTACCTCCTGTTACTCCATGGGACCCTGTTTGATTTGTCCCATGAGCTTGTCTGAGGACAAAAAGTCCAGAATGCAAGATCTCAAACGGTAAGAAATAAATTACCTGAGTTTGACAAAACAAGAAAAGCTAAGAAGAAAGAAGAAAGTCGAAAGCCCAAATGTCAAACCTCTAACTCCTAACCCATAACCCACTTTAACCTTTAGAGTGCTGAATCCTTCTGGTCACCCTATGGACCCGTACTTTGAAGAATGATGTATGATGGTCAATAGCAGGGGGGTCCAATCCTGGTCCTGTTTATGAAAAATTCTCAATGGTGTTTCATTAGAAAAGGATAATTTATATTTAATCCTGTTTGATTTGTACCATGAGCTGCACATATGATGATGTAAAACTGTTAATAAAAAAGAAAATGACCCTGAAAATACGAGAAAAAGACAGGAAAGTCTCATTCCTGACTTAGAACAGGGAGAGAGACGTTCTAGGTCAGGAATGAGACTTTTCAGTCTTTTTCTCATATTTTCGGAGTCATTTTCTATTTTGTTAACAGTTTTACAAGATCTAATGTGCAGCTCATTATACAAATCAAACTGGATTAAATATAAATTACTCTTTTCTAATGAAACACCATCGAGAAGTTTTCAAAAACAGGGCCAGGATTGGGCCCCCTGCTATTGACCATCATACATCATTTTTCAAAGTACGGGTCCATAGGAGGACCAGAAGGATTCAGCACTCTAAAGATTAAAGTGGGTTATGGGTTACGAGTTAGAGGTTTGATGTTTGGGCTTTCTTCTTTCTTCTTCCTTCTTTGTTTTTTTGTTTTGTCAACCCCAAATAATGTGTTGCTTCCTGTTTGAAGTCTTACATTCTGGACTTTTTGTCCTCAGACACTCGAGCAGCTTCCAGGAGTTGAGGGTTGCATCTTCGCTGTTTTCAGCTCTTCTTCTTCTCTCCATAATAATGTCTTCCTGTATTCATGAGTCTTGTTGCTAGACTTGCAGCTGGAGTCCTTGGTCCATTAGGATGTTCTTGTCCTTCTTTATCCTTTTGGTTTGGTCATTAACTGTTCCTGGGTCAATTCATGAGCAATCTTTAAGTCTTGATGTGAAACTTTCTCTCCGTCTAGAGGTTCATGGTGAAAAGTTGGTGGCCCGTTTATAGAGCAATCTTGAACTTTTCAAATAAAAATGTAAACTTCTGAAATCCTTCGTAAGATCTTTGTCTCTCTCCATTTGGAGGTCAATGGTGAAAAATTCGTGGCCCGTTTATAGAGCAATCTTGAACTTTTCAAAAAAAAATGTAAACTTCTGAAATCCTTCGTAAGATCTTTGTCTCTCTCCATCTGGAGGTCAATGGTGAAAAATTCGTGGCCCGTTCATAGAGCAATCTGGAACTTTTCAAATAAAAATGTAAACTTCTGAAATCCTTCGTGAGATCTTTGTCTCTCTCCAACTGGAGGTCAATGGTGAAAAAGTCGTGGCCCGTTTATAGAGCAATCTTGAACTTTTCGCTTTAAAATCTCAGCTTCTGAAATCCTTCGTAAGATCTTTGTCTCTCTCCAACTGGAGGTCAATGGTGAAAAATTTGTGGCCCGTTTATAGAGCAATCTTGAACTTTTCAAAAAAAAAAATGTAAACTTCTGAAATCCTTCGTAAGATCTTTGTCTCTCTCCATCTGGAGGTCAATGGTGAAAAATTCGTGGCCCGTTCATAGAGCAATCTGGAACTTTTCAAAGCAAAACTTTTCGCTTTAAAATCTCAGCTTCTGAAATCCTTCGTTAGACCATTGTCTCTCTCTCTGTCTGGAGGTCAATGGTGAAAAGTGTGTGGCCCGTTTATAGAGCAATCTTGAACTTTTCAAAAAAAAAAATGTAAACTCCTGAAATCCTTCGTAAGATCTTTGTCTCTCTCTGTTTGGAGGTCAGTGGTGAAAAATTCGTGGCTCGATTTATAGAGCAATCTTGAACTTCTTAACTTCTTGACTACAGAAGAGTCAGAATCAATGGTGACTCTGAAATGGGTTGTGCTGACTTTAGTCCTGCTTCTAGTCTGAGACCAGTCTGGTGAGGTTAACCAGACCTCTCAGGGTCCTAGAAGCACTCAAGCTTCTCCACCACGTCAAGGTCCCAGCACAGGGAGAAGGTGTGGTACATATATTCCATTCTGGTTTAGAATATATATACCTATTTACCAATAGCCTTCTTAGCTTTTCTTGTTTTGTCAAACTCAGGTAATTTGTTGCTTCCTGTTTGAAATCCTGCATTCTGGACTTTTTGTCCTCAGACACTCGAGCAGCTTCCAGGAGTTTAGTGTTTGCATCTTTGCTGTTTTCAGCTCTTCTTCTTCTCTCCATAATACTGTCTTCCTGTCTTAATGAGTCTTGTTGCTAGACTTGCAGATGGAGTCCTTGGTGCATTAGGATGTTCTTGTCCTTCTTTCTCTTTTTGGTTTGGTCATTAACTGTTCCTGGCTCAATTCATGAGCAATCTTTAAGTCTTGATGTGAAAGTTTCTCTACATCTGAAGGTCAATGGTGAAAAGTTCGTGGCTCGATTTATAGAGCAATTGTGAACTTTTCAAAAAAAAAATGTAAACTTCTGAAATCCTTCGTAAGATCCTTGTCTCTCAATCTGGAGGTCAATTGTGAAAGGTTCGTGGCCCGTTTATAGAGCAATCTTGAACTTTTCAAAGCAAAATCTTAGCTTTGGAAATCCTTCGTAAGATCTTTGTCTCTCTCCGTCTGGAGGTCAATGGTGAAAAAATTCGTGGCCCGTTTATAGAGCAATCTTGAACTTTTCAAATCAAAATCTTAGCTTTGGAAATCTTCGTAAGATCTTTGTCTCTTTCCGTCTGGAGGTCAATGGTGAAAGGTTTGTGGCCCGTTTATAGAGCAATCTTGAACTTTTCAAAAAAAAAATGTAAATTCCTGGAATCCTTCGAAGATCTTTGTCTCTCAATCTTGAGGTCAATGGTGAAAAATTCGTGGCTCGATTTATAGAGCAATCTTGAACTTTTCAAATAAAAATGTAAACTTCTGAAATCCTTCGTAAGATCCTTGTCTCTCTCTGTCTGGAGGTCAATGGTGAAAAATTCGTGGCTCGATTTATAGAGCAATCTTGAACTTCTCATACAAAAACTTAACATCCTGAAATTCTTTGTTCTTCAAGGCATTTGTGTTTCCTCTCTTCCTTGGAGGTCAGTGATGAATTCATCTTGGCTCATTTTATGAGCAATCTTCAGTCAGCAGTCGGGCACAGGGAGAAGGTGTGGTACATATATTCCATTCTGGGTTGGAATCTATATACCCATTTACCTGATTATGGTAAATGTTCAGGTCGGGTTTAGAGGACTAGACGTAGTACCTCCTGTTACTCCATGGGACCCTGTTTGATTTGTCCCATGAGCTTGTCTGAGGACAAAAAGTCCAGAATGCAAGATCTCAAACAGTAAGAAACAAATTACCTGAGTTTGACAAAACAAGAAAAGCTAAGAAGAAAGAAGAAAGTCGAAAGCCCAAATGTCAAACCTCTAACTCCTAACCCATAACCCACTTTAAACCTTCAGAGTGCTGAATCCTTCTGGTCACCCTATGGACCCGTACTTTGAAGAATGATGTATGATGGTCAATAGCAGGGGGGTCCAATCCTGGTCCTGTTTATGAAAAATTCTCAATGGTGTTTCATTAGAAAAGGATAACTTATATTTAATCCTGTTTGATTTGTACCATGAGCTGCACATATGATGATGTAAAACTGTTAATAAAAAAGAAAATGACCCTGAAAATACGAGAAAAAGACAGGAAAGTCTCATTCCTGACTTAGAACGGGGAGAGAGACGTTCTAGGTCAGGAATGAGACTTTTCAGTCTTTTTCTCATATTTTCGGAGTCATTTTCTATTTTGTTAACAGTTTTACAAGATCAAATGTGCAGCTCATTATACAAATCAAACTGGATTAAATATAAATTACTCTTTTCTAATGAAACACCATCGAGAAGTTTTCAAAAACAGGGCCAGGATTGGGCCCCCTGCTATTGACCATCATACATCATTCTTCAAAGTACGGGTCTATAGGAGGACCAGAAGGATTCAGCACTCTAAAGATTAAAGTGGGTTATACGTTACGAGTTAGAGGTTTGATGTTTGGGCTTTCTTCTTTCTTCTTCCTTCTTTGTTTTTTTGTTTTGTCAACCCCAAATAATGTGTTGCTTCCTGTTTGAAGTCTTACATTCTGGACTTTTTGTCCTCAGACACTCGAGCAGCTTCCAGGAGTTGAGGGTTGCATCTTCGCTGTTTTCAGCTCTTCTTCTTCTCTCCATAATAATGTCTTCCTGTCTTAATGAGTCTTGTTGCTAGACTTGCAGCTGGAGTCCTTGGTCCATTAGGATGTTCTTGTCCTTCTTTATCCTTTTGGTTTGGTCATTAAATGTTCCTGGCTCAATTCATGAGCAATCTTTAGGTCTTGATGTGAAACTTTCTCTCCGTCTAGAGGTTCATGGTGGAAAGTTCGTGGCCCATTTATAGAGCAATCTTGAACTTTTCAAATAAAAATGTAAACTTCTGAAATCCTTCGTAAGATCTTTGTCTCTCTCCATCTGGAGGTCAATGGTGAAAAATTCGTGGCCCGTTCATAGAGCAATCTGGAACTTTTCAAATAAAAATGTAAACTTCTGAAATCCTTCGTAAGATCTTTGTCTCTCTCCAACTGGAGGTCAATGGTGAAAAAGTCGTGGCCCGTTAGCTTTGGAAATCCTTCGTTAGACCATTGTCTCTCTCTCTCTGTCTGGAGGTCAATGCTGAAAAGTGTGTGGCCCGTTTATAGAGCAATCTTGAACTTTTCAAAAAAAAAAATGTAAACTCCTGAAATCCTTCGTAAGATCTTTGTCTCTCTCTGTTTGGAGGTCAGTGGTGAAAAATTCGTGGCTCGATTTATAGAGCAATCTTGAACTTCTTAACTTCTTGACTACAGAAGAGTCAGAATCAATGGTGACTCTGAAATGGGTTGTGCTGACTTTAGTCCTGCTTCTAGTCTGAGACCAGTCTGGTGAGGTTAACCAGACCTCTCAGGGTCCTAGAAGCACTCAAGCTTCTCCACCACGTCAAGGTCCCAGCACAGGGAGAAGGTGTGGTACATATATTCCATTCTGGTTTAGAATATATATACCTATTTACCAATAGCCTTCTTAGCTTTTCTTGTTTTGTCAAACTCAGGTAATTTGTTGCTTCCTGTTTGAAATCCTGCATTCTGGACTTTTTGTCCTCAGACACTCGAGCAGCTTCCAGGAGTTTAGTGTTTGCATCTTTGCTGTTTTCAGCTCTTCTTCTTCTCTCCATATACTGTCTTCCTGTCTTAATGAGTCTTGTTGCTAGACTTGCAGATGGAGTCCTTGGTGCATTAGGATGTTCTTGTCCTTCTTTCTCCTTTTGGTTTGGTCATTAACTGTTCCTGGCTCAATTCATGAGCAATCTTTAAGTCTTGATGTGAAAGTTTCTCTCCATCTGAAGGTCAATGGTGAAAAGTTCGTGGCTCGATTTATAGAGCAATCGTGAACTTTTCAAATAAAAATGTAAACTTCTGAAATCCTTCGTAAGATCCTTGTCTCTCAATCTGGAGGTCAATTGTGAAAGGTTCGTGGCCCGTTTATAGAGCAATCTTGAACTTTTCAAAGCAAAATCTTAGCTTTGGAAATCCTTCGTAAGATCTTTGTCTCTCTCCGTCTGGAGGTCAATGGTGAAAAAATTCGTGGCCCGTTTATAGAGCAATCTTGAACTTTTCAAATCAAAATCTTAGCTTTGGAAATCTTCGTAAGATCTTTGTCTCTCTCCGTCTGGAGGTCAATGGTGAAAGGTTTGTGGCCCGTTTATAGAGCAATCTTGAACTTTTCAAAAAAAAAATGTAAATTCCTGGAATCCTTCGAAGATCTTTGTCTCTCAATCTTGAGGTCAATGGTGAAAAATTCGTGGCTCGATTTATAGAGCAATCTTGAACTTTTCAAATAAAAATGTAAACTTCTGAAATCCTTCGTAAGATCCTTGTCTCTCTCTGTCTGGAGGTCAATGGTGAAAAATTCGTGGCTCGATTTATAGAGCAATCTTGAACTTCTCATACAAAAACTTAACATCCTGAAATTCTTTGTTCTTCAAGGCATTTGTGTTCCTCTCTTCCTTGGAGGTCAGTGATGAATTTATCTTGGCTCATTTTATGAGCAATCTTCAGTCAGCAGTCGGGCACAGGGAGAAGGTGTGGTACATATATTCCATTCTGGGTTGGAATCTATATACCCATTTACCTGATTATGGTAAATGTTCAGGTGGGGTTTAGAGGACTAGACGTAGTACCTCCTGTTACTCCATGGGACCCTGTTTGATTTGTCCCATGAGCTTGTCTGAGGACAAAAAGTCCAGAATGCAAGATCTCAAACAGTAAGAAACAAATTGCCTGAGTTTGACAAAACAAGAAAAGCTAAGAAGAAAGAAGAAAGTCGAAAGCCCAAATGTCAAACCTCTAACTCCTAACCCATAACCCACTTTAACCTTTAGAGTGCTGAATCCTTCTGGTCACCCTATGGACCCGTACTTTGAAGAATGATGTATGATGGTCAATAGCAGGGGGGTCCAATCCTGGTCCTGTTTATGAAAAATTCTCAATGGTGTTTAATTAGAAAAGGATAACTTATATTTAATACTGTTTGATTTGTACCATGAGCTGCACATATGATGATGTAAAACTGTTAATAAAAAAGAAAATGACCCTGAAAATACGAGAAAAAGACAGGAAAGTCTCATTCCTGACTTAGAACGGGGAGAGAGACGTTCTAGGTCAGGAATGAGACTTTTCAGTCTTTTTCTCATATTTTCGGAGTCATTTTCTATTTTGTTAACAGTTTTACAAGATCAAATGTGCAGCTCATTATACAAATCAAACTGGATTAAATATAAATTACTCTTTTCTAATGAAACACCATCGAGAAGTTTTCAAAAACAGGGCCAGGATTGGGCCCCCTGCTATTGACCATCATACATCATTCTTCAAAGTACGGGTCTATAGGAGGACCAGAAGGATTCAGCACTCTAAAGATTAAAGTGGGTTATACGTTACGAGTTAGAGGTTTGATGTTTGGGCTTTCTTCTTTCTTCTTCCTTCTTTGTTTTTTTGTTTTGTCAACCCCAAATAATGTGTTGCTTCCTGTTTGAAGTCTTACATTCTGGACTTTTTGTCCTCAGACACTCGAGCAGCTTCCAGGAGTTGAGGGTTTGCATCTTCGCTGTTTTCAGCTCTTCTTCTTCTCTCCATAATAATGTCTTCCTGTCTTAATGAGTCTTGTTGCTAGACTTGCAGCTGGAGTCCTTGGTCCATTAGGATGTTCTTGTCCTTCTTTATCCTTTTGGTTTGGTCATTAAATGTTCCTGGCTCAATTCATGAGCAATCTTTAGGTCTTGATGTGAAACTTTCTCTCCGTCTAGAGGTTCATGGTGGAAAGTTCGTGGCCCGTTTATAGAGCAATCTTGAACTTTTCAAATAAAAATGTAAACTTCTGAAATCCTTCGTAAGATCTTTGTCTCTCTCCATTTGGAGGTCAATGGTGAAAAATTCGTGGCCCGTTTATAGAGCAATCTTGAACTTTTAAAAAATAAATGTAAACTTCTGAAATCCTTCGTAAGATCTTTGTCTCTCTCCATCTGGAGGTCAATGGTGAAAAATTCGTGGCCCGTTCATAGAGCAATCTGGAACTTTTCAAATAAAAATGTAAACTTCTGAAATCCTTCGTAAGATCTTTGTCTCTCTCCAACTGGGGGTCAATGGTGAAAAAGTCGTGGCCCGTTAGCTTTGGAAATCCTTCGTTAGACCATTGTCTCTCTCTCTCTGTCTGGAGGTCAATGCTGAAAAGTGTGTGGCCCGTTTATAGAGCAATCTTGAACTTTTCAAAAAAAAAAATGTAAACTCCTGAAATCCTTCGTAAGATCTTTGTCTCTCTCTGTTTGGAGGTCAGTGGTGAAAAATTCGTGGCTCGATTTATAGAGCAATCTTGAACTTCTTAACTTCTTGACTACAGAAGAGTCAGAATCAATGGTGACTCTGAAATGGGTTGTGCTGACTTTAGTCCTGCTTCTAGTCTGAGACCAGTCTGGTGAGGTTAACCAGACCTCTCAGGGTCCTAGAAGCACTCAAGCTTCTCCACCACGTCAAGGTCCCAGCACAGGGAGAAGGTGTGGTACATATATTCCATTCTGGTTTAGAATATATATACCTATTTACCAATAGCCTTCTTAGCTTTTCTTGTTTTGTCAAACTCAGGTAATTTGTTGCTTCCTGTTTGAAATCCTGCATTCTGGACTTTTTGTCCTCAGACACTCGAGCAGCTTCCAGGAGTTTAGTGTTTGCATCTTTGCTGTTTTCAGCTCTTCTTCTTCTCTCCATAATACTGTCTTCCTGTCTTAATGAGTCTTGTTGCTAGACTTGCAGATGGAGTCCTTGGTGCATTAGGATGTTCTTGTCCTTCTTTCTCTTTTTGGTTTGGTCATTAACTGTTCCTGGCTCAATTCATGAGCAATCTTTAAGTCTTGATGTGAAAGTTTCTCTACATCTGAAGGTCAATGGTGAAAAGTTCGTGGCTCGATTTATAGAGCAATTGTGAACTTTTCAAATAAAAATGTAAACTTCTGAAATCCTTCGTAAGATCCTTGTCTCTCAATCTGGAGGTCAATTGTGAAAGGTTCGTGGCCCGTTTATAGAGCAATCTTGAACTTTTCAAAGCAAAATCTTAGCTTTGGAAATCCTTCGTAAGATCTTTGTCTCTCTCCGTCTGGAGGTCAATGGTGAAAAAATTCGTGGCCCGTTTATAGAGCAATCTTGAACTTTTCAAATCAAAATCTTAGCTTTGGAAATCTTCGTAAGATCTTTGTCTCTCTCCGTCTGGAGGTCAATGGTGAAAGGTTTGTGGCCCGTTTATAGAGCAATCTTGAACTTTTCAAAAAAAAAATGTAAATTCCTGGAATCCTTCGAAGATCTTTGTCTCTCAATCTTGAGGTCAATGGTGAAAAATTCGTGGCTCGATTTATAGAGCAATCTTGAACTTTTCAAATAAAAATGTAAACTTCTGAAATCCTTCGTAAGATCCTTGTCTCTCTCTGTCTGGAGGTCAATGGTGAAAAATTCGTGGCTCGATTTATAGAGCAATCTTGAACTTCTCATACAAAAACTTAACATCCTGAAATTCTTTGTTCTTCAAGGCATTTGTGTTCCTCTCTTCCTTGGAGGTCAGTGATGAATTTATCTTGGCTCATTTTATGAGCAATCTTCAGTCAGCAGTCGGGCACAGGGAGAAAGTGTGGTACATATATTCCATTCTGGGTTGGAATCTATATACCCATTTACCTGATTATGGTAAATGTTCAGGTGGGGTTTAGAGGACTAGACGTAGTACCTCCTGTTACTCCATGGGACCCTGTTTGATTTGTCCCATGAGCTTGTCTGAGGACAAAAAGTCCAGAATGCAAGATCTCAAACAGTAAGAAACAAATTGCCTGAGTTTGACAAAACAAGAAAAGCTAAGAAGAAAGAAGAAAGTCGAAAGCCCAAATGTCAAACCTCTAACTCCTAACCCATAACCCACTTTAACCTTTAGAGTGCTGAATCCTTCTGGTCACCCTATGGACCCGTACTTTGAAGAATGATGTATGATGGTCAATAGCAGGGGGGTCCAATCCTGGTCCTGTTTATGAAAAATTCTCAATGGTGTTTAATTAGAAAAGGATAACTTATATTTAATACTGTTTGATTTGTACCATGAGCTGCACATATGATGATGTAAAACTGTTAATAAAAAAGAAAATGACCCTGAAAATACGAGAAAAAGACAGGAAAGTCTCATTCCTGACTTAGAACGGGGAGAGAGACGTTCTAGGTCAGGAATGAGACTTTTCAGTCTTTTTCTCATATTTTCGGAGTCATTTTCTATTTTGTTAACAGTTTTACAAGATCAAATGTGCAGCTCATTATACAAATCAAACTGGATTAAATATAAATTACTCTTTTCTAATGAAACACCATCGAGAAGTTTTCAAAAACAGGGCCAGGATTGGGCCCCCTGCTATTGACCATCATACATCATTCTTCAAAGTACGGGTCCATAGGAGGAACAGAAGGATTCAGCACTCTAAAGATTAAAGTGGGTTATACGTTACGAGTTAGAGGTTTGATGTTTGGGCTTTCTTCTTTCTTCTTCCTTCTTTGTTTTTTTGTTTTGTCAACCCCAAATAATGTGTTGCTTCCTGTTTGAAGTCTTACATTCTGGACTTTTTGTCCTCAGACACTCGAGCAGCTTCCAGGAGTTGAGGGTTTGCATCTTCGCTGTTTTCAGCTCTTCTTCTTCTCTCCATAATAATGTCTTCCTGTATTCATGAGTCTTGTTGCTAGACTTGCAGCTGGAGTCCTTGGTCCATTAGGATGTTCTTGTCCTTCTTTATCCTTTTGGTTTGGTCATTAAATGTTCCTGGCTCAATTCATGAGCAATCTTTAGGTCTTGATGTGAAACTTTCTCTCCGTCTAGAGGTTCATGGTGGAAAGTTCGTGGCCCGTTTATAGAGCAATCTTGAACTTTTCAAATAAAAATGTAAACTTCTGAAATCCTTCGTAAGATCTTTGTCTCTCTCCATTTGGAGGTCAATGGTGAAAAATTCGTGGCCCGTTTATAGAGCAATCTTGAACTTTTAAAAAATAAATGTAAACTTCTGAAATCCTTCGTAAGATCTTTGTCTCTCTCCATCTGGAGGTCAATGGTGAAAAATTCGTGGCCCGTTCATAGAGCAATCTGGAACTTTTCAAATAAAAATGTAAACTTCTGAAATCCTTCGTAAGATCTTTGTCTCTCTCCAACTGGGGGTCAATGGTGAAAAAGTCGTGGCCCGTTAGCTTTGGAAATCCTTTGTTAGACCATTGTCTCTCTCTCTCTGTCTGGAGGTCAATGCTGAAAAGTGTGTGGCCCGTTTATAGAGCAATCTTGAACTTTTCAAAAAAAAAAATGTAAACTCCTGAAATCCTTCGTAAGATCTTTGTCTCTCTCTGTTTGGAGGTCAGTGGTGAAAAATTCGTGGCTCGATTTATAGAGCAATCTTGAACTTCTTAACTTCTTGACTACAGAAGAGTCAGAATCAATGGTGACTCTGAAATGGGTTGTGCTGACTTTAGTCCTGCTTCTAGTCTGAGACCAGTCTGGTGAGGTTAACCAGACCTCTCAGGGTCCTAGAAGCACTCAAGCTTCTCCACCACGTCAAGGTCCCAGCACAGGGAGAAGGTGTGGTACATATATTCCATTCTGGTTTAGAATATATATACCTATTTACCAATAGCCTTCTTAGCTTTTCTTGTTTTGTCAAACTCAGGTAATTTGTTGCTTCCTGTTTGAAAGCCTGCATTCTGGACTTTTTGTCCTCAGACACTCGAGCAGCTTCCAGGAGTTTAGTGTTTGCATCTTTGCTGTTTTCAGCTCTTCTTCTTCTCTCCATATACTGTCATCCTGTCTTAATGAGTCTTGTTGCTAGACTTGCAGATGGAGTCCTTGGTGCATTAGGATGTTCTTGTCCTTCTTTCTCCTTTTGGTTTGGTCATTAACTGTTCCTGGCTCAATTCATGAGCAATCTTTAAGTCTTGATGTGAAAGTTTCTCTCCATCTGAAGGTCAATGGTGAAAAGTTTGTGGCTCGATTTATAGAGCAATCGTGAACTTTTCAAATAAAAATGTAAACTTCTGAAATCCTTCGTAAGATCCTTGTCTCTCAATCTGGAGGTCAATTGTGAAAGGTTCGTGGCCCGTTTATAGAGCAATCTTGAACTTTTCAAAGCAAAATCTTAGCTTTGGAAATCCTTCGTAAGATCTTTGTCTCTCTCCGTCTGGAGGTCAATGGTGAAAAAATTCGTGGCCCGTTTATAGAGCAATCTTGAACTTTTCAAATCAAAATCTTAGCTTTGGAAATCTTCGTAAGATCTTTGTCTCTCTCCGTCTGGAGGTCAATGGTGAAAGGTTTGTGGCCCGTTTATAGAGCAATCTTGAACTTTTCAAAAAAAAAAAGTAAATTCCTGGAATCCTTCGAAGATCTTTGTCTCTCAATCTTGAGGTCAATGGTGAAAAATTCGTGGCTCGATTTATAGAGCAATCTTGAACTTTTCAAATAAAAATGTAAACTTCTGAAATCCTTCGTAAGATCCTTGTCTCTCTCTGTCTGGAGGTCAATGGTGAAAAATTCGTGGCTCGATTTATAGAGCAATCTTGAACTTCTCATACAAAAACTTAACATCCTGAAATTCTTTGTTCTTCAAGGCATTTGTGTTCCTCTCTTCCTTGGAGGTCAGTGATGAATTCATCTTGGCTCATTTTATGAGCAATCTTCAGTCAGCAGTCGGGCACAGGGAGAAGGTGTGGTACATATATTCCATTCTGGGTTGGAATCTATATACCCATTTACCTGATTATGGTAAATGTTCAGGTGGGGTTTAGAGGACTAGACGTAGTACCTCCTGTTACTCCATGGGACCCTGTTTGATTTGTCCCATGAGCTTGTCTGAGGACAAAAAGTCCAGAATGCAAGATCTCAAACAGTAAGAAACAAATTACCTGAGTTTGACAAAACAAGAAAAGCTAAGAAGAAAGAAGAAAGTCGAAAGCCCAAATGTCAAACCTCTAACTCCTAACCCATAACCCACTTTAAACCTTCAGAGTGCTGAATCCTTCTGGTCACCCTATGGACCCGTACTTTGAAGAATGATGTATGATGGTCAATAGCAGGGGGCCCAATCCTGGCCCTGTTTATGAAAAATTCTCAATGGTGTTTCATTAGAAAAGGATAACTTATATTTAATCCTGTTTGATTTGTACCATGAGCTGCACATATGATGATGTAAAACTGTTAATAAAAAAGAAAATGACCCTGAAAATACGAGAAAAAGACAGGAAAGTCTCATTCCTGACTTAGAACGGGGAGAGAGACGTTCTAGGTCAGGAATGAGACTTTTCAGTCTTTTTCTCATATTTTCGGAGTCATTTTCTATTTTGTTAACAGTTTTACAAGATCAAATGTGCAGCTCATTATACAAATCAAACTGGATTAAATATAAATTACTCTTTTCTAATGAAACACCATCGAGAAGTATTCAAAAACAGGGCCAGGATTGGGCCCCCTGCTATTGACCATCATACATCATTCTTCAAAGTACGGGTCTATAGGAGGACCAGAAGGATTCAGCACTCTGAAGATTAAAGTGGGTTATACGTTACAAGTTAGAGGTTTGATGTTTGGGCTTTCTTCTTTCTTCTTCCTTCTTTGTTTTTTTGTTTTGTCAACCCCAAATAATGTGTTGCTTCCTGTTTGAAGTCTTACATTCTGGACTTTTTGTCCTCAGACACTCGAGCAGCTTCCAGGAGTTGAGGGTTGCATCTTCGCTGTTTTCAGCTCTTCTTCTTCTCTCCATAATAATGTCTTCCTGTATTCATGAGTCTTGTTGCTAGACTTGCAGCTGGAGTCCTTGGTCCATTAGGATGTTCTTGTCCTTCTTTATCCTTTTGGTTTGGTCATTAAATGTTCCTGGCTCAATTCATGAGCAATCTTTAGGTCTTGATGTGAAACTTTCTCTCCGTCTAGAGGTTCATGGTGGAAAGTTCGTGGCCCGTTTATAGAGCAATCTTGAACTTTTCAAATAAAAATGTAAACTTCTGAAATCCTTCGTAAGATCTTTGTCTCTCTCCATTTGGAGGTCAATGGTGAAAAATTCGTGGCCCGTTTATAGAGCAATCTTGAACTTTTAAAAAATAAATGTAAACTTCTGAAATCCTTCGTAAGATCTTTGTCTCTCTCCATCTGGAGGTCAATGGTGAAAAATTCGTGGCCCGTTCATAGAGCAATCTGGAACTTTTCAAATAAAAATGTAAACTTCTGAAATCCTTCGTAAGATCTTTGTCTCTCTCCAACTGGGGGTCAATGGTGAAAAAGTCGTGGCCCGTTAGCTTTGGAAATCCTTCGTTAGACCATTGTCTCTCTCTCTCTGTCTGGAGGTCAATGCTGAAAAGTGTGTGGCCCGTTTATAGAGCAATCTTGAACTTTTCAAAAAAAAAAATGTAAACTCCTGAAATCCTTCGTAAGATCTTTGTCTCTCTCTGTTTGGAGGTCAGTGGTGAAAAATTCGTGGCTCGATTTATAGAGCAATCTTGAACTTCTTAACTTCTTGACTACAGAAGAGTCAGAATCAATGGTGACTCTGAAATGGGTTGTGCTGACTTTAGTCCTGCTTCTAGTCTGAGACCAGTCTGGTGAGGTTAACCAGACCTCTCAGGGTCCTAGAAGCACTCAAGCTTCTCCACCACGTCAAGGTCCCAGCACAGGGAGAAGGTGTGGTACATATATTCCATTCTGGTTTAGAATATATATACCTATTTACCAATAGCCTTCTTAGCTTTTCTTGTTTTGTCAAACTCAGGTAATTTGTTGCTTCCTGTTTGAAAGCCTGCATTCTGGACTTTTTGTCCTCAGACACTCGAGCAGCTTCCAGGAGTTTAGTGTTTGCATCTTTGCTGTTTTCAGCTCTTCTTCTTCTCTCCATAAACTGTCATCCTGTCTTAATGAGTCTTGTTGCTAGACTTGCAGATGGAGTCCTTGGTGCATTAGGATGTTCTTGTCCTTCTTTCTCCTTTTGGTTTGGTCATTAACTGTTCCTGGCTCAATTCATGAGCAATCTTTAAGTCTTGATGTGAAAGTTTCTCTCCATCTGAAGGTCAATGGTGAAAAGTTTGTGGCTCGATTTATAGAGCAATCGTGAACTTTTCAAATAAAAATGTAAACTTCTGAAATCCTTCGTAAGATCCTTGTCTCTCAATCTGGAGGTCAATTGTGAAAGGTTCGTGGCCCGTTTATAGAGCAATCTTGAACTTTTCAAAGCAAAATCTTAGCTTTGGAAATCCTTCGTAAGATCTTTGTCTCTCTCCGTCTGGAGGTCAATGGTGAAAAAATTCGTGGCCTGTTTATAGAGCAATCTTGAACTTTTCAAATCAAAATCTTAGCTTTGGAAATCTTCGTAAGATCTTTGTCTCTCTCCGTCTGGAGGTCAATGGTGAAAGGTTTGTGGCCCGTTTATAGAGCAATCTTGAACTTTTCAAAAAAAAAAAGTAAATTCCTGGAATCCTTCGAAGATCTTTGTCTCTCAATCTTGAGGTCAATGGTGAAAAATTCGTGGCTCGATTTATAGAGCAATCTTGAACTTTTCAAATAAAAATGTAAACTTCTGAAATCCTTCGTAAGATCCTTGTCTCTCTCTGTCTGGAGGTCAATGGTGAAAAATTCGTGGCTCGATTTATAGAGCAATCTTGAACTTCTCATACAAAAACTTAACATCCTGAAATTCTTTGTTCTTCAAGGCATTTGTGTTCCTCTCTTCCTTGGAGGTCAGTGATGAATTCATCTTGGCTCATTTTATGAGCAATCTTCAGTCAGCAGTCGGGCACAGGGAGAAGGTGTGGCACATATATTCCATTCTGGGTTGGAATCTATATACCCATTTACCTGATTATGGTAAATGTTCAGGTCGGGGTTTAGAGGACTAGACGTAGTACCTCCTGTTACTCCATGGGACCCTGTTTGATTTGTCCCATGAGCTTGTCTGAGGACAAAAAGTCCAGAATGCAAGATCTCAAACGGTAAGAAATAAATTACCTGAGTTTGACAAAACAAGAAAAGCTAAGAAGAAAGAAGAAAGTCGAAAGCCCAAATGTCAAACCTCTAACTCCTAACCCATAACCCACTTTAAACCTTCAGAGTGCTGAATCCTTCTGGTCACCCTATGGACCCGTACTTTGAAGAATGATGTATGATGGTCAATAGCAGGGGGGTCCAATCCTGGTCCTGTTTATGAAAAATTCTCAATGGTGTTTCATTAGAAAAGGATAACTTATATTTAATCCTGTTTGATTTGTACCATGAGCTGCACATATGATGATGTAAAACTGTTAATAAAAAAGAAAATGACCCTGAAAATACGAGAAAAAGACAGGAAAGTCTCATTCCTGACTTAGAACGGGGAGAGAGACGTTCTAGGTCAGGAATGAGACTTTTCAGTCTTTTTCTCATATTTTCGGAGTCATTTTCTATTTTGTTAACAGTTTTACAAGATCAAATGTGCAGCTCATTATACAAATCAAACTGGATTAAATATAAATTACTCTTTTCTAATGAAACACCATCGAGAAGTTTTCAAAAACAGGGCCAGGATTGGGCCCCCTGCTATTGACCATCATACATCATTCTTCAAAGTACGGGTCTATAGGAGGACCAGAAGGATTCAGCACTCTAAAGATTAAAGTGGGTTATACGTTACGAGTTAGAGGTTTGATGTTTGGGCTTCCTTCTTTCTTCTTCCTTCTTTGTTTTTTTGTTTTGTCAACCCCAAATAATGTGTTGCTTCCTGTTTGAAGTCTTACATTCTGGACTTTTTGTCCTCAGACACTCGAGCAGCTTCCAGGAGTTGAGGGTTGCATCTTCGCTGTTTTCAGCTCTTCTTCTTCTCTCCATAATAATGTCTTCCTGTATTCATGAGTCTTGTTGCTAGACTTGCAGCTGGAGTCCTTGGTCCATTAGGATGTTCTTGTCCTTCTTTATCCTTTTGGTTTGGTCATTAACTGTTCCTGGCTCAATTCATGAGCAATCTTTAGGTCTTGATGTGAAACTTTCTCTCCGTCTAGAGGTTCATGGTGGAAAGTTCGTGGCCCATTTATAGAGCAATCTTGAACTTTTCAAATAAAAATGTAAACTTCTGAAATCCTTCGTAAGATCTTTGTCTCTCTCCATTTGGAGGTCAATGGTGAAAAATTCGTGGCCCGTTTATAGAGCAATCTTGAACTTTTAAAAAATAAATGTAAACTTCTGAAATCCTTCGTAAGATCTTTGTCTCTCTCCATCTGGAGGTCAATGGTGAAAAATTCGTGGCCCGTTCATAGAGCAATCTGGAACTTTTCAAATAAAAATGTAAACTTCTGAAATCCTTCGTAAGATCTTTGTCTCTCTCCAACTGGAGGTCAATGGTGAAAAAGTCGTGGCCCGTTAGCTTTGGAAATCCTTCGTTAGACCATTGTCTCTCTCTCTCTGTCTGGAGGTCAATGCTGAAAAGTGTGTGGCCCGTTTATAGAGCAATCTTGAACTTTTCAAAAAAAAAAATGTAAACTCCTGAAATCCTTCGTAAGATCTTTGTCTCTCTCTGTTTGGAGGTCAGTGGTGAAAAATTCGTGGCTCGATTTATAGAGCAATCTTGAACTTCTTAACTTCTTGACTACAGAAGAGTCAGAATCAATGGTGACTCTGAAATGGGTTGTGCTGACTTTAGTCCTGCTTCTAGTCTGAGACCAGTCTGGTGAGGTTAACCAGACCTCTCAGGGTCCTAGAAGCACTCAAGCTTCTCCACCACGTCAAGGTCCCAGCACAGGGAGAAGGTGTGGTACATATATTCCATTCTGGTTTAGAATATATATACCTATTTACCAATAGCCTTCTTAGCTTTTCTTGTTTTGTCAAACTCAGGTAATTTGTTGCTTCCTGTTTGAAATCCTGCATTCTGGACTTTTTGTCCTCAGACACTCGAGCAGCTTCCAGGAGTTTAGTGTTTGCATCTTTGCTGTTTTCAGCTCTTCTTCTTCTCTCCATATACTGTCTTCCTGTCTTAATGAGTCTTGTTGCTAGACTTGCAGATGGAGTCCTTGGTGCATTAGGATGTTCTTGTCCTTCTTTCTCCTTTTGGTTTGGTCATTAACTGTTCCTGGCTCAATTCATGAGCAATCTTTAAGTCTTGATGTGAAAGTTTCTCTCCATCTGAAGGTCAATGGTGAAAAGTTCGTGGCTCGATTTATAGAGCAATCGTGAACTTTTCAAATAAAAATGTAAACTTCTGAAATCCTTCGTAAGATCCTTGTCTCTCAATCTGGAGGTCAATTGTGAAAGGTTCGTGGCCCGTTTATAGAGCAATCTTGAACTTTTCAAAGCAAAATCTTAGCTTTGGAAATCCTTCGTAAGATCTTTGTCTCTCTCCGTCTGGAGGTCAATGGTGAAAAAATTCGTGGCCCGTTTATAGAGCAATCTTGAACTTTTCAAATCAAAATCTTAGCTTTGGAAATCTTCGTAAGATCTTTGTCTCTCTCCGTCTGGAGGTCAATGGTGAAAGGTTTGTGGCCCGTTTATAGAGCAATCTTGAACTTTTCAAAAAAAAAATGTAAATTCCTGGAATCCTTCGAAGATCTTTGTCTCTCAATCTTGAGGTCAATGGTGAAAAATTCGTGGCTCGATTTATAGAGCAATCTTGAACTTTTCAAATAAAAATGTAAACTTCTGAAATCCTTCGTAAGATCCTTGTCTCTCTCTGTCTGGAGGTCAATGGTGAAAAATTCGTGGCTCGATTTATAGAGCAATCTTGAACTTCTCATACAAAAACTTAACATCCTGAAATTCTTTGTTCTTCAAGGCATTTGTGTTCCTCTCTTCCTTGGAGGTCAGTGATGAATTCATCTTGGCTCATTTTATGAGCAATCTTCAGTCAGCAGTCGGGCACAGGGAGAAGGTGTGGTACATATATTCCATTCTGGGTTGGAATCTATATACCCATTTACCTGATTATGGTAAATGTTCAGGTGGGGTTTAGAGGACTAGACGTAGTACCTCCTGTTACTCCATGGGACCCTGTTTGATTTGTCCCATGAGCTTGTCTGAGGACAAAAAGTCCAGAATGCAAGATCTCAAACAGTAAGAAACAAATTACCTGAGTTTGACAAAACAAGAAAAGCTAAGAAGAAAGAAGAAAGTCGAAAGCCCAAATGTCAAACCTCTAACTCCTAACCCATAACCCACTTTAAACCTTCAGAGTGCTGAATCCTTCTGGTCACCCTATGGACCCGTACTTTGAAGAATGATGTATGATGGTCAATAGCAGGGGGCCCAATCCTGGCCCTGTTTATGAAAAATTCTCAATGGTGTTTCATTAGAAAAGGATAACTTATATTTAATCCTGTTTGATTTGTACCATGAGCTGCACATATGATGATGTAAAACTGTTAATAAAAAAGAAAATGACCCTGAAAATACGAGAAAAAGACAGGAAAGTCTCATTCCTGACTTAGAACGGGGAGAGAGACGTTCTAGGTCAGGAATGAGACTTTTCAGTCTTTTTCTCATATTTTCGGAGTCATTTTCTATTTTGTTAACAGTTTTACAAGATCAAATGTGCAGCTCATTATACAAATCAAACTGGATTAAATATAAATTACTCTTTTCTAATGAAACACCATCGAGAAGTATTCAAAAACAGGGCCAGGATTGGGCCCCCTGCTATTGACCATCATACATCATTCTTCAAAGTACGGGTCTATAGGAGGACCAGAAGGATTCAGCACTCTGAAGATTAAAGTGGGTTATACGTTACAAGTTAGAGGTTTGATGTTTGGGCTTTCTTCTTTCTTCTTCCTTCTTTGTTTTTTTGTTTTGTCAACCCCAAATAATGTGTTGCTTCCTGTTTGAAGTCTTACATTCTGGACTTTTTGTCCTCAGACACTCGAGCAGCTTCCAGGAGTTGAGGGTTGCATCTTCGCTGTTTTCAGCTCTTCTTCTTCTCTCCATAATAATGTCTTCCTGTATTCATGAGTCTTGTTGCTAGACTTGCAGCTGGAGTCCTTGGTCCATTAGGATGTTCTTGTCCTTCTTTATCCTTTTGGTTTGGTCATTAAATGTTCCTGGCTCAATTCATGAGCAATCTTTAGGTCTTGATGTGAAACTTTCTCTCCGTCTAGAGGTTCATGGTGGAAAGTTCGTGGCCCGTTTATAGAGCAATCTTGAACTTTTCAAATAAAAATGTAAACTTCTGAAATCCTTCGTAAGATCTTTGTCTCTCTCCATCTGGAGGTCAATGGTGAAAAATTCGTGGCCCGTTCATAGAGCAATCTGGAACTTTTCAAATAAAAATGTAAACTTCTGAAATCCTTCGTAAGATCTTTGTCTCTCTCCAACTGGAGGTCAATGGTGAAAAAGTCGTGGCCCGTTAGCTTTGGAAATCCTTCGTTAGACCATTGTCTCTCTCTCTCTGTCTGGAGGTCAATGCTGAAAAGTGTGTGGCCCGTTTATAGAGCAATCTTGAACTTTTCAAAAAAAAAAATGTAAACTCCTGAAATCCTTCGTAAGATCTTTGTCTCTCTCTGTTTGGAGGTCAGTGGTGAAAAATTCGTGGCTCGATTTATAGAGCAATCTTGAACTTCTTAACTTCTTGACTACAGAAGAGTCAGAATCAATGGTGACTCTGAAATGGGTTGTGCTGACGTTAGTCCTGCTTCTAGTCTGAGACCAGTCTGGTGAGGTTAACCAGACATCTCAGGGTCCTAGAAGCACTCAAGCTTCTCCACCACGTCAAGGTCCCAGCACAGGGAGAAGGTGTGGTACATATATTCCATTCTGGTTTAGAATATATATACCTATTTACCAATAGCCTTCTTAGCTTTTCTTGTTTTGTCAAACTCAGGTAATTTGTTGCTTCCTGTTTGAAATCCTGCATTCTGGACTTTTTGTCCTCAGACACTCGAGCAGCTTCCAGGAGTTTAGTGTTTGCATCTTTGCTGTTTTCAGCTCTTCTTCTTCTCTCCATATACTGTCTTCCTGTCTTAATGAGTCTTGTTGCTAGACTTGCAGATGGAGTCCTTGGTGCATTAGGATGTTCTTGTCCTTCTTTCTCCTTTTGGTTTGGTCATTAACTGTTCCTGGCTCAATTCATGAGCAATCTTTAAGTCTTGATGTGAAAGTTTCTCTCCATCTGAAGGTCAATGGTGAAAAGTTCGTGGCTCGATTTATAGAGCAATCGTGAACTTTTCAAATAAAAATGTAAACTTCTGAAATCCTTCGTAAGATCCTTGTCTCTCAATCTGGAGGTCAATTGTGAAAGGTTCGTGGCCCGTTTATAGAGCAATCTTGAACTTTTCAAAGCAAAATCTTAGCTTTGGAAATCCTTCGTAAGATCTTTGTCTCTCTCCGTCTGGAGGTCAATGGTGAAAAAATTCGTGGCCCGTTTATAGAGCAATCTTGAACTTTTCAAATCAAAATCTTAGCTTTGGAAATCTTCGTAAGATCTTTGTCTCTCTCCGTCTGGAGGTCAATGGTGAAAGGTTTGTGGCCCGTTTATAGAGCAATCTTGAACTTTTCAAAAAAAAAATGTAAATTCCTGGAATCCTTCGAAGATCTTTGTCTCTCAATCTTGAGGTCAATGGTGAAAAATTCGTGGCTCGATTTATAGAGCAATCTTGAACTTTTCAAATAAAAATGTAAACTTCTGAAATCCTTCGTAAGATCCTTGTCTCTCTCTGTCTGGAGGTCAATGGTGAAAAATTCGTGGCTCGATTTATAGAGCAATCTTGAACTTCTCATACAAAAACTTAACATCCTGAAATTCTTTGTTCTTCAAGGCATTTGTGTTCCTCTCTTCCTTGGAGGTCAGTGATGAATTCATCTTGGCTCATTTTATGAGCAATCTTCAGTCAGCAGTCGGGCACAGGGAGAAGGTGTGGTACATATATTCCATTCTGGGTTGGAATCTATATACCCATTTACCTGATTATGGTAAATGTTCAGGTGGGGTTTAGAGGACTAGACGTAGTACCTCCTGTTACTCCATGGGACCCTGTTTGATTTGTCCCATGAGCTTGTCTGAGGACAAAAAGTCCAGAATGCAAGATCTCAAACAGTAAGAAAAAAAAAACCTGAGTTTGACAAAACAAGAAAAGCTAAGAAGAAAGAAGAAAGTCGAAAGCCCAAATGTCAAACCTCTAACTCCTAACCCATAACCCACTTTAACCTTTAGAGTGCTGAATCCTTCTGGTCACCCTATGGACCCGTACTTTGAAGAATGATGTATGATGGTCAATAGCAGGGGGGTCCAATCCTGGTCCTGTTTATGAAAAATTCTCAATGGTGTGTTATTAGAAAAGGATAACTTATATTTAATCCTGTTTGATTTGTACCATGAGCTGCACATATGATGATGTAAAACTGTTAATAAAAAAGAAAATGACCCTGAAAATACGAGAAAAAGACAGGAAAGTCTCATTCCTGACTTAGAACGGGGAGAGAGACGTTCTAGGTCAGGAATGAGACTTTTCAGTCTTTTTCTCATATTTTCGGAGTCATTTTCTATTTTGTTAACAGTTTTACAAGATCAAATGTGCAGCTCATTATACAAATCAAACTGGATTAAATATAAATTACTCTTTTCTAATGAAACACCATCGAGAAGTTTTCAAAAACAGGGCCAGGATTGGGCCCCCTGCTATTGACCATCATACATCATTCTTCAAAGTACGGGTCTATAGGAGGACCAGAAGGATTCAGCACTCTAAAGATTAAAGTGGGTTATACGTTACGAGTTAGAGGTTTGATGTTTGGGCTTTCTTCTTTCTTCTTCCTTCTTAGTTTTTTTGTTTTGTCAACCCCAAATAATGTGTTGCTTCCTGTTTGAAGTCTTACATTCTGGACTTTTTGTCCTCAGACACTCGAGCAGCTTCCAGGAGTTGAGGGTTGCATCTTCGCTGTTTTCAGCTCTTCTTCTTCTCTCCATAATAATGTCTTCCTGTATTCATGAGTCTTGTTGCTAGACTTGCAGCTGGAGTCCTTGGTCCATTAGGATGTTCTTGTCCTTCTTTATCCTTTTGGTTTGGTCATTAACTGTTCCTGGCTCAATTCATGAGCAATCTTTAGGTCTTGATGTGAAACTTTCTCTCCGTCTAGAGGTTCATGGTGGAAAGTTCGTGGCCCATTTATAGAGCAATCTTGAACTTTTCAAATAAAAATGTAAACTTCTGAAATCCTTCGTAAGATCTTTGTCTCTCTCCATTTGGAGGTCAATGGTGAAAAATTCGTGGCCCGTTTATAGAGCAATCTTGAACTTTTAAAAAATAAATGTAAACTTCTGAAATCTTTCGTAAGATCTTTGTCTCTCTCCATCTGGAGGTCAATGGTGAAAAATTCGTGGCCCGTTCATAGAGCAATCTGGAACTTTTCAAATAAAAATGTAAACTTCTGAAATCCTTCGTAAGATCTTTGTCTCTCTCCAACTGGAGGTCAATGGTGAAAAAGTCGTGGCCCGTTAGCTTTGGAAATCCTTCGTTAGACCATTGTCTCTCTCTCTCTGTCTGGAGGTCAATGCTGAAAAGTGTGTGGCCCGTTTATAGAGCAATCTTGAACTTTTCAAAAAAAAAAATGTAAACTCCTGAAATCCTTCGTAAGATCTTTGTCTCTCTCTGTTTGGAGGTCAGTGGTGAAAAATTCGTGGCTCGATTTATAGAGCAATCTTGAACTTCTTAACTTCTTGACTACAGAAGAGTCAGAATCAATGGTGACTCTGAAATGGGTTGTGCTGACTTTAGTCCTGCTTCTAGTCTGAGACCAGTCTGGTGAGGTTAACCAGACCTCTCAGGGTCCTAGAAGCACTCAAGCTTCTCCACCACGTCAAGGTCCCAGCACAGGGAGAAGGTGTGGTACATATATTCCATTCTGGTTTAGAATATATATACCTGTTTACCAATAGCCTTCTTAGCTTTTCTTGTTTTGTCAAACTCAGGTAATTTGTTGCTTCCTGTTTGAAATCCTGCATTCTGGACTTTTTGTCCTCAGACACTCGAGCAGCTTCCAGGAGTTTAGTGTTTGCATCTTTGCTGTTTTCAGCTCTTCTTCTTCTCTCCATATACTGTCTTCCTGTCTTAATGAGTCTTGTTGCTAGACTTGCAGATGGAGTCCTTGGTGCATTAGGATGTTCTTGTCCTTCTTTCTCCTTTTGGTTTGGTCATTAACTGTTCCTGGCTCAATTCATGAGCAATCTTTAAGTCTTGATGTGAAAGTTTCTCTCCATCTGAAGGTCAATGGTGAAAAGTTCGTGGCTCGATTTATAGAGCAATCGTGAACTTTTCAAATAAAAATGTAAACTTCTGAAATCCTTCGTAAGATCCTTGTCTCTCAATCTGGAGGTCAATTGTGAAAGGTTCGTGGCCCGTTTATAGAGCAATCTTGAACTTTTCAAAGCAAAATCTTAGCTTTGGAAATCCTTCGTAAGATCTTTGTCTCTCTCCGTCTGGAGGTCAATGGTGAAAAAATTCGTGGCCCGTTTATAGAGCAATCTTGAACTTTTCAAATCAAAATCTTAGCTTTGGAAATCTTCGTAAGATCTTTGTCTCTCTCCGTCTGGAGGTCAATGGTGAAAGGTTTGTGGCCCGTTTATAGAGCAATCTTGAACTTTTCAAAAAAAAAATGTAAATTCCTGGAATCCTTCGAAGATCTTTGTCTCTCAATCTTGAGGTCAATGGTGAAAAATTCGTGGCTCGATTTATAGAGCAATCTTGAACTTTTCAAATAAAAATGTAAACTTCTGAAATCCTTCGTAAGATCCTTGTCTCTCTCTGTCTGGAGGTCAATGGTGAAAAATTCGTGGCTCGATTTATAGAGCAATCTTGAACTTCTCATACAAAAACTTAACATCCTGAAATTCTTTGTTCTTCAAGGCATTTGTGTTCCTCTCTTCCTTGGAGGTCAGTGATGAATTCATCTTGGCTCATTTTATGAGCAATCTTCAGTCAGCAGTCGGGCACAGGGAGAAGGTGTGGTACATATATTCCATTCTGGGTTGGAATCTATATACCCATTTACCTGATTATGGTAAATGTTCAGGTGGGGTTTAGAGGACTAGACGTAGTACCTCCTGTTACTCCATGGGACCCTGTTTGATTTGTCCCATGAGCTTGTCTGAGGACAAAAAGTCCAGAATGCAAGATCTCAAACAGTAAGAAAAAAAAATACCTGAGTTTGACAAAACAAGAAAAGCTAAGAAGAAAGAAGAAAGTCGAAAGCCCAAATGTCAAACCTCTAATTTCTAACCCATAACCCACTTTAACCTTTAGAGTGCTGAATCCTTCTGGTCACCCTATGGACCCGTACTTTGAAGAATGATGTATGATGGTCAATAGCAGGGGGGTCCAATCCTGGTCCTGTTTATGAAAAATTCTCAATGGTGTGTTATTAGAAAAGGATAACTTATATTTAATCCTGTTTGATTTGTACCATGAGCTGCACATATGATGATGTAAAACTGTTAATAAAAAAGAAAATGACCCTGAAAATACGAGAAAAAGACAGGAAAGTCTCATTCCTGACTTAGAACGGGGAGAGAGACGTTCTAGGTCAGGAATGAGACTTTTCAGTCTTTTTCTCATATTTTCGGAGTCATTTTCTATTTTGTTAACAGTTTTACAAGATCAAATGTGCAGCTCATTATACAAATCAAACTGGATTAAATATAAATTACTCTTTTCTAATGAAACACCATCGAGAAGTTTTCAAAAACAGGGCCAGGATTGGGCCCCCTGCTATTGACCATCATACATCATTCTTCAAAGTACGGGTCTATAGGAGGACCAGAAGGATTCAGCACTCTAAAGATTAAAGTGGGTTATACGTTACGAGTTAGAGGTTTGATGTTTGGGCTTTCTTCTTTCTTCTTCCTTCTTTGTTTTTTTGTTTTGTCAACCCCAAATAATGTGTTGCTTCCTGTTTGAAGTCTTACATTCTGGACTTTTTGTCCTCAGACACTCGAGCAGCTTCCAGGAGTTGAGGGTTGCATCTTTGCTGTTTTCAGCTCTTCTTCTTCTCTCCATAATAATGTCTTCCTGTATTCATGAGTCTTGTTGCTAGACTTGCAGCTGGAGTCCTTGGTCCATTAGGATGTTCTTGTCCTTCTTTATCCTTTTGGTTTGGTCATTAACTGTTCCTGGCTCAATTCATGAGCAATCTTTAGGTCTTGATGTGAAACTTTCTCTCCGTCTAGAGGTTCATGGTGGAAAGTTTGTGGCCCGTTTATAGAGCAATCTTGAACTTTTCAAATAAAAATGTAAACTTCTGAAATCCTTCGTAAGATCTTTGTCTCTCTCCATCTGGAGGTCAATGGTGAAAAATTCGTGGCCCGTTCATAGAGCAATCTGGAACTTTTCAAATAAAAATGTAAACTTCTGAAATCCTTCGTAAGATCTTTGTCTCTCTCCAACTGGAGGTCAATGGTGAAAAAGTCGTGGCCCGTTAGCTTTGGAAATCCTTCGTTAGACCATTGTCTCTCTCTCTCTGTCTGGAGGTCAATGCTGAAAAGTGTGTGGCCCGTTTATAGAGCAATCTTGAACTTTTCAAAAAAAAAAATGTAAACTCCTGAAATCCTTCGTAAGATCTTTGTCTCTCTCTGTTTGGAGGTCAGTGGTGAAAAATTCGTGGCTCGATTTATAGAGCAATCTTGAACTTCTTAACTTCTTG
Source organism: Eupleurogrammus muticus (assembly GCA_036785175.1). Lineage (NCBI taxonomy): Eukaryota > Metazoa > Chordata > Actinopteri > Scombriformes > Trichiuridae > Eupleurogrammus > Eupleurogrammus muticus. Next base: position 1,868,849 of record JAYKQN010000031.1, on the reverse strand, counting down.
ACTACAGAAGAGTCAGAATCAATGGTGACTCTGAAATGGGTTGTGCTGACTTTAGTCCTGCTTCTAGTCTGAGACCAGTCTGGTAAGGTTAACCAGACCTCTCAGGGTCCTAGAAGCACTCAAGCTTCTCCACCACGTCAAGGTCCCAGCACAGGGAGAAGGTGTGGTACATATATTCCATTCTGGTTTAGAATATATATACCTATTTACCAATAGCCTTCTTAGCTTTTCTTGTTTTGTCAAACTCAGGTAATTTGTTGCTTCCTGTTTGAAATCCTGCATTCTGGACTTTTTGTCCTCAGATACTCGAGCAGCTTCCAGGAGTTTAGTGTTTGCATCTTTGCTGTTTTCAGCTCTTCTTCTTCTCTCCATAATACTGTCTTCCTGTCTTAATGAGTCTTGTTGCTAGACTTGCAGATGGAGTCCTTGGTGCATTAGGATGTTCTTGTCCTTCTTTCTCCTTTTGGTTTGGTCATTAACTGTTCCTGGCTCAATTCATGAGCAATCTTTAAGTCTTGATGTGAAAGTTTCTCTACATCTGAAGGTCAATGGTGAAAAGTTCGTGGCTCGATTTATAGAGCAATCGTGAACTTTTCAAATAAAAATGTAAACTTCTGAAATCCTTCGTAAGATCCTTGTCTCTCAATCTGGAGGTCAATTGTGAAAGGTTCGTGGCCCGTTTATAGAGCAATCTTGAACTTTTCAAAGCAAAATCTTAGCTTTGGAAATCCTTCGTAAGATCTTTGTCTCTCTCCGTCTGGAGGTCAATGGTGAAAAAATTCGTGGCCCGTTTATAGAGCAATCTTGAACTTTTCAAATCAAAATCTTAGCTTTGGAAATCTTCGTAAGATCTTTGTCTCTCTCCGTCTGGAGGTCAATGGTGAAAGGTTTGTGGCCCGTTTATAGAGCAATCTTGAACTTTTCAAAAAAAAAATGTAAATTCCTGGAATCCTTCGAAGATCTTTGTCTCTCAATCTTGAGGTCAATGGTGAAAAATTCGTGGCTCGATTTATAGAGCAATCTTGAACTTTTCAAATAAAAATGTAAACTTCTGAAATCCTTCGTAAGATCCTTGTCTCTCTCTGTCTGGAGGTCAATGGTGAAAAATTCGTGGCTCGATTTATAGAGCAATCTTGAACTTCTCATACAAAAACTTAACATCCTGAAATTCTTTGTTCTTCAAGGCATTTGTGTTCCTCTCTTCCTTGGAGGTCAGTGATGAATTCATCTTGGCTCATTTTATGAGCAATCTTCAGTCAGCAGTCGGGCACAGGGAGAAGGTGTGGTACATATATTCCATTCTGGGTTGGAATCTATATACCCATTTACCTGATTATGGTAAATGTTCAGGTGGGGTTTAGAGGACTAGACGTAGTACCTCCTGTTACTCCATGGGACCCTGTTTGATTTGTCCCATGAGCTTGTCTGAGGACAAAAAGTCCAGAATGCAAGATCTCAAACAGTAAGAAACAAATAACCTGAGTTTGACAAAACAAGAAAAGCTAAGAAGAAAGAAGAAAGTCGAAAGCCCAAATGTCAAACCTCTACCTCCTAACCCATAACCCACTTTAACCTTTAGAGTGCTGAATCCTTCTGGTCACCCTATGGACCCGTACTTTGAAGAATGATGTATGATGGTCAATAGCAGGGGGTTCAATCCTGGTCCTGTTTATGAAAAATTCTCAATGGTGTGTTATTAGAAAAGGATAACTTATATTTGATCCTGTTTGATTTGTACCATGAGCTGCACATATGATGATGTAAAACTGTTAATAAAAAAGAAAATGACCCTGAAAATACGAGAAAAAGACAGGAAAGTCTCATTCCTGACTTAGAACGGGGAGAGAGACGTTCTAGGTCAGGAATGAGACTTTTCAGTCTTTTTCTCCTATTTTCGGAGTCATTTTCTATTTTGTTAACAGTTTTACAAGATCAAATGTGCAGCTCATTATACAAATCAAACTGGATTAAATATAAATTACTCTTTTCTAATGAAACACCATCGAGAAGTTTTCAAAAACAGGGCCAGGATTGGGCCCCCTGCTATTGACCATCATACATCATTCTTCAAAGTACGGGTCTATAGGAGGACCAGAAGGATTCAGCACTAAAGATTAAAGTGGGTTATACGTTACGAGTTAGAGGTTTGATGTTTGGGCTTTCTTCTTTCTTCTTCCTTCTTTGTTTTTTTGTTTTGTCAACCCCAAATAATGTGTTGCTTCCTGTTTGAAGTCTTACATTCTGGACTTTTTGTCCTCAGACACTCGAGCAGCTTCCAGGAGTTGAGGGTTGCATCTTCGCTGTTTTCAGCTCTTCTTCTTCTCTCCATAATAATGTCTTCCTGTATTCATGAGTCTTGTTGCTAGACTTGCAGCTGGAGTCCTTGGTCCATTAGTATGTTCTTGTCCTTTATCCTTTTGGTTTGGTCATTAACTGTTCCTGGCTCAATTCATGAGCAATCTTTAGGTCTTGATGTGAAACTTTCTCTCCGTCTAGAGGTTCATGGTGGAAAGTTTGTGGCCCGTTTATAGAGCAATCTTGAACTTTTCAAATAAAAATGTAAACTTCTGAAATCCTTCGTAAGATCTTTGTCTCTCTCCATTTGGAGGTCAATGGTGAAAAATTCGTGGCCCGTTTATAGAGCAATCTTGAACTTTTAAAAAATAAATGTAAACTTCTGAAATCCTTCGTAAGATCTTTGTCTCTCTCCATCTGGAGGTCAATGGTGAAAAATTCGTGGCCCGTTCATAGAGCAATCTGGAACTTTTCAAATAAAAATGTAAACTTCTGAAATCCTTCGTAAGATCTTTGTCTCTCTCCAACTGGAGGTCAATGCTGAAAAGTGTGTGGCCCGTTTATAGAGCAATCTTGAACTTTTCAAAAAAAAAAATGTAAACTCCTGAAATCCTTCGTAAGATCTTTGTCTCTCTCTGTTTGGAGGTCAGTGGTGAAAAATTTGTGGCTCGATTTATAGAGCAATCTTGAACTTCTTAACTTCTTGACTACAGAAGAGTCAAAATCAATGGTGACTCTGAAATGGGTTGTGCTGACTTTAGTCCTGCTTCTAGTCTGAGACCAGTCTGGTGAGGTTAACCAGACCTCTCAGGGTCCTAGAAGCACTCAAGCTTCTCCACCACGTCAAGGTCCCAGCACAGGGAGAAGGTGTGGTACATATATTCCATTCTGGTTTAGAATATATATACCTATTTACCAATAGCCTTCTTAGCTTTTCTTGTTTTGTCAAACTCAGGTAATTTGTTGCTTCCTGTTTGAAATCCTGCATTCTGGACTTTTTGTCCTCAGACACTCGAGCAGCTTCCAGGAGTTTAGTGTTTGCATCTTTGCTGTTTTCAGCTCTTCTTCTTCTCTCCAAAATACTGTCTTCCTGTCTTAATGAGTCTTGTTGCTAGACTTGCAGATGGAGTCCTTGGTGCATTAGGATGTTCTTGTCCTTCTTTCTCCTTTTGGTTTGGTCATTAACTGTTCCTGGCTCAATTCATGAGCAATCTTTAAGTCTTGATGTGAAAGTTTCTCTACATCTGAAGGTCAATGGTGAAAAGTTTGTGGCTCGATTTATAGAGCAATTGTGAACTTTTCAAATAAAAATGTAAACTTCTGAAATCCTTCGTAAGATCCTCGTCTCTCAATCTGGAGGTCAATTGTGAAAGGTTCGTGGCCCGTTTATAGAGCAATCTTGAACTTTTCAAAGCAAAATCTTAGCTTTGGAAATCCTTCGTAAGATCTTTGTCTCTCTCCGTCTGGAGGTCAATGGTGAAAAAATTCGTGGCCCGTTTATAGAGCAATCTTGAACTTTTCAAATCAAAATCTTAGCTTTGGAAATCCTTTGTAAGATCTTTGTCTCTCTCCGTCTGGAGGTCAATGGTGAAAGGTTTGTGGCCCGTTTATAGAGCAATCTTGAACTTTTCAAAAAAAAAATGTAAATTCCTGGAATCCTTCGAAGACCTTTGTCTCTCAATCTTGAGGTCAATGGTGAAAAATTCGTGGCTCGATTCATAGAGCAATCTTGAACTTTTCAAATAAAAATGTAAACTTCTGAAATCCTTCGTAAGATCCTTGTCTCTCTCTGTCTGGAGGTCAATGGTGAAAAATTCGTGGCTCGATTTATAGAGCAATCTTGAACTTCTCATACAAAAACTTAACATCCTGAAATTCTTTGTTCTTCAAGGCATTTGTGTTCCTCTCTTCCTTGGAGGTCAGTGATGAATTCATCTTGGCTCATTTTATGAGCAATCTTCAGTCAGCAGTCGGGCACAGGGAGAAGGTGTGGTACATATATTCCATTCTGGGTTGGAATCTATATACCCATTTACCTGATTATGGTAAATGTTCAGGTGGGGTTTAGAGGACTAGACGTAGTACCTCCTGTTACTCCATGGGACCCTGTTTGATTTGTCCCATGAGCTTGTCTGAGGACAAAAAGTCCAGAATGCAAGATCTCAAACAGTAAGAAACAAATAACCTGAGTTTGACAAAACAAGAAAAGCTAAGAAGAAAGAAGAAAGTCGAAAGCCCAAATGTCAAACCTCTACCTCCTAACCCATAACCCACTTTAACCTTTAGAGTGCTGAATCCTTCTGGTCACCCTATGGACCCGTACTTTGAAGAATGATGTATGATGGTCAATAGCAGGGGGTTCAATCCTGGTCCTGTTTATGAAAAATTCTCAATGGTGTGTTATTAGAAAAGGATAACTTATATTTGATCCTGTTTGATTTGTACCATGAGCTGCACATATGATGATGTAAAACTGTTAATAAAAAAGAAAATGACCCTGAAAATACGAGAAAAAGACAGGAAAGTCTCATTCCTGACTTAGAACGGGGAGAGAGACGTTCTAGGTCAGGAATGAGACTTTTCAGTCTTTTTCTCCTATTTTCGGAGTCATTTTCTATTTTGTTAACAGTTTTACAAGATCAAATGTGCAGCTCATTATACAAATCAAACTGGATTAAATATAAATTACTCTTTTCTAATGAAACACCATCGAGAAGTTTTCAAAAACAGGGCCAGGATTGGGCCCCCTGCTATTGACCATCATACATCATTCTTCAAAGTACGGGTCTATAGGAGGACCAGAAGGATTCAGCACTAAAGATTAAAGTGGGTTATACGTTACGAGTTAGAGGTTTGATGTTTGGGCTTTCTTCTTTCTTCTTCCTTCTTTGTTTTTTTGTTTTGTCAACCCCAAATAATGTGTTGCTTCCTGTTTGAAGTCTTACATTCTGGACTTTTTGTCCTCAGACACTCGAGCAGCTTCCAGGAGTTGAGGGTTGCATCTTCGCTGTTTTCAGCTCTTCTTCTTCTCTCCATAATAATGTCTTCCTGTATTCATGAGTCTTGTTGCTAGACTTGCAGCTGGAGTCCTTGGTCCATTAGTATGTTCTTGTCCTTTATCCTTTTGGTTTGGTCATTAACTGTTCCTGGCTCAATTCATGAGCAATCTTTAGGTCTTGATGTGAAACTTTCTCTCCGTCTAGAGGTTCATGGTGGAAAGTTTGTGGCCCGTTTATAGAGCAATCTTGAACTTTTCAAATAAAAATGTAAACTTCTGAAATCCTTCGTAAGATCTTTGTCTCTCTCCATTTGGAGGTCAATGGTGAAAAATTCGTGGCCCGTTTATAGAGCAATCTTGAACTTTTAAAAAATAAATGTAAACTTCTGAAATCCTTCGTAAGATCTTTGTCTCTCTCCATCTGGAGGTCAATGGTGAAAAATTCGTGGCCCGTTCATAGAGCAATCTGGAACTTTTCAAATAAAAATGTAAACTTCTGAAATCCTTCGTAAGATCTTTGTCTCTCTCCAACTGGAGGTCAATGCTGAAAAGTGTGTGGCCCGTTTATAGAGCAATCTTGAACTTTTCAAAAAAAAAAATGTAAACTCCTGAAATCCTTCGTAAGATCTTTGTCTCTCTCTGTTTGGAGGTCAGTGGTGAAAAATTTGTGGCTCGATTTATAGAGCAATCTTGAACTTCTTAACTTCTTGACTACAGAAGAGTCAAAATCAATGGTGACTCTGAAATGGGTTGTGCTGACTTTAGTCCTGCTTCTAGTCTGAGACCAGTCTGGTGAGGTTAACCAGACCTCTCAGGGTCCTAGAAGCACTCAAGCTTCTCCACCACGTCAAGGTCCCAGCACAGGGAGAAGGTGTGGTACATATATTCCATTCTGGTTTAGAATATATATACCTATTTACCAATAGCCTTCTTAGCTTTTCTTGTTTTGTCAAACTCAGGTAATTTGTTGCTTCCTGTTTGAAATCCTGCATTCTGGACTTTTTGTCCTCAGACACTCGAGCAGCTTCCAGGAGTTTAGTGTTTGCATCTTTGCTGTTTTCAGCTCTTCTTCTTCTCTCCAAAATACTGTCTTCCTGTCTTAATGAGTCTTGTTGCTAGACTTGCAGATGGAGTCCTTGGTGCATTAGGATGTTCTTGTCCTTCTTTCTCCTTTTGGTTTGGTCATTAACTGTTCCTGGCTCAATTCATGAGCAATCTTTAAGTCTTGATGTGAAAGTTTCTCTACATCTGAAGGTCAATGGTGAAAAGTTTGTGGCTCGATTTATAGAGCAATTGTGAACTTTTCAAATAAAAATGTAAACTTCTGAAATCCTTCGTAAGATCCTCGTCTCTCAATCTGGAGGTCAATTGTGAAAGGTTCGTGGCCCGTTTATAGAGCAATCTTGAACTTTTCAAAGCAAAATCTTAGCTTTGGAAATCCTTCGTAAGATCTTTGTCTCTCTCCGTCTGGAGGTCAATGGTGAAAAAATTCGTGGCCCGTTTATAGAGCAATCTTGAACTTTTCAAATCAAAATCTTAGCTTTGGAAATCCTTTGTAAGATCTTTGTCTCTCTCCGTCTGGAGGTCAATGGTGAAAGGTTTGTGGCCCGTTTATAGAGCAATCTTGAACTTTTCAAAAAAAAAATGTAAATTCCTGGAATCCTTCGAAGACCTTTGTCTCTCAATCTTGAGGTCAATGGTGAAAAATTCGTGGCTCGATTCATAGAGCAATCTTGAACTTTTCAAATAAAAATGTAAACTTCTGAAATCCTTCGTAAGATCCTTGTCTCTCTCTGTCTGGAGGTCAATGGTGAAAAATTCGTGGCTCGATTTATAGAGCAATCTTGAACTTCTCATACAAAAACTTAACATCCTGAAATTCTTTGTTCTTCAAGGCATTTGTGTTCCTCTCTTCCTTGGAGGTCAGTGATGAATTCATCCTGGCTCATTTTATGAGCAATCTTCAGTCAGCAGTCGGGCACAGGGAGAAGGTGTGGTACATATATTCCATTCTGGGTTGGAATCTATATACCCATTTACCTGATTATGGTAAATGTTGAGGTCGGGGTTTAGAGGACTAGACTTAGTACCTCCTGTTACTCCATGGGACCCTGTTTGATTTGTCCCATGAGCTTGTCTGAGGACAAAAAGTCCAGAATGCAAGATCTCAAACAGTAAGAAACAAATTACCTGAGTTTGACAAAACAAGAAAAGCTAAGACGAAAGAAGAAAGTCGAAAGCCCAAATGTCAAACCTCTAACTCCTAATCCATAACCCACTTTAACCTTTAGAGTGCTGAATCCTTCTGGTCACCCTATGGACCCGTACTTTGAAGAATGATGTATGATGGTCAATAGCAGGGGGGTCCAATCCTGGTCCTGTTTATGAAAAATTCTCAATGGTGTTTCATTAGAAAAGGATAACTTATATTTAATACTGTTTGATTTGTACCATGAGCTGCACATATGATGATGTAAAACTGTTAATAAAAAAGAAAATGACCCTGAAAATACGAGAAAAAGACAGGAAAGTCTCATTCCTGACTTAGAACGGGGAGAGAGACGTTCTAGGTCAGGAATGAGACTTTTCAGTCTTTTTCTCATATTTTCGGAGTCATTTTCTATTTTGTTAACAGTTTTACAAGATCAAATGTGCAGCTCATTATACAAATCAAACTGGATTAAATATAAATTACTCTTTTCTAATGAAACACCATCGAGAAGTTTTCAAAAACAGGGCCAGGATTGGGCCCCCTGCTATTGACCATCATACATCATTCTTCAAAGTACGGGTCCATAGGAGGACCAGAAGGATTCAGCACTCTAAAGATTAAAGTGGGTTATACGTTACGAGTTAGAGGTTTGATGTTTGGGCTTTCTTCTTTCTTCTTCCTTCTTTGTTTTTTTGTTTTGTCAACCCCAAATAATGTGTTGCTTCCTGTTTGAAGTCTTACATCCTGGACTTTTTGTCCTCAGACACTCGAGCAGCTTCCAGAAGTTGAGGGTTGCATCTTCGCTGTTTTCAGCTCTTCTTCTTCTCTCCATAATAATGTCTTCCTGTATTCATGAGTCTTGTTGCTAGACTTGCAGCTGGAGTCCTTGGTCCATTAGGATGTTCTTGTCCTTCTTTATCCTTTTGGTTTGATCATTAAATGTTCCTGGCTCAATTCATGAGCAATCTTTAAGTCTTGATGTGAAACTTTCTCTCCGTCTAGAGGTTCATGGTGAAAAATTCGTGGCTCGATTCATAGAGCAATCTTGAACTTTTCAAATAAAAATGTAAACTTCTGAAATCCTTCGTTAGACCATTGTCTCTCTCTCCGTCTGGAGGTCAATGGTGAAAGGTTTGTGGCCCGTTTATAGAGCAATCTTGAACTTCTTCTACAAAAACTTGTTCTTCAAGGCATTTGTGTTCCTCTCTTCCTTGGAGGTCAGTGATGATTTCATCTTGGCTCCTCTTATGAGCAATCCTTAACTCTAGACCTGAAACCTGAAGCTTGTGAAATTCCTTCTTCTGCAAGTCAGCTGTAAAATTTATCTCCACTCAATTGATGCAATCTTCAGCTCCTCTTGAAACTTGAATCATCTTTAGTGGTGGCCCAGGATGTCCAGATGTTCTTGTAGCTCTTCTCCAAGTTGTTGCTGCTCAGCTGTGAAGTGGTCCTAGCTGAACTTCTCCACCTTTCAAGTCCTCATGTGTTGCCCCTGACCTGACTGTCATATGCCACAGCCTGCTGAGTGGTGGCCTTTTATAGGCTGAGATTCTTTGAAGTTACCGTGTGACATCACACATCATCACATGGGGATGTGATGTCATAGGCATGTATGGTTTCATAGGCATGTATGATGTCATTGGTATGTGTGATGTCACGCGAAAAAGGATACAATTCTGGTCATGTGATGTCATGGAGAGCTGCAGTTGTTTACTTTTGAATCTCATCCTGTCTATCAGCACTGGGGGAACTCATTTCATCAATGGCATTCTATCACAGTATTAGTACTCAGTGTGGTGTTGTGTTCGAGGTACTGTAGTAGTATTTTTTAAATTATCTTTCGCAGTATAAGTACCCAGTGTGGTGTTGTGTTCGAGGTACTGTAGTAGTATTTTTTAAATTATCTTTCGCAGTATAAGTACCCAGTGTGGTGTTGTGTTCGAGGTACTGTAGTAGTATTTTTAAAGTATTCACCAAAGCAAATTCACCAAAATCAGGTAAAAATTTAAAATTATCTGAAAATTTTAATGATTTATCAGATAAAAGGTCAAATATCAATTATTGTTCCATAAAATGCTGTAAATCACTGAGGATCATTAATAACATGAAGAATATTTTCTGTAAGATGTTTAAAAAGGAGATTATAAAGGAGCCAATTAAATAATCCCACAAACAGCTCCAATCTAAATAAATCTCTAAATAGTGGTTAGTTGCAGCTACTACTGATATTATATTAAACTATTTTATTATTGTATTGATGATGTGGATATTGATGATATATATTGATGCTGTAACAGGAACAGATAAAATACTTTATTTAGTGTTGGAGCTCAGGTTTTCTCATGCGATATAGGAATAAAAATGCTGCCTTAAGTTTTTTTTGACAGGTTAAAGCAGGAAAAGTTGAAGCCTGCAAAATTCGCCCCATTAGTGTTTTAAACGAGCAAATTTTGCAATTGAGAGACGGAGGAGGCGGAGGAGGATTTGATTTCGTAACGTTATGTTTGCAGAGATTTATCCTCGCTGCTGTTTCTCCTGACACATCTCTTAGTCACGCGTTTTTTTGTGTGTGTTTGGTCTTTAAACCTGGCTTGGCATCGCCAGCCTAAGTTCAGACGTGATATGTTGGACGCACTCGCTCTGCCCCGGAGAATTGGCCTGTGAACCGTAAACCGTCATTAGCGCGTCTTTAAAAAACGTTAGAATCCGCTCACTCGCCACAAAACCCTGCTGTTTTTTTCTTTCTTTTATTCCTGGCGACAGAAACCCGACCATCGAAAATCACGTGTAATTATAACGAGGGAAATCCAATTTACCCCCTCTGAATGTCAGGGTTTTAAATAAACGAGTTATAGAATCAGAACCATGAAGCATCTGTCTGGGTCCATTCACACACAAATGAAAGATTAAATAATGAACATTTTTGTTGTAGATTCACAGCAAACGAGTGGGATTTGACTGTTTCCACTGTCTTTTAACTGCATTTTCATGCAGTCGAGCCAAGACAGAATTTTATATTCAGCTCTTCTTTTGCTAAAATCTTAAAATCAAAAAATCTAAACTTGTCCAAAGATCATCAGTTTACTATTATAGAAGAATAAAGAAACCAGGAAATGATCAGAGAACAGAAGCTGGAACCAGAGAATTTGGACATTTTATCATTAAAAAATGACTTAAATCACTTTATCACAATAGTTTGCCATTAATGTAAAGAAGAATAATGATAATTCGTTATAAATAACAGTATAAAAACACAGATATTTTACATTACGCCATTATTCGCAGCAACAAACCAAACCATTGAAAACCACGTGTAATTATAAGGAGGCAAATCACAGGTTTTTCCTTAATGAACAAGTCATAGATTCAAAGACATAAAACATTACTCTGATTTCATTCCACGTGTGTCATGCAAATGGAAGATTAAATATTTTGTTGTTTTTTTTGGTGCAGATTCACAGCAAACGAGTGAGTTTTGTTCCGTTTCCTTCCTGTTTTTAAATGGCCTGACTTTTGATGCGGTCGCGACCAGACAGAATTTCACATATTTAACTTCTGACGTCTGTGACAAGCGGAGGAGAGGCAACCTTCACAACTTTCAAACGCACATAAAACTTAGATCAGATGCAGGGTTTTTTTTATAAAGGTGCAAAGGAAAGTCAGCAGACTCGCACCGAATCAACATTTCAAAGTCTTCATGCAGCCCCTTGACTTTTGTGGCAGATCACAGAGACGTGGATCGGCAGGACTCATTTACATTGTTCAGAAAGCGTCTGCTGGTCTCACTGGTGAAGGAGACGCCCGTCAGGAGCTTCACACGCAACCTTTTGTCTGCAGAAGCTTGAAAAATAAATGTATATATCAAGCGTTGCACGTAATATATTCATTCAATTAAAAATGTAGCTGATTTAAGACAAAAATGGGAAATATTTATGTTAGTGAATAGATGATAAGGCAGTGTGAGGAGGATTATTATGCATTAATAGGACTATATTATATATACATGTGTAAATGATAACAGGTTTTTTTACTCTTCCAGAGTGTATATCCATCCATCCATCCATCCATTGTCTATCCCGCTTATTCCCTTTCGGGGTCGCAGGGGTCTGCTGGAGCCTATCCCAGCGCGTTAAGGCGAGAGGCAGGGATACACCCCAGATGGTCGCCAGCCAATCGTGGGGCACACACACCATTCACACACCATTCACTCTCACACTCACACCTATGGGCAATTTAGAGTTTACCAATTAACCTGAGCATGTTTTTTGTATTGTGGGAGGAAACCGGAGTACCCGGTGAAAACCCACGCAGACACGGGGAGAACATGCAAACTCCACACAGAAAGGTCCCAGACCCAGGCCCAAGGCGGTCTTGAACCTGCGACCTTCTTGCTGTGAGGCAACAGTGCTACCCACTGCACCACCGTGTCGCCCTCAGAGTGTATATATTAAATGTTAAATGCACATAACTAAAAATATAGCTGATTTAGGTCAAAAATGGGAAATCAGTTAATAGATGATAAGATGATAATTATGCATTAATGTGAATATTTATGTGTAAAAATCATTAGATAACAGGTTGTTGACACCTGAAAAATGAAAAAATCAATAATTATATAACACATCTTTATACACTTATTTCTTAGATCAAAATTCAACCATTTTTTCTTGCAGTGTAAAATTTGTTATCTTAGGGCCATTTGGTAATAGTTAATCAGACCATTATAAGACCCTATAAGATGATTATTATCCATTAATAAGACTATATTAGTGTTAATAAATGCATTATTTAACAAATCTTTTGCAGGTTACATTTACTGATATTTCAATATGTTTGTCAAAACAAATTTTCTTGTCAAAATCGAATCAAAATTCCTTCCTTTTTTCTTCTGGTGTGTATATATAAAATGATATATGCACATAACAAAACATTTAGCTGATTTAAGTTAAAAATTGGACATATTTATATTGGGGTGGTTATTTGGTAGATGATAAGGTGATAATTCTGCATTTATAAGACTATATAATTGTTAATATTACCATTATATAACAGGTTTTTGACATCCTGAAATGAAAAAGTATTTTTTATTTTAATTCATTATATATCACATCTTTATACACTATTTCTTTGTATTTTAAAATATATTAAAACTCAACCCTATTTTCTTGCAGTGTACATGTGAGATGTTAAAGGCACATAACTGATTTAAGCTGATTTAAGACAAAAATGTAGAATTTGTTATATTATGGCCAGTAGTTAATAGTTAATCAGACCCTTATAAGTCCCTAATAGATGATTATTGTGCATTAATGAGACTATAGAAGGGGTTAATAAAAGTTAATGAAACACAGTTAACAGGTAAAAATCCTTTTGGATCACGTCTTTATTGAACACGTTCACATTTTCTTCTGGTATGTAGGTATATATGAAATGTTATTAGTACTGAGAAATCAGCTGATTTAAGACAAAAATATAGAATATGTTATATTAGGGTCATTTTACTATTAGATAATAAGGGCTGTTATGTTATTAGCATTACATTGCAACATATGTGTTAATAACAGCATTATAATTAGTTTGTAATCCTTCTAAAATATGACATATACGATATTTACTTATTCAAGAGTCTTATGTTAGGGTTGTTAGTTATTAGATAATAAAGCCCTTATTTGTCCTTTCAATATGTTTTTAACATGATTATGCATTATATAATTTTACATTTATTATATATGTAAAAAATGCATTGCAATGTTAAAACATTTTTAATGCAATCCCATTTTGTTCTGGTAATGATCAGAGAGATTTCAAACAATAATATCATGACATCCACCTGTCAATCAAAGTCAGAGTCATCCTGCTCATGCTGAGACACGCCCACTTTAGAAACATCCAATCACATTCCTCCCAGTTACATAGTGTATTATTATTATTATTGTTAATAATAGTATCAAAAATCGTATAAGATAAATAAGATGTGTAAATTATTTCCCCAAAATTGATTGTTAACATTGAATGTGTTTATCTATATTAATAAAAGATAAAAAAAAAACAAAGGTGAAATAGGTTTGAGGGACTGGTTGAGAGCTGGATGTGTGGACCTGTTATTAACATTACAATGCAACATATGTGTTAATAACAGCATTATAATTAGTTTCTTCTAGAGTCTTATTTTAGGGCTGTTAGTTAATAGATAATAAAGTCCTTATTTGTCCTTTTAACATGGTTTTTAACATGATTATGCATTATATAATTTTACATTCATTATATATGTAAAAAATGCATTGCAATGTTAAAACATTTTACAATAATTTATCATTGAGATCAGATCTGACTGCAATGCCATTTTCTTCCGGTAACAATCAGAGCGATTTCAACCAATAATATCATGACATCCACCTGTCAATCAAAGTCAGAGTCTTCTTGCTCATGCTGGGACACGCCCACTTTAGAAAGATCCAATCACATTCCTTATTATTATTGTTAATAATAGTATTAAACATCTTATGAGATAAATAAGATGCATAAATTATTTCCCCTAAACTGATTGTTAACATTGAATGTGTTTATATATATATTAAATAAAAAAAGACGAATATGATTTTTTTAAGATGAAAAAACAAAGGTGAAATAGGTTTGAGTGACTGGTTGAGAGCTGGATGTGTGGACCTGTCAGTTGATTAGTCCTCTTGATTACCATTTATAAGAGGGCCCCGGCACTCTATTATTTGCATTCCTATTTAGCCCGTGAATTTGCAGAGGGCACGCCGTGATTAAACTTGTCACGGCGGCTGATTGACGGGGTCAGATCCTCGCATTCCATTCTGCGCCGACACGAGGGAGGAGGAGGAGGAGGAGGGAGAAGAAAGAAAGTAAAATAGACAGTGGATGTGTCAGCTTCCTTTTCCTCTCCCACCAAGCTCAGCACCCCCCTGCTCTCTCTCTCTCTCTCCCTGTTTCCCTCTAGCTCGCTCGCCCTCTGCCTTCTTACGCTCTCAGTCAGGAATGTTTTAATTTTAGGGATAGATTCTGGCTGTCAAAGCCCGGGCTGGATGGCCCCCGTAGTTCAGACGATGAGATGTGATGGGTGTAAAACAATAAAAAAAAAGAGCAGGAGATGGGAGAGAACAAAGAGGAAAAAGAGCTCACTTTATTGGACAGATTTAATTACACTGAATAGAGATTAAGGCAGCAAATCCACTGAGGTGTGAAATTAACCCTTGATTACTGATGAAGCCCCGAACACAGGCTGAAAACAACCATTAAAAAAGAAAGAGAAAGAACAGAGATTGACCACTGGTGATTATTCCAGATATCACGTCTTTATGAGAAAGTAGTGGATAGGTGGTGTTAGCATACGTAGATGATACTTTACTCAAGTAAAAATATCATTACCAGATTGTAAAAATACTTCATTACAAGTGCAATTCAATTAATTTATAAACCTGTGCCCTTATATTGCAAATAAAACAAATCCTGTGCAATGAATTTACACATATTCAGGATTATTCAAGAATTCAGATACTTTACTTAAGTAAACATATCAATGCTAGATTGTAAAAGTACTTCATTACAAGTAAAACAAAAACTTCATTTATAATCCTGTGCAATGAAACTACAAAAATTCAAGAATATTCAAATGGTTAGGTATTTTAATAAAGTAAAAATATCAATACCAGATTGTATATATATATATAATACTTCATTACAAGTACAAATCTTTCATTCATAACCATAAATGTGCACTTATATTACAAATGAAACAAATCCTGTGCAATGAATTTACAAATATTCAGGATTATTCAGGAATTCAGATAGTACATCAAGTATAGATGTATGAGCAGACTAATATGTGTAAAAGTAATGAAGTGGATAGGTGGTGTTAGCATACATTAATGATACTTTAGCCCTTATATTGCAAATAAAACAAATCCTGTGCAATGAATTTACACATATTAAGGATTATTCAAGAATTCAGATAATTTACTTAAGTAAACATATCAATGCTAGATTGTAAAAGCACTTTATTACAAGTAAGAAGAACTTCATTTATAATCCTGTGCAATGAAACTACAAGAATTAGTAGTATTTGAAGTATATTCAAACGGCTAGGTATTTTAATAAAGTAAAAATATTAATACCAGATTGTAAAAATACTTCATTACAAGTA
This sequence comes from Eupleurogrammus muticus, assembly GCA_036785175.1. NCBI lineage: Eukaryota > Metazoa > Chordata > Actinopteri > Scombriformes > Trichiuridae > Eupleurogrammus > Eupleurogrammus muticus. The sequence continues at coordinate 1,853,177 of JAYKQN010000031.1, read as the reverse complement.
CACATCTTTCATTCATAATCATGTGCCCTTATATTACAAATAAAGCAAATCCTGTGCAATGAATTTACACATATTCAGGAATATTCAAGAATTTAGATACTTTACTTAAGTAAAAATATCAATAATTTTATACATCCTTCATATTTTTACTTAAGTAAAGTGTCTAAGTTCTTGAATATTCCTGAATATTTGTAGTTTCACTGCACAGTTTTTTTTTTGTAATATCAGTGCATAGGTTTAGAAATGAAGGATGTATAAAATTGTAAAAAATACTTCATTACAAGTACAAATCTTTCATTCATAACCATAAATGTGCACTTATATTACAAATAAAACCAATCCTGTCCAATGAATTTACACATATTCAGGATTATTCAAGAATTCAGATAATTTACTTAAGTAAAAATATCAATGCTATATTGTAGAAATACTGCATTACAAGTCAAACTGCATCATTTATAATCCTACTTAAGTTCAAGTATAGATGTATGAGCAGACTAATATGCATGAAAGTAAGGAGGATAGGTGGTGTTAGCATACATAAATGAAGAAGGATAGGTAACTACATTATTAACCAGGAGGAGACTTGACACGATCTGAAATCCGGCAGCTTGCTTGCATCAGAGATTTCTAACCTTTTCTGTTTTCGGCCTCTTTTCCCCCCGGAGGCGAAGTGGAAAAAAAAAAAACAATTAAAAATGCAGAAATGAGTTGATGCAATCTGCTTCGCTCTAAATGACGCCGAGGGCTGATTCTCCTGAAATCTCACTGAGCTGTATTTAGAAAAAAAAAGAGGAAAACAGAACAGAAACAGACAGCCATTGCGTTTTTTACTTTATTTTGTATTTATTTTGCAGGATTTCGTACGTGTTCTAGAAGCGTCAGCGCCACATGTTTGTTCCGGCTCCAGTCATCCACGAGGGAAACGTCCCCGTTCGTTGCTGATGCTCAGCAGCCCAGGACGAGGGCGAGCCGCTGCCGTAATTAGCGGTAATTAATGAACAGAAAGCGGGGAATCGTTTGTATTTTAAATGATCTTAAATGATCCCATTAGCACTTGTCATCGTCCTGTACACCAAACAGCGTGAGTTCAATTAGATTTTTGTCATATTAAAGTGGTTTCACGAATCCACGTTTGAAGTCTTCCAGTTTTTTTTTTGTTTTTTTTATTACTAAATATCTGCAGAACGGCTTCGACAATTCTTTACTGAGTTTTACTGCAAAGAACCAAAGGCCTGTGCACTAAAATTACAAATATTCAGTCATATTCACTGGTCAAAGAAGGGCTTAGGTTTAAGTAAAAATGATCAATACCAGATTGTAAAAGTACTTAATTACAAGAAAAAATACCTTATTTACAATCGTGTGCACTGACATTACAAAAAATAAATAAATTATGTGCACTCATATGACAAATATTCAGGAAAATTGAAAAACGTTGTTATTTGAGGAAAAATTTCAATACCACATTTTATAGTTTATTTTAAGTGCAAATCTATCATGCATAATCACGTGCACTTATATTACAAATAAAAAAACAAACAAAACCTGTGCAATGAATTTACACATTCAGGAATAATGAAGAATTTAGATATTTTATGTAAGTAAAAATATCAGTGGTAGATTGTGAAAATACCTGATTACAAGTAAAATCCTTCATTTACAATATTGTGCACTGATATTACAAAAAATGAATAAGTTATGTGCACTTGTATTACAAATATTCAGGAATATTAAAGAACTTTGATACTTAAGTAAAAAAATGTCAATGGTAGGTGTAAAAACTACTTCATTACAAGTAAAACTCTTCTTTCATAATCCTGTCCTCTAAAAGTACAAATATTCAGGAATATTTATAGACTTAGATACTTTACTCATAAAAATACCAATACTAGATTTAAAAAATACTTTTTTACAAATACAAATCTTTCGTTCATAAGCCTGTGCACTTATAAAAAAATATCATATGCAATGAATTTACACAAATTTAGATACTTGTGTAAAATGTAAATGCTAGATTGTAAAAAATACTTTATCACGAGTAAAAACTCTTCATTTATAATCCTGTCCTCTAAAAGTACAAATATTCAGGAAAATTCATGGACTAGATACTTAATTCTCACAAAAATATCACTAACAAATAAAAAAAAAAGACTTTTTTACAAGTACAAAATCATCATCCTGTGCACTTATATTACAACAAAAAAAATTGTGTGCAATGAATTAACACATAATCAGAATTATTGAAGAATTTAAATACTTTATCTAAGTACAAATATCAATGGTAGATTATGAAAATACTTTATTGCAAGTAAAAATCCTTCATTCATAAACCTGTGCAATATAATTACAAAAATTTAGGAATGTAAAAAAAATATTATATTACAAGTACTAATCTTTCATTCATAATCCTGTGCACTTATATTACACATCCTGTGCAATGAATTTACAAATATTCAGGAATATTCAAGAATATTAGAAGTACCTTACTTACAAGTACAAATACCAATGCTAGATTCTAAAAAATACTTTATTACAGTAAAATTGCAGCATTTATAATCCTGCTTAAGTCAAGTATAGATGTATACGCAGGCTAATATACTTAGAAGTAATGGAGTAAAAGTATTTGTTTGGCAGTAACTGGTGTTGATCCATTAAAGCCATTGAAGGAGTGAGAATGTGAAAGCAGCGTTTTAATTACTGAGGCTGGTGGAGGTGGAGCTGAATGAGTTTGACCTGTTTTACGAGGGTCACGCGATGAAGCTGAGGGTCTTCACATGATAGATTGTGTGAGGGATAAAAGCGTCGTTCTGATACATACATTTGCATTAATTTTCACCAAATTAGTCTTTAATCTTTGTCTTTTTTGAGAAATAGTGGAGAGTTTTTACCTCTTTTTGGCCTTGAAGGTTTATTTATTTGAACCCATGTGAGCGTTTCAGTGGCTGAACACAGGCCAGTTACAAATGTCTGCGGTTGTGATGTCACAACGGGAGTGGAAGTTAGACTTTGGTCCAGGTTTAACTAGATGCAGTGGTGGTTTTGAAGCTCAGGGAAGAAAAGGGGAAAAGGGCACATATAGTGTGTCTTTGCTACTGAATAGGGCACTTTAGCACACATTTTACCCATAGAGGGCACTTTAGCACACATTTTAACCCATAGAGGACACATTAGCTTGAATTTAACCTATAGAGGGCACTTTAGCACAAATTTAACCCATAGAGGGCACATTAGCACACATTTTACCTCCTATAGGGCACATTAGCTTGAATTTAACCTATAGAGGGCACTTTAGTACACATTTTAACCTATAGAGGGCACATTAGCACACATTTTAACCTATAGAGGGCACATTAGCACACATTTTAACCCATAGAGGGCACATTAGCTTGAATTTAACCTATAGAGGGCACTTTAGTACACATTTTAACCTATAGAGGGCACATTAGCACACATTTTAACCTATAGAGGGCACATTAGCACACATTTTAACCCATAGAGGGCACATTAGCTTGAATTTAACCTATAGAGGGCACTTTAGTACACATTTTAACCTATAGAGGGCACATTAGCACACATTTTAACCTATAGAGGGCACATTAGCACACATTTTAACCCATAGAGGGCACTTTAGCACAAATTTTAACCCATGGAGGGCACTTTAGCACACATTTTAACCATGAGAGGGCACTTTAGCACACATTTTACCTCCTATAGGGCACATTAGCACACATTTTAACCCATAGAGGACACATTAGCACACATTTTAACCCATAGAGGGCACATTAGCACACATTTTAACTCCCAAAGGGCACTTTAGCACACATTTTTGGATTCCAAGAATGCACATTAATGCACATTTTGGCTCCTTAAGGGCACTTTAGTCCACTACAAATAAACCACAGAAATACTAATATTTAACTGGAAAAATGCCCCCTTTAACCTGTAAGGTATTTAGAGATGTAAAATAAAGGTATAGTGGAGCAAAAGTACAATATTTCCCTCCATCAAGATACTCAACATACTTAAAATTGTACTTCAGGAAATGTGCTTTGCACCTCTGGAAATATCCATATGTTTTGTTTGCTTTCCTTTGCACTGTTGAGCAGCTAAAGGCTTTAAAAAAAAAAAAAACACTGCCGCTCTTATCCCTAACTGTGCGTGCATGACAGCGTGCACACAATAAAATATGTACCCTGTCTTGTACGTTTCATTCCCCCCGGTGCCCTGAAACGGACAAGGGAGGAGGAGGAATAAAGTGCCATAATGAATCCAAAAGGCATAATTCATTCTGATCAAACACACTCAGGGATGAGTCATGCTCCGGTGAACCCCCCCTGACCACCGCCGGCTCCACGGCCCAGGCGCCGATTGACGAGTGCACATAAATTCTAATTATTCCCAATGCATGCGATGCTGCTGCAAATGGCTGCCCCCAAACCGGCGTCAAAATGTCCACTCGGACTCCTTTTTTATATATATATATATGAAAAGGAAGGAAAAGGAAATAAGGAAGGAATGAAAGTGGTGCTGTGTAGTTTAGTTGGTGCACCAGTGCTAGAAAAAAAATAGAAAAAGAAAAGGTAGGATGATCAATTAATCCCGGCAGTAATTGGACGAGTGTGTATGTAAAGCGGTAAAACGGCGTAATGAAAGTCATCCATTGTGCTCTCCGTCCCCCCCCACACCCCCCCAGGCCGGTGAACCATCCCCCCCATCATCATCCTCCCGGATCTCAGGTGCTTAGCCATGCAAATCTGTCTGACAGCCCAGTACATCTCTGTCCGCCTAATTGGACAGTATAGAGTTGTTTATGGATATCGCAGACATTTAGGACTCAGTCGGGGGGCTGCTCAAAAATCATTAGCGAGCGGCCCCCGTTACCGGACTGACAGCTCCGCTTCGCCGACGTCAAAGCCCGGCGATACGGGAAAAAAAAATAAAAATGTTTATCTCTGTCAAACAACGTGGGGAAAGGCTCCATTTTTTTTCTCTTTTAAATGGAGCGCTGAGACTTGCTGAACGCTCAAACGCGTTATAGAACGCCAGGATCCGGATCATGGCGGCTTGCTGTTATATCACCGCTGCCACTGGCTTTTGATGTGTAAGCGAGGTCGGTGTTTTTGTTAATTAGAAAAACACTCCGTCTGTAGAAATTGCTGCGGTGGATATTTACACACACCTCAGATGAAAGGTGTGAGAATATTAGACTGTGTTAACTCCCCGCGATTCCTTATAATCTGTGTTTTGATGGTCTGAGGCCGTAAAAGCTGCTGTAATCCACTTTTTTGAATATTAACAATGGATCAAATGACGACGTAAAAGAAGTTGCTTGCAGTGATGAACACAAAGATGAAGATTACACAGAGTTTTTGTTTTTTATACCCAGAAATTTAATTTTTTTGGTTGACTCTCTCAGCTCTCATCAGCTTCTGTAATAGCTGATAACACAAAAATTGTAATTTTACCATTGCAAAGTATTTTTTTCTTCATCAGGCCTATAACCTAATAAGGTATAATGTTATTGATGAAAAGCTATTACGTTATTGGTTCTGCACTTCTATTATTAACTTTTACTTTTATTAATGTTTATTAGACAGTTATTACATTATTTTCCTATTACAGGACAAAATAATTAATGATTATCTGCCATTATTATATTATCGTCCAACATCAATGCTCATCAAGCAAATTTCTGCCTTAGTTTCTGCATTTTTTTTGTTCATTTCTGTACTTTATGGCCCAGAACTTCACTTTTTTGGTTGAGTCTCACGGCTCTCATCAGCATCTATAGCAGCTGGTAACGTAAAAATCGTAATAACTGGCTCGTAAGTCCTGAACTCATAAGGTGATAATGTTCTGCATATAACCTATTTCGTTATTGGCTCAGTTATTACAATTGAAAAAAAAATTTTTTCTTCTTTAGGCCAATTACATAATAAGGTATAATGTTATTACGTTATTGTTTCTGCACTTTTTTACCAACTTTTATTTTTATTATTAACTTCTATTGGAAAGTTATTATATTATTTGCCTATTATAGGACAAATGAATTAGAGTATCTGCCGTTATTACATTATCATCCATTTATTTTAGTTTTTTAAGGCCCAGAACTTCACTTTTTGGTTGAGTCTCGTGGCTCTCATCAGCATCTGTAGCAGCTGGTGACGTAAAAATCTTAATAACACAATAACTGACTAGTAACATGATAAAAGTCATGAACTGATGATGAATACCTTTTTGCCAATAACTAATTATGTCATTGGTTTAGTTATTACAATTGCAAAATGTTCTTTCTTTATCAGGCCAATGACGAAAACAGCCGAAAACGTAAACATAACATTATCGACAAACAGTTGTTACAATATTGTTTCTGCACTTTTATTACGTTGTTGGACAGTTATTATGTTATTTGTCTATTATATTTTTTTAAAAGAAGACAAATTAATTAGATTATCTGCCGTTATTACATTATCATCCAACACCAAAACTCATCAAGCAAATTTTAAGCAAAGATGTTCAAATCTGCTTTTTTTATGTTAAGGATGGATCAAATGACGATGTGAAACGGTTGGGTAAGGGTTAGTGTTAGGATTACACAGAGTTTCTGTGTCTTTTAGTAGTAATAGTATTAATTTTTTGGTTGAGTCTTTGAGCTCTCAGCGGCTGCTCCTGGTATTGGTTCATTGCCCATAGGTTTCAGTATTTATTCTTATAGAAAAGTGAAAACTTAAGACTGTTAAGTAGTATTCTGAATAGACAAACTGTACATGGACACACATTGAGATATTTAAATTGTGTTGATAGGCCAAGTAAAAGTAGGATCAATCTCTTACTTTGTACTTTTTCCTGTTAATAAATGAGTTTAGGCCCAGATTCTGTTCTGTTAGGTGATAATACTGGGAATTCCTGAGGGTCCATGAACGCATCTTGGAGTAAGGTCTGTGTTAGCGTGAGGAATAAAGCCTTAGCGTGTGGTTTTTGAGAGACATCACGATACTTCTGTGTAACTGCCTGCACCATTGTTGCAGAAAGAAAACAAGACGAGATAGATTTGAACTGTGATACATGAGGAGGAGCCGTGATATGTAAGTCTATGGGATTTTAACTTAACGATAATAATTAATTCCACATGAAAAGGATTCATATAATTATCATAGTAAAATTGTACAATTTTAAGTTTAACTTTAATGTTTGAAACAAAAACTGTTTCCATCAATCGAATAAACTACATACAATCAAATTTTAATTAGAATATGGAGGCAAAGGCTGTAATAAACAGAGTAGAAGAAGTATAAGTTGCAAAAAACAGAACTAATCATATACAAGAGAAAAATGTATTCTATAAAATGAGGACGGCAGCCATATTGAAATGAAATGGCAGGTGAACACAGGTGTTACCAATGATACTAATTAAAGTTCTGGTCCAATTAGTGCAGCAGCAACTTTCCAGTAGCAGCACCTGAATGGAACCTTAATTAGTACCAGCTTTAAAACGCTTGTGTTTATCAACTATTTATTTTGACCCTTGCTGTTTGGGTTCATCTCTCATCAAGTCTGATCTTCAGATTTAACTGGCAGCTGTTTCAGATAAAATAAAATGCACACAGCGTTGGCGACTCGCTGAAGAACATGAAGAACATAGCGGAGCGTTTAGCAGCGGCAGATATTTCCCTCAGGAGTAAAATGAGACTGAATATTGGGCTTAGATTCGTCTGGCGGATGCAAACGAGGCCCAGAGTAAATGCTGATGCTGCGGTGAGTGAAGGACGTACAAACAGCTGCTGCGTGACAATACGATTTCGGCTAATTCAGCTTTAATGAGCCATTTCAACGTCTCCTCTGTTTCATCCACAGCTCGGAATTATAAATTAAACAGATTTGATTGATGAAATTAATGAGAGATCATATATTCTACCAAATGACTGATGTACAACAACTTTTTAATATGCATTTCACTTTTTTTCCATCTTTCATTTAGCTTTTTCTTTTTTTTCCTACATATGTGGGGAACTCAATTGGTTGCAATATACACTTTCACCACTAGATGTCACCAGAAACTACACTGTACCGTAATTATTAAAAAATAGTATTATTAAAAAAAGAGATTGTTAGTTTAAGCTTTTATGTTTTTTTCAATATATTTAAAAGGCAGAGTGCATATACCCTGTAAATATAAATATACTAGAATAAGAAATGCAACAAAATTAACAAAACAAAGAATTGACATACACTGATGATAGTAACAAGACAACATAAAAACTTATACTTAAGATTAATGCTGACAAATCTTGATCTTTTCAGTCATTTTTTTAGACTTTGAAAGTGTTAAATGTGGAACAATATCTTATCGGAGCTGAAATTTTATTCCAGACATTCCCACTTTATCCAAGAACAAATACCGTAAATGACCTAATATTAGATCAGGATCAGGCGTTTATCGAGACCAGGAGACAAAACTCTTGCTCAGCAAAACTGCCAAAAAAAAAATATGGTAATTTACTCAAATTCTTGTGACTAGTATGCTGTGTATTGTAGTACTGTAGTTAAATAGAAGATAGTAGAAATTTTATCTGCATATTCTACGAGTTGTATTTATTCATTTTTTTTGGTGCACCGGAGCCAATTTTATCAGGAATGAGATTCTTGTGCAAAGAAAAACGTGCAGAGTTGATTGATTTTTTTTTATTTTTAATACATTAGACTATGCTTATTTGTAACTGGAGGCTGTCGTTGCATTTTATCTCCGTCAGGATGCAATAAAAAAGACTTTACGCGACGCATGCACGCAAAAAAAGAGAAGACAGTGACAGGACAAGGGTAAACTCAGGAGCTCCCTCTTTTTTTACCTCCTCTCTCTCTGCAGCTCTTTAAAGCATTCCGTCTTTATAGCTGGACCAATCAATGGCAAACCAGTGTCTATTGTCTGTTCCGGGCTCAGGCCGCTGCCCCCCCCCACACACCCACCCTACCCCCATTACAGCAACGTTTCTTCCCATCAGTGCCTTTACTTATCACTTCCCGGGTGACATTGAACTTCCCATGCCCCGGCCGCTGAGACACATCTCTGAACTCACACAATTACTCTTCATCCCCACTAACAATTTAGTAATGAAGTATTGATTTCCAGATTCCTCTCTTATGGATGATATTAGATTTTGTTTGATAAACTGTGCCCGGGCCTCTAATCTGCACTGTCCCTTTTTTTTCCCCCCACTGTCTGTAAAACAAAGTGCCACTGGAGAGATAATGACCGGGGAACATCGATGAACTCATTTCATCAATTTGTAACACTTGACAATGAAAAAGGGCAGGCATTTTTCAAGCAGCAATGTCAAAGTTTATTGCTCTGGGTACGGTCTTATTGGAAGCCAGACATCTTGAGCAGCGTTCAGCCTCTAATTTATGGGCCCCAATGTGCCAGTTACTTTTAAAGGAAATGTTTGGATACTGGGAGGATATTAGTGTTGCACCTGGGTTGTCTGATTTCCCGAGGCCACCGGGGATTCATGTGTCATGTTAGGAAATACAAAAAAACAGCGGAGGAGAGGCTGAGGCTGTGGATACTTGCAGAGCTCAGATAAGGACATAAATCACGGCGAGACGCTGCAATGCCAGTCACACATCCGTCCACATGAATGCGTAAATGTTCTCGCTAACGTTTTCTGGCTAAACGACGCTCTCAGAGTACTAAAATACCCACTCGTCCTTACAGAAACAAAGAGGAAGTGCCTCTTTCCCTCTAAAACAAAATATCATGGTGACCCTCTATTGCAGTAAATATGACTTAGACATGGCAAAAAATGGTTTGAATTAAATAAATAAATATATATATATATATATATATATATATATATATATATATATATATATTTATATATATATATAAAACTAAATTGGGCCATTTATAATAACCACTTTCACTACTTTACATTATATATATACTATACTATACATTATACATATATATATATATATATATATATATATATATATATTTATATATATATAGTTAATTAGTTGGTCAATGTCACTTACAGCTTATAGCTTTTATGCAGTAGATTTTTTCACATTTTCATTTTCTTGCCATATGACACAAAAACAATTCTAATGTAATTTTATATATAATTATATATATATATATATATATATATATATATATATATATTGTGAGTTTACTTTTTTATTTTTTTATTTAGTGAAAATTTTTTTTTTAATTCTGAATAAAATTCAACCTTTGGTTGTGAGACAATGATGCTCACATGTCAAAATGGACTGGTCATGTGACCTTACAAATTGTATCTCCTTCAAAATAAAAGCCCCCTTTTCACCCCGGCTGTAAAAACATAGATAGATAATGTAGATAAAGTAATGGTTGCCACATGGAACCTGAGTACGTAGAACATTCAGTGGCCATGACATAAACCTGAAAATAACCAAAAGGTGTATGAACATCTGTTAAGGGGCAGAAATGGGTTGATTTTTAGTATCTGACGTGAAAGTGAGAGAAGACACAGAGTCTGGGCCAGAAAATGGAAGAAGTCTGACCCTGATTCACTGAACAAGAGGTGAGCAACATCAGGTGGAAGAGGTTTATTGGCGTCATGGACAGGATTTAACGCGTGATGTCGGGAGGTGGTGAAAAAAACGCATTATTTGATTTGAGGAATTGCATAAAGAGGCCTTAAAATAAACATATTCAGGAAGATTTTCACATCTTTTAACACATTTTTGCATCTGTATGTTTTCGGCACATGTTGTTTTAACATCTTTTTGAATGCGTTCATTTTAAGGTCTGTTTGTGGAATTCCTCAAGTCAAATACAACAAACAGATCAACGACAGAGATTATTATCATCACCACATCTAGCTGCTTTAGAAAACATGTGAAAACAACATGTTAAAATGTGAAGAAAAGATATGTTAGATGTAAAAATGTGCCGAAAACATACAGATGCAAAAGTGTGAACATCTTTCTGAATACGTTTATTTTAAGGCCTCTTTATGCAATTCCTCAAATCAAATAATGTGATTTTTTCACCACCTCCCGACATCACGCGTTAAATCCTGTCCATGACGCCAATAAACCTCTTCCACCTGATGTTGCTCACCTCTTGTTCAGTGAATCAGGGTCAGACTTCTTCCATTTTCTTGCCCAGACTCTGTGTCTTCTCTCACTTCCACGTCAGATACTAAAAATCAACCCATTTCTGCCCCTTAACAGATGTTCATACACCTTTTGGTTATTTTCAGGTTTATGTCATGGCCACTGAATGTTCTACATACTCAGGTTCATTCTGCAGCTTCACCTCTAGAAAACCAACACCTTTAACCATCTGTTATATTGTATTTCCATATGGCAACCATTACTTTATCTTCATTTTTATATATAAAAAAAAGCTGTGATATAAAATCTATGTTTTTATAGTTAGGCGTGAAAAGGGGGCTTTTATTTTGAAGGAGATACAATTTGTAAAGGTCACATGACCAGTCCATTTTGACATGTGAGCATCATTGTCTCACAACCAAAGGTTGACTTTTATTCAGAATTTTTAAAAAGTTTTCACTGAATAAAAAAAAGTAAACTCACATAATTTATATATATAAAATTATATGAAGATGTGGAAAAATCCTACTGCATAAAAGCTATGTATATATATGTCTATGTATGTCCCATTGACCTACATAGCATGAAACATGAAACTATCATCAGACTATGTTTATATATATATATATATAAATACATAACCCTTGGCAGATGTCTTGATGACATCATCATGATGTCTTTTTTTTTCTTTTCCAGGTTTGTTTTTTTACCTTAAAGCCCTCTGGCGCCCCCTAGGAAAACTGTTCTATAAAGACAATGTGTGGTTTAGTGCAACAAAACAAAAAAACAACTCAATTTAGGGTTATAAAATCACATAAACTCTTATTCAGATTAAATTATGAGCTAATTAGACATACTAATGAATATTATATTCCATTGATGCAAACTTCCTTCCTCTAGATGCTGAATTCCACTAAATCTTTTACCTTTATCCATCCATCCATTTTCTATCCCGCTTATTCCTTTTTCAGGGTCGCAGGGGTCTGCTGGAGCCTATCCCAGCGCATTTTATGGCGAGAGGCAGGGATACACCCCAGATGGTCGCCAGCCAATCGTGGGGCACACACACCATTCACTCACACACTCACACCTATGGGCAATTTAGATTTGCCAATTAACCTGAGCATGTTTTGTATTGTGGGAGGAAACCGGAGTACCCGGTGAAAACCCACGCAGACACTGGGAGAACATGCAAACTCCACACAGAAAGGTCCCAGACCCAGGCCCCAAGGCGGTCTTGAACCTGCGACCTTCTTGCTGTGAGGCAACAGTGCTACCCACTGCTCCACCGTGTCGCCCTTTTACCTTTATGATCAACATTAAAACTGATTTGGACCTTTCTAACCAGACTTATCTCCATGCCCTGAAACACTGAGTTTCCTCATGGAGTTTTTTTTCTTTCTGACTGGGAACAATCGGTTAATTTAATCCACTCGCCTACATTCATGACTCGCGGCGAAAATGTGGTTTTAGCTGGAAAAAAACTAAATGTGATTTAAAGGCCGAATGGACTGAATTTGTAAAAAAAAAAAAAAAAAAAAAAAGCTCCTTTCTGGTTTTACGGCGTCGCTTCACGCCTCGTGTCAACGTTCACACATTCACACACGTTCACACACTGATGGTGGTGGTGATTCCTACAAGGTGCCGACATGCCCAGGATCTAATTATATAATCATTCACACTTAATTTTGGGGTTAATTATCATGTCCAAGGACGCGTGTAGCTTCCGTCTTTAGAGGAAGAAGAAGAAGAAAAAAAATGAAATGAAAATAATCCCTGCGGCAATTATGTTTGTCAATGAAACATCTGGGAAATCAGGAAAAAATATTTTAGTTGATGATTATAATGTAATTTCCAGGAGACAGGGTTAATTTGCAGTATTTTCTCAAACTATCACTTTCATTCGTAAATATCTGCAAATTGTTCCATTAAAAAATATGCTTTTAAATTTCGATTACTCAAAATAAATTATACAATACAATATATTTATCCTCATAATAAACAGGGTCTGTTTTATCTTTCTTCATAAAAAAGGATTCTGCAGAATTCATCAACTCATGTTCTGTGCATGATTATCGTCTTTGGGAAAGTTCAGATTTTTCATGCAGTGTCATCATCAGCTCAAAATTTCATTTCCTGCAAAAAGCAAAAGTGATTTTCTGCTAACGAGCAGATGTTAGCAAGCTAGCTGTTGTATAACAAGCATGTTATCATGTTAGCATGCTAGCTGTTGTATAACAAGCATGTTATCATGTTAGCATGCTAGTTGTTGTATAGCGAGCATGTTAGCATGTTAGCATGCTAGTTGTTGTATAGTGAGTATGTTAGCATGTTAGCATGCTAGTTGTTGTATAGTGAATATGTTAGCATGTTAGCATGCTAGTTGTTGTATAGTGAGTATGTTAGCATGTTAGCATGCTAGTTGTTGTATAACGAGCATGTTAGCATGCTAGTTGTTGTATAGCGAGCATGTTAGCATGCTAGTTGTTGTATAGCGAGCATGTTAGCATGCTAGCATTAGCATCTCGCCTCACAGAGCCCAGGCTGTAAAACTCTTATATCTTGTTAAACACAGGCTAAAAGTCTCATTAACTCTGGTTATGAAACAGATCAATCCTGGTTCAGTTACTTATAGGCTCATTCCCAGAGAGTGTTTTCTTTCTTTTTTTTTTTCCTCCAAACCCCTCTGGTCATCCATGACACCAGATTCGTCTTTGTCGTTCAACAAAGGTCTTGGAGTTTCTTCCTTTTTTTTTTGTTTCTGCACCTGTTTGCCCTTTGAGAAACTCCAAAGTTCCCCGTTGGATGATGAGTGGAGGAACCCTGCAGGGTTGTTGCCTCCAGATTAGTTCATCTGCTCCGAGAAGACTTCCCATGAATCACCTCGCCGTTTTTCTTGATTTATTATTTTTTTCCTATTATACTGTATGCATATACAGTATGTGATGCATCCCCACGCTGTTTTCTTTACCTTAGCGCGTGCTACCGTGCAGACAATTTATCTGCCGCAAAGTCAAATCATTTATTTCCCCTCATTCATCTTGACAGAAGGAGAGAACCCGACGGAACAACAGCCAATTTAGACCGAAAATCCCAGTTCGGCTCGAGGTAATCTGATTTCTCCGCTCCCCAGAAATCTACATGTATAGTGCTTATCAACTGGATTACTGGCAGGTAGGAGGAATAACCCAATTTGGGGTTACTTGTTTCTCCATGTGTAGTATTCAGTGTCACATCGCGTTAGAGGACGGGGGCTATTACAGGGGAAGTGACGCTCATTCATTCGCATGTTTTTTGGGGTATTTTTTTTTATGTACTTTTGCAGCAACGTGCAAAGCAATGAAAAAAAATGGGATGTAAATGCAATGCAATCAGATAATGGCTTTAAAAGATGCATTTATTATAAAAAAAAAAAAAAAAAGGGAGGAGACTGAGCATCTTCTTCTCTCTTGCTTTTTCATTTTTCCTTTTTTCTCTTACGGAAAGCGGCGCTGTTCGTCTTCTTCTTGGCGACCAGGCGTGTGGTGGAAGTGACAGATCTAAGATGGGTTTACTGGAACGGCGGCGGGGCCAGGAGGGCACCGTCTGCATTAGGTCTATAAGAGGCAGGTTGGGGTGGGGTGAGGTGGGTGGGTGGGGTGGGTAGACCTGCTACCCACCCCCCCTCCCCTCCATGCACGGTAACAGATGACCAGCGTCCTGCAGCCTCATCACCACAGAGGTCAATCTGCCCTGAACAGGAGCAGCCCCCCCCTCCGAGGTGATTATTGATAAAGGATGACACGCCAGCGTCTGCACCCGAGGAATTATACTCCTCTTGTTTCCCCGGACTGGAGGACCTCGCTTAATGTATAAATACTGTGGTGGGGACACTATTCCCTCACCTATTGAGCGACTATAAAAGAAACGGAGTGGAAACCATCAGGGGATGCAGGGAGCCATGTCACTTTCCTTTAGATACAGTCCTTCCTAATATCTTTTTTTTTTTTAAAGGAAACAATCATCTTTCCTGATGAACCAAAAATGTCC
The DNA here is from genome assembly GCA_036785175.1 of Eupleurogrammus muticus. Classification (NCBI taxonomy): domain Eukaryota; kingdom Metazoa; phylum Chordata; class Actinopteri; order Scombriformes; family Trichiuridae; genus Eupleurogrammus; species Eupleurogrammus muticus. The sequence goes on along the minus strand of JAYKQN010000031.1, from coordinate 1,838,042 downwards.
TGTAGCAGCCAAGGTCAAGTATACACACACACACACACACACACACACACACACATGCACGGCTGCAGAAAATGCATCATGTGTTCAACTGTGCATTATGTCCCCCCCGACTTTAAAGTCCACCGCGGGGTGCGTTTCGATCTCTGGACGCATTTTGCTAAGGAAAGCGGGGGCCAGATATATCACATTAACATCTTAATACAGGCCACGGACATGGCGCTTTATTCTTTTGTCTTCGTAATAGCATCTACAGATGGCTGGTGCAGTTTATAACAAGCTGCAAACAGATGTTTTTACTATTATTTCATCTGTGAATGAACATATAATAGCATGCATAATTGTTTATTAGTTAAAATATTAACAAACAAACACTGAGCTGTAAAACAGGTAAATATGTCGAGTGATGGCTTAAAACTTCTTTATTAACCTGTTAAAACCCCATTGAGTTTTATTCATAAATCGAGTAGAAAACCTCAACATCACTGGTGTCCCACAAGGATCCATACTGGGCCCACTCTCATTGTTAAGTTTTATTTTATACAGAATAAAGCTCACACACTAAATAAAGTATTTTTATTTTGTAGTGAAACAGCATCTATATATCATCAATATCCACATCATCAATACAATAATAAAATAGTTTAATATAATATCAGTAGTAGCTGCAACTAACCACTATTTAGATATTCATTTAGATTGGAGCTGTTTGTGTGATTATTTAATTGGCTCCTTTATAATCTCCTTTTTAAACATCTTACAGAAAATATTCTTCATGTTCTGGAATGATCCTCAGTGGGATTTATAGCATTTTATTATGTATTAATAATTGATCTTTGAACTTATTATTAATTAACTTTACATTGCATGAAATGCAAGGTGTCAGTTTGGTTTGTTTTAGGTTTTAAAATTCAGGTATTTTTTAAAAGTAAAACGTTTCTGTGACTGGATCATAAAAATGCAAAAATACTTAAAGAAAATACTACAATATGGACAAAAAATATAAGTTATTTCAAGTGTTTTCTTATGTTAAACTAAATAGTTTTTTATCTGTAGTACCAGATTGGTTACTAATACTGCAAAAATACTACTACAGTGTAGTAAATGTAATATTTGTTATCACAGAGAGCAGAGAAAAATGAAAAATAGGCCTGGAGCTTAATTGGTTGATATATGTTTTAATCTACAGGTGTGTTTTAGGTAGTTTCTCAACGTCTCAGCTGCTCTGACTTCTCGTCCTTCCTGTCTGCTACTGCAGAAAATTTGCTATACGTTTTATTGAAGTTCCCCTTAGAAAATACTATAGAGAAAATATAGAATCCCCCCCCCCCCCCCTAAAACGTAATGAGATCTGTGCCCTTGCTTCGCTGTAAAAGGTTGAAACGTATTGGCCTGAAATGTCATTTTATCACCACAAATGTCTTTTGTTCTCATTGTAATTTACTTTCCACCTTTCATCCCAAAAACTATGCTTTTTATTATGAGGAGTTTCAAAATATGTTAATAGGACTGTAATTTTAATTAATTATGGGGGATTTTGACTTCAATTGGTAGCACAGGTCAATTATGAAGAAGCTGAAGCAGATCAGTGATGGCTTAGACCAATCACAGCTGATTAAAGGACAACCTCCTCCACCAGAACTCAGATTGATTTAGTGTTTAGTAACAGACCTGAGAGAATATCAGAAGCTTTGAATATGATAATGGTGCTGTCTGATCACAATCTGACTCTAGACGCTAGAAGTTGGAATTCACTAGCAAAGCAATGTAGACCCTCTATTGCGAAAGACGAGCAGAAGGGTTTTAGAAGTACTATCGAACATTTAACTGGAATGATTTGCTATTGGTGAAGAAAGACCCGATGGAGGATATTCTCAAGTACAGACTATTATCACAGAATTTACCTGTAAGATTAAGTATAGGTATAAAAAGAGGAATCTTGCTTTTATAGACATTTTAAAGCTGATGAAAGAACGCAGTCTTGCTTTAAATGAGATCATTATGTTTAAATTGTTCCATGAAGAATAGAGTTTCAACAATGAGGGAGCTTCCTTTATATCTAAAACAGGTGAGGCTCAAGGGAAAATCCATTCAGGGTCAGTAAAAAACATTGATGGGAAATATCACAAAGTACAAATCATCACCGGTGTCCCACATGGATCCATACTGGGCCCACTCTTATTGTTAATTTTTATTCTATACAGTATGTAGCTCTAACATTACATAACATATTTTGTTTTATCTGTAGTGTAACACAATGTTAAGTGGTGAGTGATTTGCCATCTTGTGTGTCCTGAGGTGGATATCCACATACGCTGATGACAATGTACTTTATGTAAATGGTAGCAGGAAAACACAAGTTCCTGTTACTTAACTCTTCAGTCACAGTGACGACATGACTTGATCCATGTTGTCTGGAACTAAATCTGTGACTGTCCCGTAGAGACAGATGCGTTTGTGTCGGGAAAACATAAATTTAAATACTTTGGAATTTTGACAGACTCTGATCAAATTTAATCTAAACCAATTTCAGATTAATAGGAAACTACATGTCTGCTGAGGCGGCCAAGTTGTAGATGCGCTCAATGATTTTCTCTCACATGACTGTGGTTAGCCCGTGATGGTCACAGGCTAACCACACTACTAGACCACTATAGTATACATGGACACTTATAACTATACAAGAATAAAGAAATCATACCATGCACAGACTTTTTGAAGAGCAATTCAATGGGCACTTTAGCATGCTTTTTGGGTCCTAGAGGGCACTTTAACATGTATTTTCATCTTAAAAGGGCACTTTAGCAAAGCTTTTGGCTTATGATGGGCGCTTTAACATGCTTTTTAACTCCACAGATAGCAATTTACCATGCATTTTGGCTCCTTGTGGACACTTTAGCACATGATTTGGCTCCTAGAATTCACTTTAGAATGCTTTTCAGCTCCCAAAAGGAAATTTTAGCAAAGGTTTTGACTTATAATGGGCACTTTAACATGTGTTTTAGCTCCGAAGATGGCATGTTAGAATGCGGCTCATAGAGGGCATTTTAGCCATTTTGACTCTTAGTAGGCATTTTAGCACATGTTTTGGCTCCAAGTTGGCATTTTACCAAAAGTTTTGGCTCCTAGAGGGCATTTTAGCACATGTTTTGGCTCCTAGAGGGCATTTTAGCACATATTTGGCTCCTAGTGGGCATTTTAGCACATGTTTGAGCTCCTAGAGGGCATTTTAGCACATGTTTGGCTTCTAAAGGGCATTTTAGCACATGTTTTAGCTCCTAGAGGGCATTTTAGCACATGTTTGAGCTCCTAGAGGGCATTTTAGCACATGTTTGGCTTCTAAAGGGCATTTTAGCACATGTTTGGCTTCTAAAAGCCATTTTAGCAAATGTTGTGGCTCCTAGAGGGCACTTCAACATGGTATTCAGCTCCCAAGATGGTACTCTCGCAGGTGTTTTTCAAAAATCGGTTCCCTGCCTCCTCCCCTGTGCACACCACTGAAAGATGTACTCCCAATCTGGGGAAACTCCATTCAGAGATTTTATCAGCACGAGAACAAACCCATATCGGATCAGCGGAGCAGCTCCAACAGAGAGCTGCATTATTTCATCAGGAAAAGTGCTTCACTCATTCTGCCTTTTTCTGTCACAGCTTCTTTTTACACCAGTGGAACTCTTATTTTCCCAACACGCATCAGTCGTCTCAACGCACACACCTGTCATTTAGTTCTCAGTTAAAACCCCTGGCTCATTCATAGTCAAATCCGTCAGCGCCGAAAACCACTTCCTGTCTGCCGCCGCCGCCTTGTTAACGTCAGTCAGCCCGTGAACTCATCTGGTGTGAACTACTGTACTCGAACGCGTCCGTTTGCGTTTCCTGCCTCTCAGTGTTAATATGCATTGTTCGTGTGTGTTGTTTGCTTCGTGTTTTATGTGCCTTTGTGCCGCCTGCTTGACTCAGCTAATGTGTAATAAACGCTCTTGTAGGCTATTGTTTGCACGCCTCAACTAATATTTGCTGAACACTGCTCAATCCCGTCGTGTTGCCCACTTCATTCACTGTGTGTTTGGAGGAGGAAAAGCAGGTTGAACCGTGTTTTTATTCCTGGCTCCTTCATTCCACACCAGGTTGTGTGAGAATTATTCTATTAACATCCTGATGAACCATTTTTTAATATTTGGTTCCTGCCTGTTTGCTTCAACATTGTTATCTAAACTAAAAAAAAAAAAAAAAGTGTGATTTCTGGCAACCTAAATTCAAGTTTTCCTTTTATCTAACTATTTTACATGTTGAAAAAATTGCTGAGGTATAGCAAATACTGAGACTTTTCATGTTAACAATATGAAATCAATTAAATATTTTGTACTTATGAATAGGAATTAGGTGGATTAGGATTTCTGCAAACAAAATATCATATATATCTAAACGCATATTATTTCTATAGTATTCAAAAGTGTGTGCATTTTAACACACTTTAAATAAAAATCGAATACTAAACTACACTGTAAAAAAATCAGCACACTATAAAAAGTGTTGTTCAATTGCAAAAAACTCAAAACAATCCCTTTTTACCACATTTCATGTCTATAACTCCAGGAACTGCTAAATTATTTTTATAAATGAAGCCCTAAAATATGCAAATAAATGTGCAAATCTACACACGTCAGGTATGAAAGTTTGACTTTTAGTTCTTCTTTTAGTTTTGCTGTACACTGGAACTTGATTTTTTTTTCTTAATATCTCTCAATAATTGTTATTGCGCATTTATTAAGTTGGTATTATTACATTATGCACAAATCCTGTTTATAATGCTTTAATATGGATATGAAATCTTAAATATTTAAATATTTCTACATTAAATTACCAAATTACAGCTGGATAATTATTTGTTTCAGTCAAAACTGGGAAAAAATACAAAAAGTTTGAATTTCATGTCATAATTTTTATTTTTTCTGCTGCACAGGAGCCATAATGATTGACAATTAATCTATTTTATTATAATTATTTATATTAATATCTCTATCAGAGGCGTGTTAGAACAGGAACAGTGTCATATTTACATTGAATATGACATAACATCTGTATCAGAATATAATTATAAAATATAAAATAAATTCTATTATAAATACTGTGCATCTGAATGGATGAAAAGTGCTTAATCTACCTTCTAGTTTTTATTTTATGCTTGATTATGTAACCCACTAAGGCAAAAACTGGACAGAACAGGGAATAAAGCCAATATTAAAATAATAATTCTCGTAATATCTGCCAGAAAAATCAGTTAATTTCCCCCCTTATTTTAGCTTTTTTATCATTAACATTTACTAATCTAACATGTCAATTTTATCAATGTTTTATTACGTTTTCAATTTTAATATTGTTTTTTCTTCATCTTTGTTCAATAGCTATTTTTATTTTTCTGTAACATCCAACCAGGGACCAGACAGACGCCATTTTTTTTCCTAATTCTGGCACATTTACAGCGACGCTCATTAATGTGCACCGTCCCTGTCCAAACACATAACTACACAAACATCAGCTTTAATTTGACCTCCTGACCTCCTTCACATCACATTCCTGTGATAACAGATCCGTGATCAATGACGCGACACATGCATTTTTTTCATGAATCATGCTCTTAATTTATTTAGTGTATTTGTCAGTAGATTAGTTCTAACACGTGCATCGTATAGTCACTTACGTTTGTCCTAAATTGTTCTGATTTCTGTTGCTGCTGCTGCATCCCATCAGGTCCCATGAAACAGAGCAGGAAGTAAGGCAAAAATTAAGAAATAAAAAGTCACACTTGTTATACAAGGAAAAATGCAATAAATTACAAAAAATTGCAAAAAATGTGTGTATTTAACAGGAAAAAAAACTCTCTTAACAGAATCTTAAGAAACAGTAAGATCTTGATTTAAACTACCAATAATGTTTCTGCATAATTAAATCTGATGATTAACAATGAGATTCCTGTATATTAAACAGTATTTTCTGCAGAATTTATGATTTTCAGTTTGTCTTTTGCATCACTTTTTAAGTTCTATGACCTGTTCATTTCATAGAAGTAGATATTTAAATACAAAATCCTGTCACATAAATTAACTGTGATCTCTAGTTTTGTTATTTCTTTATTATTATTATTTATTATTTATGCAGTATACACATATTTACAGTATTTATAATTGTTATTGAGCATTTATTAAGTTGGTATTATTACATTATGCACAAATCCTGTTTATAATGCTTTAATATGGATATGAAATCTGAAATATAAAAATATTCCTACATTAAATTACAAAATTACAGCTGGATAATTATTTGGTTCAGTCACTTAACACGTCGTGTTCCTGACACAAACTTGCACAGAAAAACTGGGAAAAAATATGGTAATTTACTCTAATTTACAAATATTTTTATTGAACCAGTATGAACTAGTATATAATTTACATGTTTTAAAGTCAGATTACAGATTCTATAGTTAAACATCTTGTGGCTGCTTCTGCACCGTATTTTACTACAGAAAGTTTGAATTTCATGTCATAATTTGTATTTTTTATGTTGCACCGCAGCCATTATGATTGACAATTAATCTATTTTATTATAAGAGAATTTTGTTTAACATCATTTTAAAAATGAAAAAAAGATGAAGAGGAAGAACATTGAGAATCACATGCAGAGTCATATTATCTTCCTTTTTCATTTACTTTTTAAAGAAAAAAATAGACTTAAGCCTTTTAAAATGTACATTTTGTGTTCATGTTGGTCCATTTTTTACCATTGTTTTACAACAAAATCACATTTTTTAATTTTAACTTAAAATATACAGTGGGGAAAATAAGTATTTGAACACCCTGCTATTTTGCTATTTCTCCCACTTAGAAATCATGGAGGGGTCTGAAATTTTCATCGTAGGTGCATGTCCACTGTGAGAGAGATAAACTAAAAAGAAAAATCCAGAAATCACAATGCATGATTTTTTAACAATTTATTTGTGTGGTATAGCGGCAAATAAGTATTTGAACACCTGTGTGTCATCTAGAATTCTGACCCTGAAGGACCTGTTAGTCCGCCCATTAGAAGTCCACCTGCACTCCAAGTATCATCCTAATCAGATGCTTATTTTCCCCACTGTATATATATATTTAAATACTTTTTCCACCTAGAATATAAAATTGATAGCATTTAAAAAGAAAAACTTTCTATAGATAAACTATATAGTTCTATCCAACTATCAGGAAACAGTTAAGTTTAGTTTATTTAAGTTAAGTTTGTTTTAATTGGTAAGTAATCGGTAAGGTTAAGTTAGTTAGATTTGGTTTGGTTTAGTTTAATTGAGTTAACTTAAGTTTGCTTTGGTTTAATTAAGTTCAGTTAAGTTCAGTTAAGTTTAGTTTAGCTAAGGTTAGTTGAATTGAGTTAGGTAAGTTTAATTTATTAAGGTTAGATTGCTTTGGTCTGTATTTGGTTCATATTTGCAAACATCTCAAAATATATTTCTACTTCTGGGAGTGAATCTGATTTATCTCCATACAGTATTAGTATTATTGTGTAGTGAATCAAATCCTTGAATTTCATGGCTCGATAATTCAATAAATTAAAACTCAGCATATTTTCTGCAAAAATGCAAATTTCCATTTAAAACAGAAAAATATACAGTTATACAAGTTTATACAAGTTTTTAGGGTCACACCACATGACGGAGTGTTATAACCTCGGTTATTTAATTTGGATAAAACTATTATTATTAATATTATTATTATTATCAGTAGTAGTAGTTATATTTTTTCAGCTGGTTCTACTGACTGAATGACGATAGATGAATTCCTATATTTCCATATTCATGGATGTGTTTTTCATGATCAGAGATGCACAGATTCCTCCTGTTTACTGCACCGGAAAACCGTGAGGAAGGAGAAGGAATGATGAGGAAGGAGGAGGGACTTCGGAAGGGGGGCCCGGTCCTGCCGATCACGAAGGGGCTCCGATGGCACCTGAGGGGGAATCTCGTGGCTGCCGTCCCAGAAAAAGCCTGCTCGCCATCTGCTTTCCCGAGCAGCCCATTGTCGCCTCACTCACGCTGTCGTTGAACTAATATACTTTAACACGGCTTCTTCTTCTTGTTTTGTTTTATTAGTATTTTTCCCGGGCGGCATTTTGGACAACTTCTGTCGATTTTTTCCGAGACGCCGGGAGTCGCTATTTGGCTTGTGAAGATAACTGTAAATGATTGTGTGTGTGTGTGTGTGTGTGTGTGTGTGTGTGTGTGTGTGTGTGTGTGTGTGTGTGTGTGTGTGTGTGTGTGTGTGTGTGAAATTTATATGGCAGTGAGGACCTGGCATCTGACAGTAGCAGAACAGTGGGACCCTGTCAGTGTTACACTTCCTGCAAATAACCCCTCCATGCCTTTGGTTTTATCACCCAACCCCCCCACCAAACACACACACACACACACACACACACACACACACACACAAATGATTCCGGGCCCTCTCTGGAGTCGACAAGAAATAGCATTATTTTATGGCACAGGGAGAAAAAAAAGGAGCAGATAAAAAGCGGAGCTGGGAGATGGGGCTAAAAAAGGTCCTTCAGGGAACATGGTGTAAATGAAGTTCCAGGAATGACACAGGCGAGCAATGAGGCGTGGATGGAAAATATACGCTGCACATCATCGGATAGAGATGCCGGTGGAAATGGCTTCATTGAAGTGTCAGCCCTCATCCATCAATCAATCATCCGCGAGAAACAATAACGGCGGCGGCGGCGGGGGCAAGCTTTTATGGGGCTTACTCATGGGTATCGGAAACAGCACTTAAGTGTGGTTCTGACACCGGGAGAGAAACAGCGGCGAGGGCGCCGGGCTTATTCCACATGTAGGTAGAGCAGATAGAACACACTGCCCCCCCCCCACGGACACATCAGGAAAGAAAACGTGTTGTATCTCCACCACGGGCGGACGATTCCACGGATTTGATGCTTGATAGTGATATTACTGGTTTTACAACACACTCACGTTACTGTTAAAAATCCTCCAAAACCTCCTCATCATTGAGTTTTATTATAAATCTCATGTTAAACCTGAGCTCCAACACTAAATAAAGTATTTTATCTGTTCCTGTTACAGCATCAATATATATCATCAATATCCACATCATCAATACAATAATAAAATAGTTTAATATAATATCAGTAGTAGCTGCAACTAACCACTATTTAGAGATTTACTTTAATTTTAAACATTTTACAGAAAATATTCTTCATGTTCTTAATGATCCTCAGTGATTTATAGCATTTTATGGAATAATAATTAGTATTTGACCTCTTATTTTATTAATCAGTGAACTTTGCATTGCAGGTTATGCAATTTTATGTATTTTTAAGGAAAAAAGCACTCTTTATATGTAGTACCAGTACTAATACTGCAAAAAATATTGCCTCAATAGTACCTCAACCACAGCACCAACTTGAGTGCTAATACTGCAAAAATACTACTACAGAGCCTCAAACATGTTACCAGACTGGGTACTAATACTGCCAATAATACTGCAAAAATACTACTACAGTACCTCAAACACAGACCAGACTGGGTACTAATACTGCATAAAATACTGCAAAAAAATCTACAACAGTACCTCAACCACAGCACTCAATTGGGTACTAATACTGCAAAAAATACTGCAAAAATACTACTACAGTACCTCAAACACAGACCAGACTGGGTACTAACACAGAAAAAAATACCATTATACTACTTTTGCAGATAATTTAGCTAAAGTTTTTTTTTTCTTATCAATTGGTCTTGTGTTAAATAAAGTTTTTTTTATCTGTAGTAAAACACAATGTTAGATTTGAACTATATTTGCTGTGTATCATCACCATAAATAGATTCTGTCTCTTCTGTCGTCTGCCATGTTGTAGATTTATTCTGATTCCAGGTTTAAGTCCAATACCTTTTTTTTGTAGAGAAATTCCAAATTTATCCTCATTTGCAGCAGGAAAACTGAAAATAGGCCTGCAGCTTAAGTGGTTAAATCTGTTCATGGTGCAATGACAATAATTAAAGTTCCATTCATGACTATGTTTGACCTGAAAAACCTACATAGCATCACTGGCTTCACCTGCTAACGTTAGCTCTGTTTGTTCCTGCGTTGTTTGCATTTCATTCAGGTTTTTTCCTGCAGACGTTTCCTCCACAAAGCAACAGACTGGTGATAAACACACGGTAAAACAGAATAAACAGTAAACACGCTTCATGTTAAATAATCTGTGCTAATCTAGCTAATGCTAACGGTAGCTTAGTTTGTTTCGTCCAGACGTCTATTGACTAAAATAAACAACTCTTTAAAATATGTATTATAAATATTTATATGATAAAAAGAAGTTGTGTAATATAAAAATCTATTTATAACAATTGACCCTATAAGAATAAAGTTCATGTTAAATCATGAATTTTTTTAGTTTTTAATATTTGAGATAAAGAAAGTAGACATTTTTAACGTAGATTTAGTCATTTAAAACCACCATTTTATCATTAGGATGCATCTTCTGGGAACCATGAATGTCTGTACTACATGTTTCATGAATGCATTTAGCTGATCTTAAGAAATAATTTACAGAATAAGTGAAGATTTTGACCTGTAGGTGTCACTGAAAGTCAGAAAACACGTATATCTGTTTAAAACTTTATGATATTTCAGTCTGATCTGAGCCTCTTTGTATTTGTAGAATATTAATATCTTTATAATTGTGTATTTGACTCCCTAGTTCCTTATAAAGGGTGTAATTTACCAGTTTATAGTTTATTATTTTCATATTCATATTTTTTTGTATGGCCTGAATGCAGCTAGTTAGACCTGCAGCCATTTGCAGTGTGTAAGTCCATTTGTGACATTTCTAAAATCTAATACTGCACAAAATACTGCAAAAATAATACAACAGTACCTCAGCCACAGTAGCAGGCTTAGTACTAATACTGCAAAAAAATACTACTACAGTACCTCAACCACAGTACCAGACTGGGTACTAATACTCAAAAAATACTGCAAAAAATACAACAGTACCTCAACCAAAGCACCCAATTGAGTACTGATACTGCATAAAATACTGCAAAAAAATCTACAACAGTACTTTAACCACAGCACCAACTTGAGTGCTAATACTGTAAAAATACTGCAAAAAAAATACTACAGTACCTTAACACAGCACCTGATTGGGTACAAATACAGCAAAAAATACTACTACAGTACCTCAACCACAGCACCAGACTGGGTACTAATACTCAAAAAATACAGCAAAAATACTATAGTACCTCAACCAAAGCACCCGATTGGGTACTGATACTGCATAAAATACTGCAAAAAATCTACAACAGTACCTCAACCACAGCACCAACTTGAGTGCTAATACTGCCAAAAATACTGCAAAAATACTACTACAGTACCTCAAACACAGACCAGACTGGCTACTAACACAGAAATAATACATACATATATATATATATATATATATAAAGGGTCAGTGGTTAAATATGAGGGGTCTCATATATATATATATATATATATATATATGATATATATATATATATATATCATATATATATATATATCATGTGTGTGTGTGTGTGTGTGTGTGTGTGTGTGTGTGTGTATTGCACAGTAACAGCTACCAGTAACATCATATTTAGGTTTATTTAGCTATGACCTCGTGGTGAAACCAACACATTCTTCAAGGCTACAACATCAACATCAACTCTGGCGACGTGAAAATGAACGTAGGGGCTGAAAAAAAAAGAAAAAAAACGCTAAATGGTCCAACAGTCGCTTTTGCTGTACGTGAGCCTTTTTGATTTCCCCAAACCGGGTCTCTTGACGGCGTCTCGGCAACATGAAACATGACACGTCATCCATTATTCTGTACATGTGCCGTGCTATCTCAGCCCGCTCCATATGGCCCGTCGTCTCCAGACGCCCAAATCCCTCTCCTCAGGCCAGGGGCTGTTTCCCTTCTTTTTTATAGTGGGAACCATTACATCGCTCCTCGTCCTCGGAGGACCGGGGTGACGATGATGAGCAATCACAGCGCGAGCAGACTCCCTGCCTCACATTCTGACAGGACATTCAACAATTGGCCGCGATTGTTAATTCATGCAAGTTTGACAACGTGATCTGGAGGCGAGGCGATTGTGACCGATGAAGGAGGAGAGCCCTTCAGTTTAGAGGAGGAAAAACATAAAGTTTACTTTAGGGAGGAGGAGATTTAATAAGTCACGCGACTAGAGAGGAGGACAGAGCTGCTGAGGAAAGGGAATAAAAAGGGCTCATAGAGGGGGTCTTTGTGGTGGAAGAGGGCAATTTAGTTCATGTACCACACATTCTGGCTCCTAAAGGGCACTTTAACACGTTTCTCAGCTCCCAGGATTACAATTTATTGCAAGCTAATACATGATTTGGGTCATTAGAGGGCACTTTATTGGTGCCCTCTTGCTTATTAGCTCCTAGGAGGGCACTTTAGCACACGTTTTGGCTTCTACAGAAATTTTAACAGATTTTTTAGCACCCGAGAGGGCACTTTAGCATGCGTATTTGGTTCCGAGAGGGCACTTTAATACATATTTTACACAAAGAGCACTCTTAATAGGTGTTTTGGCATCTAGAAAGGACCTTAACACAGATTTTGGCTACTAAAGGGCACTTTAACATGTTTTTTTAGCTCCCAAGAGGGCACTTTAGCATGCACATTGGCTCCGAGAGGGCACTTTAATACATGTTTTGGGTCCTGGAGGACATATTGATGCGTGATTTAGATCCTAAGAGGGCACTTTAGCATACATTTTGGGTCTTAGAGAGCACTTTATCTCAGGTTTTGGCTCCTAGACAGTACTTTAATACAGAATTTTGCTCCTATAGGGCACTTTAGCATGCATGGTCTTAGATAACCCTCACATGTTTTGGCTCCAAGAAGATATGTTAATACATGATTTGGGCCCTAGAGGACACTTTAAAATTCTTTTTAGCTCCCAAGAAGGCACTTTAGCATGCATTTT
>JAYKQN010000031.1:1812500-1820000 GCA_036785175.1 Eupleurogrammus muticus | reverse complement strand
AAAGTTCTTTTCTTTCTTTCTTTTGTGTTTAACGAAAGTCATCACATTACTGAGATACCCTGCATATTATTCTAGTCTAAAGAGTTTAAATTAGTACAGTGTCAAGATTAGAAGTAGCCTTGAGTAAAAGTACCATAAAGAACAGTGTAAAGATACTTCATTAGAAGTAGAAGTACATAATGTAATACATAATGTTCCTTTGATATATTATTCTGACATCAGTATATTATTAATATGCAGCACGTTCCTGTTGTAGCTGCTAGTTATAATTTCTTTATATACATATACACACATATATATATATATATACACACACATTTTGAAAATATAAGACTTTAATGTGCCCCTATAGTCGTGAAAATACGGTAATAAAACTGCTGATAAATCTGTTGCGTGAATGTTCAGAATGAATCAGTGACTTAAAACAAGGAAACATCACAGTTCTTCGCCTCTCACTTTATTACTGAAACGTGTCATACAAATCTCAAACAATATTTTCATTTTTACATAAGTGTACATGCAACGTGAACGACCAAAAAAAAAAATACTCAAACAAAACCTCAAATAACTTAACCCGAGCCTTTCACAAAAAGTGGGAAAAATACCAAACAGCTTGTAAAGAGGAGTTAACCTGAGACTTTTTAATTCACAGTGTACGATTAATTTGAGCAATTAAATAAACAGCTGCTTTTTGTACTTTTTTTCCCCATAAACAGTCGTACGACGTTTTTAAAACAAAAAAAGGCCATTTGATGACCAGTCGGAGCCAATGTTTGCCACTTGAAATGAAATCTGAACTTTCTGCATAGTAAAAGCACGGAGAGATAACACAGGATGACTAGTAAACACAAACAGAGCTGCAGGTTCTAGTTTTTATTTTGTTTTTTTTCTGATAGAACCATGAAAAATACAGAAAAACCACCAGCGTTTAAAAACCTGGCTCGTGTGTTATCGGTGTGAATCCACGAGATAAATCTCGCTAGGTTTGGCCTAGAAAAAAAAAAACGGCGGATTTGATTTTTAATTATTGCAGCAGCTTCACAGAAAAACACATGAGGTAGAACCACTTCATACAGGACTCACCACTGGGCCAAAAAATAGAATAAAATAAAGACGTCAAAGTTATTCGATAGAAAGAAAAAATCCCCCCACCCTTCAGTGCTTTGGAAATGGAATAAAATAAAAAATAGTGCTAATCACTGCCTGTTTGTTCACAGGTAAACAGAGCAGCGATTCCTCACACAAATCATGTCTTTACAAACAAAACAGGTTTTTACTGCGTCTCAGACATTTACAGCTTCTGGATTATTAGTGTGGTGTCAAACATGGAAACAGGAAATATCAGCGGAACAGAGAGATAATGGGTCTGAAATGTGGATTCTTTTTACTGGAAAAAAAAATTAACTTAGCAGGAGGAGCCCAGGAACTCTCTTATTTAAGCTGTACATAAACTCATTTTCCCCTGAAGGAGTTCCTCTCCTGAAATAAGGTAGCAGCACAGTCCAATTCCAGAGAGAAAGGAGAACAAAAATGTGCATTTTCTTTTCTTTTCAAACACGACTGATTCGTTTATGTCCAGTAAAACCGTTTTGTTGGGTGTATACATATATATTTCATATTTTTTAGTTTTGCCTCGGTGCTACTTTAAGTGGATTTATCGGTGGTTCCGTAGCGTTGAGCAGGAAACGAACAGGAAGGATCTCTCCTCTGCAGGTTGGGGAGAGTTGGTAAATGTTGGTACAGAACTGTCCTGCCCCCTGGAGGAAAAATAATAAAATCCTGTTAGGAATAAGAGCTGCAACCAGTCGTCTAACAGATTTGAGTCAAATGTAGAATGAATCTTCAGCTTTGACATTTTGCAGCGTTTAATTAATTCAGCTCCAAACTACACTGAGGTGAATTCTGGGTCATAAAACCACAAATATATCTTATTAATGACGTCACAACTGCACTAGAGCTGCAGTGATTGATCGATTAGCTGCCAACTATTGTATGAATCAAGTATTCTGATTAATTATATAATCAAAATTATATAATACAGTTAATTGATTTACAGCATTTTAATTCTAAAACATCCAGATTCTCTGGTTCAGCTTCTGTTCTCTGATTATTTCCTGGTTTCTTTATTCTTCTATAATAGTAAACTGATGATCTTTGGGTTGTGGACAAAAAAAGACATTTTAGCTTCAGTCTGCAGCTTTAATGGATGATGGAGGGTTAGGATTAATTGATTAATCGTTTCACTAATCGACATTAGATTAATGTAAATAAAACCCTCTGACCCACCTGGTCTTGGGTTGGCCAATCCGAGGCCAGGGTTGGACGGCGTGCTGTGGTACAGCGACGCCAGGTCTCCGGGGGCGTAGGACCTGAGCAGGTTCATCATGCTCCAGTCGCCGTCCAGCCCGCCCATCGCCGCGTTCTTCACCGAACCCAGCGCCTCCGCGGACCCCCCCGGGGGCGCGGCCTTCCTGGCCGGCACCAGCAGACGGCCGGATGCGTCCCCCGCCGGCCCCCTGAAGCCGGGCCGCTCGCCGCCGTCGCCAAGCGAGAACTTCAGCCTCTTGGTGGACGGCTCCCCAAAGTCGATCTGGGGCAGGCCCCCGAAGCGGCTGGACAGGCACAGGCGGGCGGCGTCCGGGTGCCAGATGACCCCGCCCCTCGCCGCGCTCAGCCCCGCCCTGTCCGGTGGCGGCGGCCTGTTGGTGGCGGACTTCCTCACCAGCTCCGTGTAGCGGGAGGCCTCCGGCTCGGCGTTCTGCCGCGGCCGCTGCGTCTCGGGGGGGTCCGGCGGGGCGGCGTGGACGGGGGACAGCCTGGGCGGGTTCGGCGGCAGGTTCAGCGGCGGCCTGGCGGCGGCGGGCTGAGGCGTCGGGGACTTGGTCCGGCGAGGGTGGCGCCGGTCCAGGGCCGGCAGCGGGGTCACGTCCTTCCCGTCCAGCGCCGGGGGGCAGCCTGTGTAGCGGCGCTGCTTTGGGCCGCCGCTGAACCCGCCCCGTCTGACGGCGTCCGACTTGTCTTTGTGGCTCAGCTTCTTGTGCATGACGAGGACTTCTGGGTAGATGGTCTTGTAGGCGCAGAACGAGCAGGCGATGTGCAGCAGCGCGTTCCTGGGTTCCGACCCGGCGGCGATGGACACCGACACCTTCAGCGACAGGTTCAGCGGTGCCTCGGGGTTCTCGTCTTTTATCTCCTCGCGTTCCGTCTTCTTCAGGTTAACGAGCGCGTCGCCGCCGTCCATCACCGGGGAGTAAACGGGTTCATCAGCCAACGCCTCACCGGCCCGTTTGACCACCTCGCCGTCCGACCCGTCCTCCGGCGAGCGCGGCCTGACCGCCGGCACCCAGAGTTTGGACCTGTTGGGGGGCGGGGTCTCTTCGTCCTCGTGTTTTTCGGCGCCCGGCGACGGCGTGGAGGGGGCGGGGCGGCTGGGGACGTCCACGTACGGTTTGTCCTTGTGGCGCCGGTCCAGGTGGTACTTCAGGGAGGTTTTCTGGGCCGCGGCGTAGTTACAGTACGCACATTTGAAGGGTTTCTCACCTGGAAACAAGACACATGATAAATACAGTGTTTGACTTTCTCTTCCTGTCAAACCCATAAATCACCTGTTGCACCTACCTGTGTGGGTCCTCAGGTGAACCGTGAGGTAATAGCTGGATCTGAAGGATTTGCCGCAGTAGCTGCATGCTTTGGATCTGACCTTTGACCGGTCGAAACCATCTTCACCTTAAAAATTATATATAAATAAATACAGGAATCAGAACATTCACATGTAATCTGCCCTCCCACCAGTAGGGGGAGTGATTGCCAACAGAGAATCTTAAATCACTGAGCATTAGAGCCTTTAATAAAGCTGCAACTATTCTGATATTCAATTAATTTACTGATTAGTGAACAGTTAATTGATTAGTTGTTTTTTTTTTGGTCCAGACCAACAGTCCAAAGAAAAAAAGGGGAATTTGGACGTTTTCTTCTTAAAAATGGCTCAAATCGATTAATTGAATATTGAAATAATTGGCAGAGAATTAAATGATTGACTCTAGTGTGACATAGAATGCAGTGAATCCAGTGTTTCATTATTTTAAGGTCCTTTTAGGCGAAATTATGATGTCAAGATATATTTGTGGGTTTATGAACCAAAATTCGTCAGTGTAGTTTAGAGCTGCGACGATTAATCATTAGTCGTTTGGAATTGTGATTTTTCTGATAAATAAAAAATGCCTCAAATCGATTATCAAAATTGTTGGTGATTAATGCGATAGTTGACAGTTAATCACTAATCTTTGCAGCTAGATTTAAGGTAACTAACAGAAAGCAGTTTAAAGTAATGATTCATATATTACTTTTCCACTAATTGACTAATTGATTGATCAGTCTGTACCTGGTCCTATGTTGTCTGCCATGGCGGCCTCCTCGTAGCCCTCCTCTGATCCCTCCTCTGCCGGATCCAGGGATCCGCCTCTCGCCAGCTTCCCCTCGCCGGACGGCGTCGGGCTCTCCTCGGTCCAGGTTCCGCCGCCCCGCTCCCGCTTGTGCACCCTGGAGTGTAGGACCAGCTGGTGGTAGGTCCTGAAGGTCCGCTGACAGTCCTCGCAGGTGGTGGGCCGCTCCTTGGTCTTGTTCTTCTGCATCAGGGACCTCCGGTGCTGCGGTTCCGGCCGGTCCGCCGGGCCCTGCTGCTGCTGAGCCCTGGGCTCCCGGCCCAGAACCTCCTTCAGGGCCTTGTCCCCGTGGGCCTCAGGCCAGACGGCGCCCGGCTCCTCCTTGTCGGAGCCGCAGTCCTCGTTGTCGGTGCTGGCCTCCTGGCCCGCGTCCTTGGCGTTGTTCGGACCCACCGCGATCTTCCCCCGCGTGGCGAGCTGCCAGGACTGGTACGTGTTGAACGGGTCCAGCTGCGGGATCCACTTGGACGACCTGGTGCCGCCCCCACCCGCCGACCGGGGCAGCAGGTCGAGGCTCTGCAGGAAGGCCTCTTTGTCGGGGGGGCGGGCCGGACCGGGCCCGTCCTCGCCGCCCCCTCCCGGCTCCGCCCCCAGGTTGTGGACCTTGCTGTGTTCCGCCAGGCTGCCGTGGTCCGGGAAGAAGAACCCGCAGACCATGCACATCTTGTAGAGCGTGGCCGCGGGCTCCCGGGCCGGGTCCTGGACCACGTCGTTGACCGTGGCCGGGCTCTCCGGGTCCTGCTGGGCGCGGCCCTTCCCGCCGGGCCTCACGTGCATCTTCATGTGGTTCTTGAGGAACCAGGGCTCCCGGAACCGGCGGCCGCACACGTTGCAGCAGTACGTGAAGTAGTCCTTGTGCTTCCTGAGGTGGGCCTCCAGCTCGCCGGGGTCCCGCCACACCTGGCCGCACACGATGCACCTGTGCTCCTCCTCCTCCTCCTGATCCGGGTCGCCGGGCTTGGGGCGGGGCCTCTCCCCTGGGATCCGGAACTCCGCCTCCACGCGGAGCACGGCCGGCTCGTAGAAGGTGGTGGGGTGCCGGGTCAGCACGTGGGGGCCCAGCTCGTCCTGGTGGGCGAAGGTCTCGTCGCAGAACATGCAGGACAGCTGCTGCGAGGCGGCGTGGGGGGTCATGCTGGACCCGGGTCCCGGCACGCTGGCGCTGCTGCTGCTGCTGGTCAGGCTGTCCTGGGCCGGCCCGTCCGGACTCTCCAGGAACGGCAGCAGGGAGTG
The DNA here is from genome assembly GCA_036785175.1 of Eupleurogrammus muticus. Lineage (NCBI taxonomy): Eukaryota > Metazoa > Chordata > Actinopteri > Scombriformes > Trichiuridae > Eupleurogrammus > Eupleurogrammus muticus. The sequence goes on along the minus strand of JAYKQN010000031.1, from coordinate 1,814,325 downwards.
GGTCGGCATCGTCCTCCGAGGGCGGGGGTGGGGGGGGGGCGCCGTCCGGATTCCTGAGAACCTGGAAACAATGAAAAGAATAAAATTTATTATTTAGCTTTTTATCAAAATAGAAATCAGGCTCAGATAAAGTCACAGATACAGGAAACACATCAGTTCACAGAAATGAGTGAAGCATGAGAGCTGCAGCTATTCTGATATTCAATTAATAAATAATAATAAAAACAATTCATTGATTAGTTGTTCAGTTTAGAAATTATGTAAAATAGTCATTTAGTGTTTCGTTTTTTTTGTCCAGACCAACAGTTCACAGAAAAAAATGGGATTTTGGACAATTTCTTCTTAAAAATGGCTCAAATCGATTAACTAAATATTAAAATAATTGGCTGAGAATCAACTGATTGACATTAACATAGAATGCAGTGAATCCAGTGTCATACTTTTGAAAACCTCCTATATTTTTTCATTTCTAGTGTTTTATGTGAAATTAGGTCAGTAATAAGATATATGATGGTTAATGAACCAAAATTCATCAGTGTCGTTTAGAGCTGCGACGATGAATCAATTAGTCGTTTGGATTTGTGATATTTCCTGATTAAAAATGCCTCAAATTGATTATCAAAATAATTGGTGATTAATGTGATAGTATAGCAATTTTTCTTTAAAAAATCATTAGAAAAAATCTGTGCATTACTTACAGAAAAGATGATAAAATTAAGTAAATATTTTAATCTAGACACTGAACAAATTGACCAATAGAGCAGAAAGTGACTATTGATGAATCTATTAATGATAGAAATGATTAATTCATTAGCTGTTGCTTTTCTATTATAGAAGACAATAGAAACCATAAAATAATCAGATTTGTGAAGCTGTAATTTAAGAATCCAGACCCACCACAGACACAGAAACGTCTTCCTGACACTGAAACAGGAAACATGACTTTTTTTCAGTTTTTTTTTGCAATCTACTACAGACGACTCATTTCCTCAAAGTTCCAGGCCGCTGGTAAAACACGAGATAAACCATTGTTCTATACGTCAGGTGGAATGCTTTTGTTTTAAACAAATAAAAGGTAATAATAAACAGCATTTTATAGACGACAAATGAGCCGTGTTGTTTAATTCCACTACTACCAGCGGACGCCTGCACGGAGACTTATTCAGACTTGTTGCCTTCAGATTTCCTGATCGCTACCAAACAAGATCAAACACAACCAGATGCCTGAGAAACAGGCCGAGCCAGATGTGTCGCTCCAGGTGTTCGTCCCCGTTTGAGTCAGGGTTCGGTCACAGCAGCACAAGAACAGCGTTAATATAGAGAAAATCTGGGTTTTAAATTAGATTCACCCTAACATATTTAATAGAAACATGCTTAAAACACTAGACCTCCACTAACTTTCCCAAATAACTCAGATAATCTTGTCATTTTAATCATTCATTCATTATTATTCCATCATATTGCTTTTTAAGGAAGGCATTTATTGTTCATATTTTTGTTTATCATAATGTGTAAAGTCTAACACATTATGTATTTTATTTATTTTTACTGCTAAAAGTGCTGAAAAATTATATGTATTGTTATATTCAAATCACACTATTAGTTTTAAGACAATATATTATTATAAATTAATCTGTTTACTTTATTAGTTATTATTAAATCATAAATATAGTTACATCCTGATAATGCAGTTGATATGAGGAAGGTTTTGATGCTGATAATCATTTTTTTATTTATAGGCAGTGGTAAAAAGCAAATATAGTATTAAGTATTTGATGCTACTTTATTACTTCTACTACACGTCATAGTGGTATTTCATACTTCC
>JAYKQN010000031.1:1732500-1807500 GCA_036785175.1 Eupleurogrammus muticus | reverse complement strand
TGTTAAATAGTGCAGTAGAACTCCAAAGAGGCGTAAAGTGGAAATACCCAAGTAAAGTTAAAGTACTAACAAAATACTTAAGTAACTGTACTATTAAAGTTTATCATATATTAGTCATAAGTGAAGACATTAGTGAATATATTGCACCTGATAAAGCTTTATTATATATATTATAGAGTTTAAAACATGTCTGCAGTAAGAAACAACAGATCCTGTTTTGCATTGACTCAGTTACATACAAGTGCTGCCCTAAATTTACATATTTACACCCCCCCCTCTGCAAAACCCTGATTCCCTTTTTTTTTTTTTTTTGCTATTCTTGCTCTCACCCCAAGATCCTGTTACACAAACAAGTCTAGTATGTTAATCAAAGGCAGCGCATGTGACACGCCGAGGCCTCCCACTCATTTCCTATTGTTCTGGGACCACAAAGGCCCCGTGAAAGGCTATCAATCTGGAGCAGTATGATGCCTTCATGATCGCGCAGGAAACCCTCCTGATTCCCTACAAGGACAGACGCAGCGCTCGCCTTCATGTAACCAGACCAATATTCCTCTAATCGCTTTCTATTGCAGTTATTTAATTAGCATGCATCCGCAGTGGAACTGACAGCAACAAGTGGGCGCGCATTGTTTGCTTTTAACTGATTTAATTAACTCTGCCCCCCCATTGTTTGTCTTTATGCTAATGTAATTTACCATCCTCCAAATGAATTGTCTTTTTAAGAAGAAGAAGAAGAAAAAAAACATGTATGCGTTCGCAGCAAAATTGTAATTAAAGATATAGAGCAGGAAAAACCAGCCAACGCCTGAATGGATAATTATGTATTCAGGAGGAATTGACCACATTGTTCTGCTCTGGATCATCACCACTCGGCCGTCTTTCATCATCGCGTCCCCCTCCTGATGATAAACTATCTCCTTTCCTTCGCCCGTTCTGTGACGTTCGTTCACGGCAAAAGCATCTGATCATCATCCAAAAGTTTTATCCAGGGTTCCCACACCTTTATCATGAACAAATTCAAGCACTTTTCAAGCACCTTCAAGCACCAGTTTTTCACTTTTCAAGCACCTTTAAATAGGTAGCCTACTCGTTGTGTTTGCCATGATGGTCATGAGAATGTATGGCATAATAGTTTGGGTCTAATTAGCATTATTTCATATGGTGTAGATTGAATGTTTGGATTTTTAACTATCAAGCGCGTAGCCGCTTAGGAAACATTTTTGTTTTCTCAATTCAAGCATTTTCGAGCACTTCACAAAAAATTCAAGCATTTTCACAACCTTGAAAACACTGAATTGAAATTCAGCATTTTCAAGGAATTCAAGCACCCGTGGGAACCCTGTTTATCAGTCGCAGCGAGGAACGTTCGCAAAAACAGGCAAAAAAAATACAAATCAATAAAGGGGACGTCAGTCAATAAACGAGCAAACGTGTGCACAGTGATAGTTGAGTCAGTGATAGATCATGTTAGACAAGATGAGAAAGTGAAAAAACCTTTTCAAAATACAGTTTTAAAAAGCATTAAACGCTGACAATGTTTAAGACCAGGCTGAAAACAGTTCTGTTTAACCGTGCATATGAAAACTGAAAGTATCTTATCTACACTCTTCACTCTTATTAAATTAATAATGAATTCTATGTTTTATGATTTTCCTTTTGTGATTCTGTGTAACTGTAAAGCACTTTGAATTGCCCTGTGTATGAATTGTGCTCTACAAATAAACTTGCCTTGCCTTGCCTTGTTAGCATCTGTGCTAACATCCGTGCTAACTTGTTAGCATCCGTGCTAACATCTGTGCTAACGTCCGTGCTAACTTGTTAGCATCCGTGCTAACATCCGTGCTAACTTGTTAGCATCCGTGCTAACCTGTTAGCATAACTTGTTAGCATCCGTGCTAACCTGTTAGCATAACTTGTTAGCATCCGTGCTAACCTGTTAGCATCCGTGCTAACATCTGTGCTAACGTCCGTGCTAACATCTGTGCTAACGTCCGTGCTAACTTGTTAGCATCCGTGCTAACATCCGTGCTAACTTGTTAGCATCCTTGCTAACCTGTTAGCATAACTTGTTAGCATCCGTGCTAACCTGTTAGCATAACTTGTTAGCATCCGTGCTAACCTGTTAGCATCCGTGCTAACTTGTTAGCATCCTTGCTAACCTGTTAGCATAACTTGTTAGCATCCGTGCTAACCTGTTAGCATAACTTGTTAGCATCCGTGTTAACCTGTTAGCATCCGTGCTAACATCCGTGCTAACTTGTTAGCATCCGTGCTAACATCCGTGCTAACTTGTTAGCATCCGTGCTAACATCCGTGCTAACTTGTTAGCATCCGTGCTAACTTGTTAGCATCCGTGCTAACATCCGTGCTAAGTTGTTAGCATCTGTGCTAACCTGTTAGCATAACTTGTTAGCATCCGTGCTAACATCCGTGCTAACGTCCGTGCTAACTTGTTAGCATCCATGCTTACATCCGTGCTAACTTGTTAGCATCCGTGCTAACTTGTTAGCATCCATGCTAACATCCGTGCTAACTTGTTAGCATCCGTGCTAACTTGTTAGCATCCGTGCTAACTTGTTAGCATCCGTGCTACCATCTGTGCTAACTTGTTAGCGTCCGTGCTAACTTGTTAACTTGTTGTTGTTCACCTACAACTAAAATCTGGAACAGTCTTCCAGAGAATGGGAGACAGGCCTCAAAACGCTGACAATGTTTAAGACCAGGCTGAAAACAGTTCTGTTTAACCGTGCATATGAAACTGAAAGTATCTTATCTACACTCTTCACTCTTTTTAAATTAATGATGAATTCTATGTTTTATGATTTTCCTTTTGTGATTTTGTGTAACTGTAAAGCACTTTGAATTGTCCTGTGTATGAATTGTGCTCTACAAATAAACTTGCCTTGCCTTGCCTAAATGTACGTTTTGTGTTAATTCTGGTTTCTGTCATTTAAAAGTCCATTTGTACCATTGACTTTTACAAAAATCACAATTTTGTGCTGTTTTTGACCCAAAAAGCCAAATGGTGTAACCAAAAAATTAGACTCAGAATATAATATGAGTTGATAGCATTTTTGTTTTTTAAGTTTTTAAACCATTTTAAGAGAGTTAAAGTATCTGGTATAAAGTTTTTAGTATTAAACAACATGACAGGTTTGTCTCAATCACTTTTAAAGAGTAAATATACATATTTTTTGCTTTAATAAGTCATAGTGGTTTAGTTTCAACTTAATCCTGTAGTAATAGTAGTGAGTTTCTCTCTTTATCTAAACTAGGACAAACATATTCTACTCATTATCTTGATTGAAAATAAAATACAGTTGGAACAGAATCATAACAATTCTTTATTCTTTTACATAAAATGTAAGATTCACTGTTGTAAATATATTAAATTTAGCAAGAATTTTTATATACTATTATCACATACTGCTTTATTCACAAAAATAAAAATAAAATAATAAATGTGTTTTTTTTTAGGAATTTTACAGTTCTCTTTAAAGTATTTCTCTATAATTTATCAAACTGAAATCCTAACGGGTGAAAATTTGAGTAAATTTTACTGTATTTCAATATTTCTTCCTGATTTGGGTCAATTTGGTCTTGTTTTAAGAATATAAAACTATCAATTTATATAAAATAATTATTAAATTGACTAAAAACAAGAAAAAAGTTAAAATAAGCTAAATTATCTGCCAGGGGAATTAAATATATCTACTCAAATTTGTACCAAAAACAAGACAATTTCACCTGTTAGGATTTCAGTGAAAACAGAAGCATTTAAAAGCTTTAAATTAACCAATTCAAAGACATTTTTAAGTTTGTTTCGTAACATTAATGATATTAAAACACATTTTGCATACTGTAATATGAAATAATATTATTTTCAACCATTAAAAAGACCTTTGTTGATAAAAAAAAACAAAGATTGTGGGCGATACCCACTGTCCTTATTTTATCTGAAACATTTTTAACTCAGGTGCATTTGTGGTTTTGTGCCATTTTTTGAGGAAACATTTTTATCCAGATCACACTGTACATTCTGTTGTTTTTAGGACACACTTAAAACTACCCTTCACCCCAAAAGGTCAGAGGTCAGGGGTCACCCCAAAACACAAACTAAGGGTTCTCCATGAAAGGTCACCACACGAGACATTGACAAGGGTAGAAATAATTATATTTTATGTTATATAATAATTTTCTCCTTTATACGCCTATGTAGATATTACATTAAAAACCAGACATTTACCACATTACAATGTATAGAGTGTATTTATAATTAGTGTAATGTCATCTTATTGAAAATATGGTGTTTTTCTTTGAAAAATAAGGTCATTTCTAAGTGACCTTAAACTTTTCTTTTCATAAAGTGATGTTAAAACACACTTTATTTAAATATCACATCACTGGAATGTTTCAGTAAATCCTAAAAGAAGAAGGAAGAAGAGGAAGCATCAAAACAGCCGTGGTCATTCATGCTATTTTTCTTTTTTTTTTTCAGTATCAGACTACTATGACGCCCTTTGTCCCTCCTGCAGGATGTCACATTACCCCGAAACCACTCACACACACACTCACACACACACACACACACACAAAACCCTTCAGAAACCACATCTGCATTAGAATGCCTGCCCCCCCTCCCACACACACACACACACACACACACACACACACACCATGCTCGCGTGGTGCCTGCAGGCCTGCAGCCAGGCTCCATCGCCGCCTTTTATCAGGTCAGAATCGGCCCATCGCCGCCTCCTGGAACGCTGCAGCCCCGGCGGACCTGTTACTGGCGAGCGGCGCCGTGATGCACATTAGTGCTGACAGCGGCCTGTTGTCGGGCCCCCCTGCCCCCCTCCACCCCCACCCATCGGTGCATTCACACACTCACACGCATTGTCCTGGGATGACCTGCAGAGCTCTGCAGCTTTTTTTTTTGTTTTTTAAATCCACACCTCTGTATTCCATTTTTAATAAGACGCCCGCTTCACTGTTGTCTGCATTGTCCAGACCCTCGTGAAAATTTGATCGCTTCCATAATTTAACAGCAACGGCAACCCCCCCCCCCTTTTCATAAACACACACACTTCCTTGTAAAACATTTGAGAATATGGGCTAACAATCCTGGCAGCGTGCATGCAGCGACATGCAGCTGTTGTCTCCACCTGCACTGATTCCTGCCAGGGGATCCATAAATGCATCAAATAAAGGCTGCACACATTTCTGCAGTGATAGCAAGAGGAAGTAGACGCGAGGATGAAAAGTTCTTCATTTATCGGGATAGGTGAAAACGTTTGTATCTGCGGTTGCGTCGTTGATATTTTCCAAATCGAGCATGATCTCTGCTGGTGAAATACGTTAAGTTACACCTTAATTTAAAGTGTTCCTCAGTGGACACAACCGAAACATGTGCACAATGATAGTTTAGTCAGTGATGGATCATGTTTAGAAAGATAAGAAAGTCAAAAAAAACTTTTAAAAATACAGTTTATGGAAGCTTTCAATGTACGTTTTGTGATAATGTTGGTTTCTTGTCATTTAAAAGTCCATTTTTACCATTTATTTTTATTTCTTTTGACACTAAATGTCAAATAGTGAAAAATTATGATTAATTTTATGTATTTTGAATCCACATAGAATATAAAATGAGTTGATAGAATGTGTTTTTAATTAAGAATTAAAGTATCTGGTACCAAGTTTTTAGGATTTAACAACATGACAGTTTTGTTCTATTTTCTTTTAAGGAATCCATTATGATTTTTTATCTATTTGGGAATAATCCTGTAGAAATAGTAGTGAGTTTCTCTCTTTATCTAAACTAGGACAAACATATTCTACTCATTATCTTGATTGAAAATAAAATACTGTTGAAATAATCCTTAAAATAGTTTACTGTCGTCCCATAAATATAATAAGAATGTTTTTTAACCTGATATTTACTATTATCATATACTGCTTCAATCACAAAATACAAAAATAAATATATTTTTAGGCATTTTACAATTCTCTTTAAAGTATTTATCTATAAATTATAATATACTGAAAAGCTAAAATCCTAACAGGTGAAAATGTCTCGTTTTTGGTATAATTTGTTCCAAATTTGAGTAAAATAATCGTATTCAATCAGCAGATTATATATATATATATATATATATATATATATATATATATATATATATATATATATATATATATATATATATATATATATATGATAATATATATATATGACTAAAACAAGAAAAAAAATAATAATAAAATAATAATATAATAAAAAGTATAGTACTGGTAACTTATCTTATAAGTTACCAGTACTATACCAAAAACAAGACACTTTCACATGTTTTAAACATTGATTGATTGATTTGAACATTGATTTACTAATGTTCCCTGAATGCCTCACATGCTGGCTGTTGAAATAATCTAATCTAATTCTCCAATGTTCACTAAATGTTCATGTATGATAGAATGCACATGTATGATAGAAGTTAAAGCTACAAATTACAAATGTTCCTTAAACGCTTCACATGCATATTATTGATAGAAGCTACGATTTACTAATGTTCCATAAACGCCTCACATGCAGACTAAGGGTAAACACCAAAAATGTACCAATGCCCCCTAGAAGCTTCATATGCTGACTATTGGTAGAAGCTATGATTTACCAGTGCTCCCCAAACGCCTCACATGTAGACTATTGGTAGACACTAAAATGTACCAATGTTCCCTAAACATCTCACATGCAGATTAGTGGTATAAGCTACAATTTACTAATGTTCCCTAAATGTCTCACATGCATACTCTCTGCTAAGGCTACCAATTTCCAATGTTCCCTAAACATGTCGCCTGTTGGAAGAAGTTAACATTTACCAGTGTTCCCTAAATGCCTCACATGCAGACTTTTTAGTTAGAAGCTCAAATTTGCTAATGTTCATTAAGCGTCTCACACACATTCTCTCAGTTAAAACTGTAAATTACCAATGTTCCCTAAACATCTCACATGCAGATTAGTGGTATAAGCTACAATTTACTAATGTTCCCTAAATGTCTCACATGCATACTCTCTGCTAAGGCTACCAATTTCCAATGTTCCCTAAACATGTCGCCTGTTGGAAGAAGTTAACATTTACCAGTGTTCCCTAAATGCCTCACATGCAGACTTTTTAGTTAGAAGCTCAAATTTGCTAATTTTCATTAAACGTCTCACACACATTCTCTCAGTTAAAACTGTAAATTACCAATGTTCCCTAAACCTCTAACATGTTGGAAGAAGTTACAATTTACCAATGTTCCCTGAACGTCTCATAGGCATTGCATTGCGTCGTCGATATTTTCCAAATCTCTCTTTTCGCTTCATCAGGCCTTTTTTTTATATTTAGTAATGAGCATGAACTCTCTCACAGGAAAATGCTGGTGAAATATGTTGAATTACATCTTAATTTAAAACGTTCCTCAGGGGAGGAGGACATACATTGGACCCAATGTCTTGTCACAACCGTTCGAGCAATACCTCACTTTTTTTTTTTTATTATTTCCCTTCCATCGCTGCCACTGCAATTACTTTGATGCACAATTTAAAATGATCCCACCTATTACGGAGAGTAATGCGAGGAGAGTGTGTCTCATTGATAACAAAAGGAGCAGTGTGAGTTATGCCCCGTGGGGCCGCGACTCATCACTTAACGGGGGGTGAACGCTGGGTCTCAGACGTCGCTATCTGAAACGCATCCTTCCAGAGGGCCGAGCGCGGCGCCATCAATCTCAGAAAAGTACATCATAAACGCTTGAGGAAGACTTGAAGGCTTCCTTTAACCTGAAATATACAATTCCAATTTCTGTGTGTCTCGTGCACTCTGGGAAGGTGTAAATCAACATTCCAGCGTTAGAGCGGTGCTGGAGCTCAGGCGTGGTCAGAGTTTATTTCAGTGATAGGAATAAACACAGATGAGTCACTCTTACAGTGATCTACACCCAACACAGCGATGTGTGACTTACCTCACACACCTTTCTAGCTCACGTAATTACGAGGTTTTGTTTTTTTTGCCAAACTGGCTGAGTCACATGTTCCGCTTGTTTTTCAATAAGCTCCTTGATGCATGTTTAGTTTACACAGACGGAATAACGCCTGTCTGGAAGGCGTGTTTCCTAATACCCAGAGAGAACATGACCTCACATGCAGATTAGTGGTAGAAGCTACAATTTACACATGCTCCCTAAATGCCTCACATGCTGGCTGTTGGAAAACATTAAGATTTACCGATGTTCCCTAAACATCTCACATCCAGTCCATTGGTAGAAGCTATGATTTACCAGTGTTCTCTATTTAAAGTTATGAACTACCAACGTTCCTTAAATGCCTCACATACAGACTATTGGCAGAAGCTCCAATTGACCAATGGTCCCTGAACGCCTCACATAGAGACTATTGTTAGAAGCTGCGATTTATCAATGTTCCCTAAATTCCTCACATTCTGTTATCAGTTAAAACTACAAATTACTAATAGTCCCTAAATGCCTCTCATACAAACTATTGGTAGAAGCTACAATTTACCAATGTTCCCTGAAAGCTTTACGCACAGACAATTGGTATTAGCTATGAATTAATAATGTTCCCTAAAGGCCTCGCATGCTGGCTTTTGAAATAATCTACAATTCACCAATGTTCACTAAATGTTCCACATGTATGATAGAAGTTAACGCTACAAATTACAAATCTTCCTTAAACGCTTCACATGCATATTATTGATAGAAGATACAATTTACTAATGTTCCATAAACATCTCGCATGCAGACTAAGGGTAGACACCAAATGTACCAACGCCCCCTAGAAGCTTCATATGTTGACTATTAGTAGAAGCTATGATTTACCAATGCTCCCCAAACGCCTCACATGTAGACTATTGGTAGACACTAAAATGTACCAATGTTCCCTAAACATCTCACATGCAGGTTAGTGGTATAAGCCACAATTTACCAATGTTCCTTAAATGTCTCGCATGCATACTCTCTGCTAAAGCTACCAATTTCCAATGTTCTCTAAACCTCCAATAACATTGGAAGAAGTTATGATTTACCAGTGTTCCCTAAACGCCTCACATGCAGCTCAAATTTGAGAATGTTCATTAAATGTCTCACACACATTCTCTCAGTTAAAACTGTAATTGACCAATGGTCCCTAAATGTCTCACACTTTCGTGATATTTGAAGGATCAGAAAGATGATGAAAAGCACAGAAATGGTGAACATATTTATTGTCTTCAAGATAGCTGAAGTTACACATACACACATACATATAGGCAAACGAAAGCAGGGTATTAATTGCACGTATGTCACACAGAAACACCAAAGACTTCCATAAAACATCATGACACGAGGTGACGCTCTCAAATTAAAAAGCTAATCGGATGTGATTACACTGAAAAACGTATCACGATGACGCGTTTGCACCATTCTGCCATCCCAGTTGCATGCTGTTATTTCTAAAACGAATACGTACAATCAGTTCCCCACAGAACAGGACAGTAACGATTGTGATTCTGGACGTGTTTTAGTGCTCACGTAAAGTTAAAAAAAGAAAAAAATCTCTAAGTGCGATGTGTTATATAAGCTCCTCTCATCAGAACAGATCTATATGGTGTTTTTTTTCATTTTAGTGTCATAAAAATGCACCTATTTCAAAATCACTTCATATTAACCTCCGAGCTGCATGATTTCTCTGGTACGAACTGAAAAAATAGAAGCTATATGACACTTTTTTTTCCTAATGTTTCAGACGCATTAATCGCTAAAAAAGCAAAAGCACGGTGCTGCGTATATATTGCATGAGCCCAGTTTGTTAGGTGGCAAGAACAAAGAGAAGTCACATTAAATGTCTGTAGAAAAGGTTTTCCTCACGTCGCTCTACTCGTCAAGACATTTCTATGACCAAAAATATATATATGTATCTCAACAACCTTCACCGTCGAGTTCCCCTGTTCCAGTCCTGCTTTTGTTCAACTATCACACCAGTTCGCCTGCTTTAATCCTTCCAGTAGCCTTTTCTTATTCTAATCAAGAAAAAAATGCAGTTAAAGTAATTCGATAAGAGCTGATGATATGAGAGATAAAGATTTGGTGAGAGAAGGAAGAAGAGAGGAAGTCTGTACAGGGAAACTTTCGGTGCTGGACATGCTCTCATTTGGTCTTCTCTGCTGCTGGAGCTGCAGCCGCCGCCTCTGTCTGGATGCCGGCATCCGTCGAGTGACGTTTCTGTCCCTGCAGTTCGAAAGGAAAGGCGATTAGAACGTCGGTTCATGTCTAATCTGAGCCTCTCATTTCATGCTGGTTGCGACAGTGCAGCAGGTGACATGATTCCTGCCCCCAGCAAAGAACAGGCCCACACCTTCACACCTTTAGGTACTGAATGAGTTGCTGCTGCCATCTAGTGGAGATGAAGGGGACTGTCAAAGGAGTTACTAGTATAGTAAGCAACCAAAAAGGCTTCTTCAATTCTGACCTGAAGCCGTTTGGATGAAAGGTGAAACGTCTTCAAGCTCCAAGAAAAAAATCCAGTTGCTTACAGTAAGTCCTTTGACACAACAACGACCTGGATGAGTGAGAATCTACACAGACACGTCCAGGACCAAGTGGTTAATGATGGGCTGCTCTCCTCACCAGGTTTTTAAAGAACAGGTGGATGGAGTTCCTCTTCTCCAGCTTCCTGGGCTCTTTGGGGGAGTCGTCTCCGGCTTGGGAGGCGCCGGCCGCCGCTTTGTTGTCTGCGGCCGCCTCCGAGGATTTGGCCGCCCCCTTGGGTTCCTCCTTGGCTTTTACCGTCTGAGGAGCCTCGGCCGAGGCCGCTGGGGCGGGGGTCGCCTTCTTGGGTTCAGCGACCTGAGGGTCGTTACGTAACAATGTCTTATGTTCTACGCTCATTAGATGGATTTGAGGTGACATCAGATGCAGTGGCGTGCAAAAATTTATTGAACTAAAGCGCCCCCTTAGGAGCTAAAACGTGCACTAAAAGTGCCCTCTTAAGAGCTAAAAAGCATGTTAAGTGTAATAAAAAACACGAGCTACAACAACAAGCGATAAAACAGGTTAAAAACTGAGAGAACATAACCCTAGATGTCATGGCCCAATTGTTGAAAAATGCGTCTTAAAGTGCAAAAACTTGTACTTAAGTGCCCTTTTCAGAGCTTGAGTGCCTTTTCCGAGCCAAAACATATTCAAGAACAACAGATAAAACAAAGCACAAGAAATACACAAGCCTAACAAGGAAACCATATAGAACAGATAATAAAAAAGCAAGAAATATACAAGCTATAAAACAGGTTAAAAACTGAGAATTTTTTAAAAAACACATGCTAAAGTGCTCTTTTGGAAACTAAAACGCATGTTAAAGTGACCTTTTGGCAGCCAAAACATGTGCAAAAGTGCCCTCTTGGGAGTTAAAAAGCATGCAAAAGTGCCTAGCTGCAGCCAAAAGAGATGTCAGCCACAATACATGCTGCAGTGCCCGATTTAAATGCTAAAGTGCCATTATGGCAGCCAAAATGTGTGCAAAAGTGCCCTCTAAGAGCCAAAACACATACTAAAGTGCCCTCTTGCAACAAAGCATGTTTAAGTGCATTCTGAAGGGGCCAAAACGCATGCTACAGTGCCCTTTTGGAAACTAAAAGTGCCTTCTTGGGAGTTAAAAGCATGCTAATGTGCCCTCTTATAAGCCCACATGTGTTCTAAAGTGCCTTTCTGCACGCCACTACTCAGATGTAGAATCTGGACATGGACTCATACACACAGCGAGCTTGTTAGAAGCGCTGAGAGTAATGCATGGTTATGATTCTCAAACAGGAATGGTGAAACCAGGCCAGATGTAATACGTGAGATCACTCGGGTTAATGATGCATCCGTTGGACTGTATTTACCAGACCAGTGGTTTTCCTGAGGAGCCGAATTCCACTTGTGGAGGCTGCCTGGACTTTTGTGGTCATGTTGTCTAACAGTACCTCAAATTCACATTCATCTGTTACTCTCTGTCCATCAAGTCCACCATATGTTTCACACAATTACCAGGTTTAGGCGAACGGTCCTTACTTTTGGTTTGAAGAGAGAAAAGAAGGACGGTTTGGAGGCGGTTTTCTTCTCTTCCTGAACAGGCGGCGGCGGTTCCGGCTTGGCGGCGGCCTCCAGGGTGCTGGCTTTGGACGGGTCCACCTTCTTTTTATCAACACAGCAGAGAGGAGAAGGCACATTATGAGCTGTTTAACAGACTGAAAAATAACACGAATCCCACCGTCATGAAGCGGAAAGAGTGAGAGGAAAGAGCTGCTACCTGCAAGTAAGAGCTGAGGTAAGAAGGAGGTAAAAACATCCAGGATCAGAGCAGACAGGAGGCGGAAAAATCAGTAAGAATAAAGAACCCACAGCCTCATGCACAAAAACGTATTAGTATTTTCTGTAAAGAGAGGAGAAAATTGGAAAATGAATTCTGAGATTGTCCTCGTTCAAAGGTGTCGTTCGACATCCTGGGAAATACGCGAATTCGCTTCCTTGACAAGGGTTAAATGAGAAGACCCTTACCACTTCATACGTGTTAAATATGGAGCTACATGGGGCGCTTAGCTTAGCTTAGCTTAGCTTAGCATAAAGGCTGGAAACATATGGAAACAGCTAGCGCGGCTCCTTCCAAAGGTAAAAATAAAAATGCCAGGCAGCAACTTTTAAAGGTCTCATTTCTTCACTTTTCTTGGTTTTCTTTAGGGGTTTGACTCTCTTAACATGCACCTGCTATTTAATATACAAAAAAGTAGTTTTACAGAGCTCTCTGTGGAGCCCCGGAAAGGTCATTTTTGGTTTGTCTCATCCATTTTCATGAGCATGAACACAGAGACTTTATTTAAAAAAATTAACATGAAGGTGACTATTTGTCTGATATGAGACCTGTTAAGGTCAATGTCTAATTTTGCTATAAAATTAGCGTGTAAAAATTAAAAGTTGTGGTTTTACAAGATAAACTTGCACAGACGGGGGAGGCAAAAAGGGCAAAAAGGAACATATAGTGTGTCTTTTGCTCTGAAGAGGGCACTTTAGCACACACTTTGGGTCATAAAGGACACTTCAGCACACATTTTGACTCCTACAGGACACTTTAGCACACATTTTGACACCCAATAGGGCACTTTAGCAAATGTTTTGACTCCTAGGGGGCATTTTAGCATAAATTTTGATTCCTTTTTTTTACTTTAGCATTTTTTTAATCCCAAAAAAAACACTTTAGCACCTGTTCTTTAAACATTTGGCCATAAAGGGGTCCTTTTTTTAGAATTAATTTAAAATAATGAACATTAATGTTGCTGCCAGGCTGTTTTTTATCCTAAGCCAGCTGTTTCCACATGTTTTCCTTCTTAACGCTAGGTTAAGCTAAGCTAAGCTAACTGCAGGACATCGGCATCAGTCTTCTCATCTAACGGTAGCCAGGAAAGCAAGTGAGCATATTTCACAAAATGCAGAAATCCTTTAAATTTACCTCAGCTTCTACCACTGGCTGCGGTACCTCTTCCACCATCTGCAGGGAAGGAAACGTTATTTTTCCCATCAATTCAAAACTCTACAGGTAAATCATGAGCTGACTCCAGGGTGTAATGTGATAAAATATTTCAACAAATAAGTGAACTGACGAAATTGTTGTTTTTATTAAACAGCAGTCGTGTTTTACCGAAATGCATGAGTGATTATACTCGTACAGCGTAATATTTGGTGCAACATCATGTCAGAAGTGTCTGGACATTGCAGGAAATTGAGAGTTAACATTGTGGAGAGGACTTCCTGCTGGTTTACCTGCTTCTCTACAACTGGCTGTGCCACCTCCTCTGCTGCCTCCTGAGGTTCAACCTCATTTCCACTCTGAGCAAATGCAAATCAACACGTAAAAAAAAAGAAGAAGAAGAAAGGCTATGCAAATCAGAACACAGGGATGCGATATAATCAGAGGATCAGAAGTATACTCTACTCCTTAAAAAGGAGAAAAAAAGCCCATGAGATAGATAGATTCTATTGATTTATCTGGATTTCTACATCTTACTGTGCCCCCCCTCCACTGGTGTCTCCTGCAGAGTAAAGCTGCTTTTTTTATATGTAATATGTAAAATGATGATGTGAACACAGCTTTGAGCCTTAAAAAACGATATTTACTCAGGTGGTGATTCGGATCAAAGTAAAAAAAACCTACTGTGCTGAGGCAAATCCACAGAAAAACATCAATTGAACATTCCCCGAATGTGTATTTTTTCATTTTACTTTATGATTTATGATGCAACTTGAAAAGATTGAACACGCTCTGTCTTTACCTGTACTTCTACAACTGGCTGAACCGCTACGTCTACAGCTTGCTGCTGTTGTGTCTCCGTGATTGTCTGCAGGACAGTGAAGGAATTGTTAGTAAAAGCCAACATGGCAGGAAGGAAGATGACCTAAAAAATACATGTGAAAAGCGCAGGTTACGAAATGCTTAATGTGTTATAACGTGGCAGCGGTCGCCATTTTGGGGAAAAAGCATATTTATTTTCAAGGTCAAAAGCCGTGCACATGGTATGGAGCTAGAGCCACAGTTAGCTTAGCTTAGCTTAGCTTAGCTTAGCTTAACATACAGACTGGAAGCAGAATAAAAAAACAGTAAACCTGGTTCCCTTCCAAAAGTGTGTTATTAATTTTTTTTAACTTCATAAAAAAAGTGGTGTTATGTGCTGTATGCTAACTACATCCTAGCAAACAGCAGCAGAGTTCAGTTACGACCTGTAATCTTTAGGGAAAAATGAACAGACGGCCTGAATTATACATACGAGATATCACATGTTAAGTAGTGAGGTGTAAATAGTGTAAATTTTGGACGGTGTCAGGTCAGCTGCTCCAAGTCTTTATGCTAAAAGATGCTAAGCTAAGGAAAGCTAAGCTAATAAACCGCATACATAGTGCACAGTAAAGCATATTTCCCAAAATGTGAGACAAAAAAATAATAATTGAATTAAGCACTAACGCCATTACAGCGATGTATCATGGGAATTGTGGGCTGTGGTAGAAACAGCGGGCTAATGCAGAATTGAGGTTTTTATTGACCCAACAAGAAGTTGAACCACGGGAACCTCTGCGATTCAAACACAATGTGTTCCAATAGGTCAGGGATGGGCAATCCTGGTCCTGGAGGGACAATGTGGGTCCAGATTTTTGTTCCAACCAGGCAGTAACACCTGATTCTTCTAATGAAGGTCCTTAGCATGAGCTCTAATGGTTAATTAGTAGAATCGGGTGTGTTACTGCCTGGTTGGACCCACACAGGCCCTTCTGGACCAGGGTTGGACACCCCCGCAAAATAGGCAAACGCCTGAGTTTCTGCCACATCTGCACAAACCGGCTGTGGTTTGGTTAGTGAGGAGATGAGCCTTGGTCAGTTGGAGAGTACGATAATCTACTGTACCACTGCTGCAGGCTTAGCCGGGGCTCTGGCTCCACTTGCCGAAGCACCCTTCGCTTTCGTTGCCTTGAAACCTATCCGTACCTCAAATTCACATACATTACATGTTTCACACGACGTCACAATCCCGTCACACACAGCAGCGTGTTTTTTTTTTTTGTTTAATCTCGCAAATTCGATGGTCCGTTTACCTTCGGGCGGAAGAAGTTGCTCAGGGCCTCCCTGGCCGACTTTCCCTTCGAGGACTCGGCCTCCTTGGCGGCGGCTTTGGGCTCTTCCTTGGGCGTGGGTTTCGCAGGTTTGGCAGCCGGTTCTGCTCTGATTTCCATTTTCGGTGGCTCCGGGGGAGGTGGCGGTGGGATAGACATTCCTTTGGCGGCTGCAGGCGGCTCAGACACAAGAGCAACCTATTCAAGAGACAGGGAGTTAGAACGAGAAATTTGCAGAGTGGAATATTTTTAACTGTCCACTCAGTTATCTCTGTGCACTCTATATACATTTAGTTATATTCCGATGCATGCAAGACTAAGTGTTGTAGTTTCTTGTTCTTTTAGACAAATTAAAACACTTTTTATAGGCAGTGTGCTCACAGTAGTGGTTGTTGCTGGTTGGTTCTCCTTCTGGGACTAGTTGCCAACGAAAAAAAAAGGCAAGGTTAAGACGAAGCAAACAAAGATGAGCAAAAAATGTGGTGTACAGCATGTCCTACATACTTCAATGTATTGGTCCATTAGAAATTTAATCAAATGTTATGGAATCAGGAATAAGACCTGAATCGCCAACATTAGTGAATTCACGGTTTAGAAATAAAAATCACATATCCACCATTCAAAACAAGCCGCTAATATTAAATTATGCATTTTAACATATAAATATAATATATTCACCTGATCTTTTGTGGCACCGGGAGTAGCTGTTTCCTTTTTGGATGTTTTAGTGGGAGAAACCTGGGCGACAAGGGAAGGGACATTAAACCAGACAGTTTAACTTACATAAAAAAGTTTTTAAGAATTATAAGGGTATGCTATCAAATAGTTCTATATTGTTAACACAATATACATTTTGAGAGACCTTTGACCTTTGAGAAGTTTTTGACTTTCCCAAACTATGATTTGTCACTGATTAATATATAGGCATCCAGTTATTTCCATGGGGCTGCTTTTATTTCATTTTCTGTATCTGCAGTACATTAACATTCAGAGGATGTGTTTGATGTGACTGGGAACAGAAAAATAGTTATTGGGGTAAAACAGAGGCCTGTTTTCACAGATAGAGACGTAGGCCTTTATGATAAGTTGAGTCCACACTGAGGCTCCCTGACAGGCCTCATACAGTACATGCGCTGTCATTGTGACGGCCATTGTGCTCCGGCGATGGCGTAGGCCTGCCCTCGCTCCATCTTTCACAAATCCCGACTTCCAACCGCACAGGCCTCCCTTGTGAGCTCACGCTATGGGCCGAACAATAGGCCCGCCACATTCCCGCATGTTCAGGGACTCGATTAGCATGGGGCTAGGGCAATGGTAACTCTCTAAAACGGCACGGGTCCAAAAAAGACAGCATGATGAAGAGTAAAACACAATGGCCACTTGTCTTGGAACGGGTTTTATCCATTGAGCAGTGTCATCGTGGCGGAATTTGCAATGGATAGGTTTACCGTTGATAAAACCTCCAGTTTGACGCCTATGACGTGACATTTAACCACATCTCCACTGATCTAATTATTTATTATCATCCTCATCTTCACTCTTTTAGGCACATATATTAACTTATTTTATGTTTGTTGTTTGAAATAACACAGTGGCTTCACTTTAACTTTAAAACAAATAAGAAATAAAAAAAACACTGTTACCTGAATAACTTACTAGTGTTTTGAAGAAGTTCATAACTGGATTCTCTTCTGGTTCAACCTCCTGGTTTTCCTCGCTGTCTCCGTGATCCGTCTCGGGAGCTTCTTCTCCTTCTTCTTGTCCTTCCTCTGGTCCCGGGTCTGGAGTCACACTTTCTGGCTCCGTTAATGATTTCGCGTCTTGCTTTAGGTTGCCTGCCTCCTATACACCATCACAAAGAATTAGCCTCTGAGGTTTAGAGCAGCGGAGCTGATATGCAAGCGGCGAGCGCCTTAATCGCAGCATTGAGATGGGAGTGCAATTCCAACCATGCCTCTGCCTACTCGGGGCATTGTCAACAATCAGCCTTTTATTAATGTGTGTGTCCCACCCCCCACTCATTGATATTCAACAATGTGTGAGAGTTATGCCCTGAGAAATGTCAAAATACCTTTGCTGTGTCCTGATGGTGAATAACTCAACGAATTACACAGCTGCTCAACCTTGATTTAGAAATTATTTTGGTGAATCTATTCAGTTTTTTTTTCTTTTTCTTTGTCAGCGTGTCAATAATCATCATTCGTTCGACCCAATTAAATTGTCTTTTAGAACTTTTTTATGGAATCTATGAAGTCAACCTTGATGTTAAATTTATAGGGTTAGTATACTGAATACTGTATATACTGTATATATATATATATATACATACATATATATATACCCCTATTAAATACAAGGGATTTCTTGATTTTTTCACCTCATTTCACCTCACATTTTACTTAAATAGGACACAAAAGAAAGTCTTCCAACTATAAAGTGTGTATATATATATATATATATATATATATATATATATATATATATATATATATATATATATATATATATTTATATATATATATATATATAAAGACAGATTTCCCAGCATGCCCTGCCAGCAGCTTTCTATATCATAGTCATTTGTTGGATGTGATTTTTGGTTTTCATTCTGTTTATTTACACGTTCTACTGAAACACAAATCAATTATAGCTTCAGACTTTCTTTGTGTCCTATTTAAGTAAAAACTGAAGTGAAATACTAAGTTGTAAGTGGAAAAATAAAGAAATCCCTTGTATTTGACAGGGTAGGAATCATTTTAGGCTTAAGTCATATATATATATGTATATGTGTGTGTGTGTGTGTGTGTGTGTGTGTGTGTGTTAGTGTATAAAGAAGTGTTCTGTACATTCAGTGTTTTCATTATAAGTTTTATTAGAAAATGTTTCAGCACTTCACCCGAAATGTGAACTTTATAATGATGATATAGACAAAACTGAGGCAGTCGGCATTGATACAAAACAGATTCTACAATCCAGTGGCGATTAAAAATCATTAAACACGTAACATAAGAGGTAGATCAATATTTTTTCATAACAAATACTGTAAGGTTTCATTGCTTCTCTGTTTTCGGAACTACATGGATGCTAATACTATATGATGCTACACCAACTAGAATACATACTGATTCTTCAAATACTGATAATTTTCTAATTGCAATTCATCAAGTAAAGCTTTTTTTCTCTATTTAACCTGTTTATTGATCACCGATGTTACATCCTCTGAAGACACAGGGTTACATTCAGTTTCAACAACATCCTCTCTAATAATTTCCTCTACAATGACCTCAACGACTGCTGCCACAGACTCATCTACGGCACCATCTTTGGTGTTGTCCTCAACCACAGATAAAACATGGCCAGAACAGTCTTTGGAGATGACAGGACTAGATTCCTTGACTTCCACAGCAACCTCTCTCACTTCTGTTGGTGGATTATCTCCAACTATTTCTGCTTTTTCTTCCGCTGTGTCAGGTTCGTCCGCGGGTTCCTCCCCATCAGTAGATGTTTCTTCGATGGCACAGTCTTTGTCATTATTTGCTGCAGGCCCAGGTTCTTTGGGTCGTTGCTCCAGAGGGCTCACACTCGCCTTCACAGCCTCTTCACAGATGACAGGATTAAATTCCAAGACTTCCACAGCAACCGCAGATGAAAGAACTGCCCTTTTGTCAGCATCCTCCGACAGCTCCTCAGTGGGTTCTACTGGCTCCTCTGCAGCTTCTGTTAATGGTTCCTTTCCAGATATTTCAGACTGTGTAGCTTTTTCCTTTATCTCTTCAGCAACTAACTCGTCTTTTGATGGGATAAATGTTTGCTCCTCTGGAAATAAGCCACATGTTTTTTGTTCTGCAGTGAGGGGCACAAAGCAAGTTGCAAAGATCTCCTCTACTACAGGGATTATGTTATCTGTTTCGGGCTCTGGAGGAGCAACAGCACTGGGTACAAGTCCTAAACAGAGGGCATCAATTGCTGTTTCCATTACCCCCTCAGCATCTTCTTGGACAGTAGCAGAACTGACCTCTGGTTCTTCAACTATCTCAGGTGCCACATCAGCTATCGCAACTACAAAGCTGGTAATTTCTGGAATAAACTCGTCAGGAGAACTTAAGCAATCTTCAGAAAGTTCCTCGAGGGTAAAAAGCTGATTTTCTTTGGAAGGAGCCTCCATAATGTCTAGTATAGTGATTATTTCCTTCTTGGGGCAAGTGTTGCACTTTTTCTCTGAAGGTTCATCATCAGAACCTTCATCAGCAGCAGCAGCAGCAGCATCCTCATTGATAACCTCATGTGCATATTCTTTCTTGACAAGAATTTCAGGCTCAGGAGGGATAGAAGGCATGTCTTGGACTTCAGGCGTAAGATCTGGATCATTGCAAACAACCTGACTGATTATTTCCACCCCATCAGTCACCGGCTCAAAGTCCTGGAAGGGAACACCCTCTGCTTCCCCGGCCTCCAGAGTGATGGTATCAGGCTCAGATTCAGTGGTTTCAATCAGGGGTCCATCAGTTATCTCATCTTCACTGATATCATCGTCTGTGATCATAAGTTCAGAAATAGACTGAAGCTTGATTTTAATTTCATCATCAGGTGAAGATAAACTATCTACCGGAACTTCCTCGAAGGTGATGAGCTGATGAACTGCATCATCATTGGCAGTGACCTCTTCATGGGCAGAATCCATCCCGACTAGAATGTTGGTTTCTAGACGACTAGAAGGTTCTTCTGCAGGCATGTCTTGGTCTTCAGGTGTAGGATTTGATTCATTGCAAATAACCTGACTGATTGTTTCCATCCCTTTAATCACTGGCTCAAAGTCAAACGAAGGAATGCTGTTTGCTTCTCCAGCCTCAGCATTAGGCTCAGGTTTGGCGGCTTCAGCTATCTCATCTCCACTAATGTCATCATCTGTAACTATGATTTCAGAAATAGATTCAAGCTTGATTTTAATTTCATCCTTAGGAGAAGTAAAACTGTCTTGAGAAACTTCCTCGAAGGTGATGAGCTGGTTATCTCTGGAAGGAGCCTCCATGACGCCTCTTTTTGGATCATCCTCAACTGCAGCAGTGACCTCTTCATGGGCAGAATCCATCTTGACTAGAATGTTGGTTTCTAGAGGACTAGAAGGTTCCTCTGCAGGCATGTCTTGGTCTTCAAGAGTAGGATTTGATTCATTGCAAATAACCTGACTGATTGTTTCCATCCCTTCAATCACTGGCTCAAGGTCAAGGGAAGGCATGCCGTTTGCTTCTCCAACCTCAGCATTCGGCTCAGGTTTGGTTGTTTCAATCAACGATACATCAGCAATCTCATCTTCACTAATGGCATCATCTGCAACTATCAACAGCTTGATTTTAATTTCATCCTGAGGAGAAGTAAAACTATCTTGAGAAACTTCCTCAAAAGTGATGAGCTGATTTTCTGTTGAAGGAGCCTCCATGATGCCTCCTTTTGGATCATCCTCAACTGCAGCATCATTGGCAGTGACCTCTTCATGGGCAGAATCCATCTCAACTAGAATGTCAGTTTCAAGAGGACTAGAAGGTTCTTCTGCAGGCATGTCTTGGTCTTCAGGAGTAGGATTTGATTCATTGCAAATAACCTGACTGATTATTTCCATCCCTTCAATCACTGGCTCAAAGTCAAAGGAGGGAATGCTGTTTGCTTCTCCAGCCTCCGAAGTGACGGCATTTGGCTCAGGTTTGGTGATTTCATTCATCAGTACATCAACTATCTCATCTTCACGAATGTCATCATCTGCAACTATAACTTCAGGAGCAGATTGAGGCTCGTTTTTAATTTCATCATCAGGAGAAGTCAATCTATCTTGAGGAACTTCCTCAAAGGTGATGAGCTGTTTTTCTCTGGAAGGAGCCTCCATATTGCCTCCTACAGCAATCATTTCCTTCTTGGGGCAAGTATAACACGTGTTCTCTGAAGGTTCATCATCAGACACTGGGCTGAGTTTTTCTGGAACATTCTCAACTGCAGCAGCATCATGGGTGGTGACCTCTTCAGCAGAATCCATCTTGACTACAATGTCAGTTTCAAGAGGTCCAGAAGGTTCTTCTACAGGCATCTCCTGGTCTTCAGGAGTAGGGTTTGAGTCATTGCAAACAACCTGACTGATTGCTTCCATAATTTTTAACACTGGCTCAAAGTCTGGGATGGGGATGCCTTCTGCTTCCCGAGCCTCAGGAGGGACGGCATCAGGCTCTGGTTCAACGGTTTCAATCAGTGCTTCATCAGCTATCACAACATCAGTGTCAGAAGGAATAATTTCAGGAATAGACTCATCTTCAGGAGAAATTAAACAATCTTCAGAAAGGTCTTTGACAGTGATAATTTCCTCCTCAGAGCAACTGTCACACTTCTTCTCTGAAGGTTCATCATTGGACAATGGGATGAGTTTTTTCGGTACATCCTCAACTGGAGTAGCATCTTTATCTGTGTCCTCTTCATGGTCGGGTTCCATTTTAAGTAGAATTTCTGCCTCAAGAGGAACAGGAGATTCTTCTACAGTCATGTCTTGGTCTCCAGGTGTAGGAATCGGTTTCCCGTGAACAACCTGAGAGATTGTTTCCATCACTTTAGCCACCGGCTCTCCGTCTAGGGAGGAAACGCCATTTTCTTCTCCAGCCTCAGGAGTGGCGGCATTAGGCCCAGGTCCGGCGGTTTCAATCAGCGCCACGTCAGCTGAGGTGTCCCCAGCTCCTTCATGGTTGTCCTCAGTAATTACTTCATCCACCCGTGGCTCAGACGTGTTTACAGCAGCGTAGCCGCTCGGCTCAGAAACAGCAGTAAAAACTGCCTCAATACAATCTGCCACCACTTTTGGGAGGCCGAAAACCACCGCCAATGACTCCACTTCCTCCGTCACATTTTCCTCTGCAGCTATTTCATCCGCCACAATGGGTGTGTGTGTGCTTGATTCTGGTTCTCTGGTGATTCCTGGCTTGGTTTCCTCAGGCCCGGTACTTCTGCCTTCCTCGGGGTTGTAGTTTTTGATGTGGATGATTTCATAGTTGTCGGTGACTTCCACCCTCTCCACTGCAAACACGACATTCTCACGCACGTTGTCCTCTATGTCGACGTCTGTGATGATGACCCCGGCCGTCTGGTGGTGTGAAGGTTCCTCCCGTGCAGCGTTTTCAACCACTTCCTCAGCAGCGATGACAGCAGATCCGTTCAGGGCGGAGATCTCCTCCATCGGGCCCTCGGTATTAAGGGTTGACTCCCTGTTATCGTCAGTTTGCGTTGAAACGTCTACTTTGGTTTTCTTGTCGGTTTGCGTTGCTTTATGAAACAGGCGTTCGACCCCCCGCGGAAGCTCGGCGACGTCCACGGCAGCAGCTTCTTCTCCACGTGAATCTGACTTTATCATGAAAATCAACATTCACGTTTAGATAAAACACAACATTCAGCGTTTGTTTCTGGGATACAGAAGAAAAAACATCTCCACAGAACTATTAACATAACAGCTAATTAGTTGATATATCACTTTAAATACAATATAATGCTGCCCATTAAGATGCCACCAAACCCTCAAAGCATACTGAATAGCTACATTTCAGTCATTGTGTCATTGACAACCACATATTTTAAAGTGAGGAAGTTTATATATATATATATATATATTTTGCAGGGCTTGTGCATTATATTGTACAGGTGGTTTAAAGCTGTTAGTGATCACACACATTATTTTACTTTATATATTAGTTTATATATTAAACTAACGTGATGTTATTGTGATCTGAATCTCAGTGATTAAAGGTTATTTGGCAGGCAGATTGTTAAAATGAAATTATCCCATCAAAATGAAAATGAACAGAGCATTAAAGGATGAGTCGGGCTTCATTATTGTCGACAAAAGTAAAGATTAAAACCAACATTATTTTAATAAATCTCTCATTGCTCTCTTATTTCCTAAATATTCAGCCCGTTGAACATGTAAGCAATTAAAAGTGGGTCATATATACACTTGAGCCCAAAATGATTCATACCCTGTCGAATACAAGGGATTTCTTGATTTTTTTCACTTAAAATGAGTATTTCACCTCAGTTTTTACTTAAATAGACACAAAGAAAGTCTCCAACTATAAAGTGTATATATATAAAGACAGATTTCCCAGCATGCCCTGCAGGAGCTTTCTATATCATAGTCATTTGTTTGTGATTTTTGGTTTATTTACACATTCTAATGAAACACAAATCAATTATGGCTTCAGACTTTCTTTTGTGCCCTATTGAAGTAAAAACTGAAGTTAAATACTAATTTGTAAGTGAAAAAAAACAAAGAAATCCCTTTTATTTGACAGATGTATAAATCATTTGGGGCTTTAGTGTGTATATAGGTATTTCTTACGGCTGAATAACTGGGCACAGTTCTAAATAAACTACAGTGTATGTGTGTGTTCATCATAATGAAGGAACATGACACCTGGCTCTTTAACGATTTTTAATTGATTTTAGGAATAAATGGGGGCCTTCATCTCAAAGGAAGCTACAAAACTAATATGTGTTATTATGAATACATAGTTGGTTTTAATCTTTTCATTGGATTTTCTGACAATAAAACAAAACAAGAATCGTGCTTCCATATGGTCATACTCACCGGCTGTGGTTCGGTGGCAGGAACACTAACATCTGTTTGAGCTTCTTTCGAGGCCTGTGTTTCTTGAACAGAAATGTAAATCACGGACGCTTCCGGTTTCCTTTTAAACAGTTTGGCGAAGCGATGCTTTTTTTCTGCTTTGGTTTCCTTGACCTCTTCCTTCTGGACGGCGGTGGGGGCTTCGGGGGTAGCGGGAGCGTGTTGGCCGCCAGAATCCAACATCACATAGTCATCGGACTCATGTGATTCTGTGGTAGGGTTTGATGCTGCAGGCGTGTCATTTTGCTGGATTATGGTGTTGGCTGCAAAAAAGAAAGAAGAATCAATGATTTTTTTCAAAATATTGGGAACACTCGGTGACTCAAATAGTGGGGTTTAACCTCGTTTAACCTCGGGGAACATGCTTTTTTTTGTTTATATATTTCTTACTCTACTAGAACAAAGTGCAATTGCACCTCCTCTACATTAGGGGTGCTCTCATTGGAAGGGTGAGTGCAGGGAGCATACAGCACAGAGTATGAGTATGAAGTGTAGACACCAAGTGTAGCAGAGGATTTCATTTTACTTTTGAATTTCAGATGCACTTTAAATCTTTTTTGTTAGTTAATAAAGCTATTCTTTCTCGTAAGTTGGTCCATATTCAGTGTTATGCAGAGGTACTTATAACAATTTATAGACAAATGATTCTATTTATAGTGATGCAGGGGGCGTCTAGTCAATTCAGAAAAAGTGAGATTATACTTATCACCAGTGTCAACATCAGACACAGTCAAGTGCCAGAGGGAATCCTACTGTATTATTGTCGGTGTAGAGAGACAAACCACACAATGACAGTTCAAATAGTTGCACCTAGTCAATGTCTGAGACTACGCCTCTATGGTTTACATTGGGAGCCTGAAGGCACCGTCCAGGTGGGAGTCACAGTGTTTACACAGTATTATACGAGTCCAAAGGACTAATCCCACATGGTCATGGACAGATCAGCTGATTTTTGTCTGTCAGAGGCTGATATACAATAAAATCCCACGGAGCAGGTTGGAAAGCAGCGAAAACAGTCCAAATCTTGCAAATTTAGAGAATATAGTTATGATAATAGAAGCACCGTGACTGTGTTGATCACTGAGATGTTCTGTTTTTATAACGACTTATGTTATTTTCTTTATCTATTTTTTTCCATTTATCTAAAAAGTCTCACTCACAAGCAGTCTTGAGTCCATTTGATGTGGTACTCGCCCCATTTTCACGCTTCTGAGAAATCGTACCATTCTGAAAATAAAACAAACGACAACACTTTTTTACACATGAATACTAAAATTGTTGAATTTGGTAATCTTGGGAGATTCATGCTGTGGTCCACAAAGCACCTAATATTCTTCTTTTTCCACATGCACCTTTGGACTGAGATAAATATATATATCACAAGTATTTTGTTTAATTTGCGTAATTTCTTTTACCCTGTTTGGATCTTTGCTCTTGGAGTTCTCGTTTCCCATCCTTTCCCAGCCAAGACACAGTTTTTATGAGCAGAAATTCAACTGAAACAAATTAAATACAAAAAGTACATTACTGTTCAAGGGTTTCCATAAGTAGTTAACTATCCAAACTTAAAAAAGAGAGATGTCAGAGTCTTCAAACCTGATCTTAACTATTTCTCAGGTTAATTGACCACTGTATATCAGTATTTAGGGAACCTGATGTCTGGGTCTTTATTTAGTTCTACAGCTATGGAGGACTTGGTGGTCTACACCTAGTTAGTCAGAACCTGATGGTCTAACACCTAGTTAGTCAGAACCCATGGTCTACACCTAGTTAGTCAGGACCTGATGGTCTACACCTAGTTAGTCAGGACCTGATGGTCTACACCTAGTTAGTCAGATCCTGATGGTCTTCATCTAGGTAGTCAGAACCTGATGGTCTACACCAGGGGTGGGCAATCCTGGTCCTGGAGGGCTGGTGTGGCTGCAGGTTTTTGTTCCAACCAGGCAGTAACACACCTGGTTCTACTAATTAAGCACTAGAATCATTCTTCATTAGTAGAATCAGTTACTGCTTAGTTGGAACGAATACCTGCAGCCACACCAGCCCTCCAGGACCAGGATTGCCCATCCCTGGTCTACACCTAGGTAGTCAGAACCTGATGGTCTACACATAGTTAATCAGAACCTGGTGGTCTACACATAGTTAGTCAGAACCTGAAGGTCTACAAAGTTCATCCTACAGCGAGATGATCCAGATCAGACCTCTGGGTTGTCAGATCAGACGTTAAACTACGCAAATTTTCATATAAGTTGAAAAATCAAGGTGTTCTATAACTTTTGACCGGTAGTGTGTGTAAATTAGCTTTTTTGTTCGATTGCATTGACACAAGAAACATATCTGACCAATTGAAGTCCAACTTCGTCACAGCAAATATTTAACTTGCACATATGGGTGATATTTTAGCAATGTCTCGAGTACCTTACCTTGTTGAACCACGAAAAGAAATCCTCCTCAAGAAAAATAAATGTATGGTATCAGTTAGTCACTCGGTCAGTAAGCTGCTCCTGTCTGGCTGTGTATACAGACTATTGATAACAGGCTATTTTATGTGTGGTTCAAATGGGTGGGGTTGTTTTTTTAAGTAATCAATTGGACTGCCAATGAAAAGCCAGCCATCTGCCCGGCCGACTGTGAGAAGTGTGTGATTAGCTCATTCTAATCTATCTGTATAATCTCATACGAGGTCATAATGAAGTTAAACCATATTTAAGGACATTATGAGGAGTTTTTTTTTTTTTGACAAACGTAGCTGGGAAGGTACAGAATTTGTTTTAAGAGATTGGCCTGATGATGGTTACCCTGCTAAAACAAAAACTTAGACTATATGTTTGGCCTTACAATCCTGTTATATTACATTTTTTTATAAGGGATGAGAGAGAATTTGTCATTTATTTCTGTGTCCTGCTTCTACAATTAATCAAATTGACTCATGCTCTAAAATATCTGCTGTATTACTTCTATATTCTTATTTTGTGGGTTGCAAAGAGCAAGTATGTGCCTAATAGCATGGTTAATCAAAAGAGACAGAGAGCCCTGTAATTAAATCATCTCCCTTGAAAGACTTCCACACAGTGTTTGAGAGCCTGTCAATACATCAGTGCCTATCTGAATGGCATTCACCGATCAGAATCACACTGACTTTAGTACGTCAACTGACTTCCTTCTTCATTTTATCATTCTTCATCATCTTTTTGTTCTTTTGTGATAAGATGTGTCACTTATTAAGATGGAAAAAGTGCAGGTTTTATCTCTTTGTGCAGATTAAATCTGTTTTTTTTACTTTTATTTTACCATAAACTGATAAATACAAATGTTTTTCAAAAAACTTGATCCCAAAATGTGCAGTATTTATTCAATGTACTATGACGGGGCTTGGAATCCGTGAATACAATGTCCCGATTGTGGCCTATAGCATGCACATTGAGGTGGGAGTTGGATTCCCCCTGTTTGGATTGTGCACTTTTGACTTCATGCAAAGCCTGCAGCTGAGCGACCTCAAACAATCTCTTCATGACGTGCCAACGCATGACAGCCTACATGTTTTAGTAGTGGCGCAAAACCTCACAAAAGCTCATTGATATTAAGCGTGCAGAAAAAGCATATCAAGTTTTATTCAAACCAGGTCAGAAACAATAGATGTGAATTCTCATGGTACTGAGCGACAGCATTTGCAAATGTTTGCTGTGACACATCTCATTAGATTCATTGACAAACTTAAGCAACTTGAATTGGATTAATAGTGCTCCAGCTATACAGATGTATTCAGTAAATATTTGAACTTGGGTGTAGTACTATTTGTTGTAGGAATATTTACAGAGCAGCAGTTCCGGTTGGTATTATAACCACTGAGTTCAATTTCTACTTCTTAGCAATAACAAGTAAAAAAAAATAAATTAAATAAAGCAAACAGTGTTAACACTCACTTGTGATGAAACTGATCAAGCATCTTAGTTTTGTGAGTGCTCAGCTGTCAGCTGTCCGTTAAGGCTCACGCTTAGTACCACACTAAACAACCATGTTTATTTGTCGAGAGAAGACCAGAAAACAACTAAAAACAGACAAAACAGAGCATTTCACCATGGTAGACAAACAGCGGCCCAAGGGCCAAATCGAACCCTTCCAACAAGGATAATTGTCTGTTTTTATAGATGACATCGACTCTCGTACATAAATCCACAGTAGATAACGATGGAAGCACGAGGCTCGTGTAAATCCCGGTAGGTTTGACCTCAGAACAACTTATATATTTACCAGATAAATAACAAAGCCTACAGGACATAATTAGGCTGACGTGTCAGAACAGATTTGTGTCAATAGTGTTTTGCTTCCACCTCGCATCTAACAGGATATATGCATGTTCACGAGTCGTCCTTTCACCGAGTGAGTGTAACTAACATAAGCTGCTGTCCATGTCTGAGCCGCAGTTTACTGATGGAAATTAGGAAATCTGACCTCAGACACGACCCTCAAACTGAACTATAAACCAATTAATTTTTAAAATATTAACATAAATAAACGTAATATAATAAAACCCTATTATGCTTTTGTTTTTACTGTACTGTTTTTCTTTATTTGATTGAAGTTTGTTTGTTTTTTATTCAACTCATTAAATTGTGGTGAGGTTTTAATATTAAGTCGTAATGGGTTTCTTACATCACCTGCACATTCACTATAAAACCATAGTTGAATTATGTATTTTTTATGTTTGCAAAGAAAATAAATTAAATAGTGAGTGTTCTTTCATTTATGTTTTTATTTCTTTAAAATTGTGTCTTTTATTATCTTTCACTAAATGGTTTTATAGAGTAATTATTTTTTTAATTTGACTCAATGATTTAGGTTTTCTGTCTGTTTTGCTGCCTTTGTGAAGTACTTTGAAAAGTGGTCTATAAATAAAGATTATTATTATTATTACTAATATTATTTACATGAAGGTTTTCAGACATCTTGTAGAGTTGTAGAGAAAAGAAACCTCAATCAAATCTAAGAAGTCAAGTTGCTTTCTACGTCTCTGCATTATTATTATTATTATTATTATTATTATTATTATTATTATTATTATTATTATTTTTTTTTTTGTATAATGATAATGAATATAATATTATTATATTATTATTATTAGATTGTATGTATGTGCCGGTAAAATGTTTTAGCTTGTACAATTATTGTATAAATTAGTTTTAATTCATGTGCGGTCCTACTTTTGTACTAACCTGAAGGCTTTTATTATATAACTTCTTCAATTTGTCAAGATTAATAATTAATATGCACTGTCCCTTTTATTAATAAACACATTTTTTATGTTTTATGTCAATAAATAATCACTACAACCTGCATTCTCACCCCTGCCTGTGAGCGGCAGCAGTGAGCCTTAAATCCAAAAACATTATAAAGAAAAAGTTTGATTCTAAGTCCCACTAATGGTCCCTAAAGCAAATATTGTTTTTAAAATCTGGAATGCCCCGCCCTAATGTCTAAAACTAACCAATCCAACGCACGAAAGCAACGGGTTATAGCCAATCAGAGGCGGCGTAGGGCGGGTCATCCCAGAATCATCCGCGGGAAAAAAAATCACTTTCTTCCGGCAGGCGGCGGTGTCGCTAGACTGGTTAACGGGATCCTGCCGATTTAATACAAACGAAGAAGCCAAGATGGCGACAGCAACTATGAAGGGACCCGTGGTAAGTAAAATTAAAACATATATTATCATATTTGAGGAAATATGTTGCCATTTAGTCAATTATTAGAAAGTTAAATGTGTTAACGTCTTTGTGGAAAAGCGACCGGAAGTCGCCGTAGCCGTTAATATTTATCACGTGTAGGTTAGCTAAAAAATGGCTAACGCCCCTGCTAATATATCCAGCAGTTAGCAGGTATCTGGAAGTCCACATGTTTATTAGTGTTTATAACGTTAATCACATGAAACAAACTAAGGCTTTGTTGGTTTATAATAGTGACAAACCACCAAATTATCGCTTATAGCTCGTAAGCTAATGTTAGCATGTGGTACCGGTTTGTATTTGCTGTTCTATTTTCGGCTGCACCGGGCAACCACAGCATTTACCTTTTAACATATTGAAATATTAACCTATTTTCTCCTGTTTGCAGGCTGTTGAAGACGTGAACGTCACGTTTGAAGACCAACAGAAGATCAACAAATTCGCGAGGAACACGAGTCGAATGACGGAGCTGAAAAATGAAATAGAAGCAAAGAAAGTAAGTTAAATGTGTTGTGAATAAGGTTCTAAATAAACGAGCAGATGCTATATAAATTTCAGCATAAATATCTTCAACAGGTGCATTCATCTCATAAAATAAACAAAAAACGTGGAGGTAGACTTTTATTTTGAAAACCATGCCCATATTATCATTCACTGTGATCAGTTTACATGTCACAATCAAAGAGATTTGGGTAGAAAATATAAAGATAATGTCAACAGAAGTAATAAAGCACAAGATAAATAGGATAGAATCGAAGTATGCATTTGATATGGTTAAAACTGTGGAAATGCAGATATATAAATAAAAAAAACACAAAATAGCAGTAAATGAATAGAAGTATGAATGTAAGAGTATGAGGATGTAAATAGATGAGTGTAAATTGACTATATGTGTAGATTAACAGGGTAAATATGCATAGTTCAAATTAACAAAATAATTAAATCTATTAACGGTACAGGACAGATAAAATACACCCTATACAATTAAAATATGGAGATGAATATATACAATTTTACTTTCCTCATTAAAAACGGCTTTTAACTGCAGGGCAAAGAAGCTGTGGACGTGGTGGCTGTTCCTGGTCCAGGTTCTGGTCCTAGTTGTGGTCCTGGTTCTGGGGACTCTCAGTGGGTTTTTCTCCCCAGTCTTGATTTTATTTGCTCCCTTAAAGACCAGATTGTAAATGATTAAATTCGAGCAGCCTGTGACTCCTGACACATTGATAATAGATGATGTACTTACGTTTAGGCGCCTGTTTATTGGGGGGGGCACAAGTATAAATCCTAGTTTTATAATGACCATGAAGTTCAGTTAATGTTGAACCTTAATGTGAGACCTTAATTCAACATTTTAGTAATTTTGGAGCCTGTTTGTACTGTTTAATTTCTTTAAACTGAGATTATTCTACTCATATTGATATAGTTTGAATGTACACTATGTTAGAAACATCTAAGTTTAACACAAAATTGAAACTGCAGTGAATATTCAATAAATTGGTCACTTGTCGCACAGAAAATTTACTGTTTTGTTTCATTAGAAACCTCCCGAATTTTGTTTCCAGCTTCTGAAATGTGAATATGTATGACAGTGTTTTTACATCTGTGCTCATCTCTTTGTGCTTTTCAGAAGCTGGTATCTGAGAATTCTAAATTTATTCTTAACAAAATACCCAAACTTGATTAATTAGTTATCAAAATAATTTGCAATTACTCTTTATTCGGTCCAGGGACTCATAACAGAAGTGTTAATAGACGTATTTATATTTATTTGCCAGTTCATTAGACGCATAACTCGTATAAATGAATGCAGTCTAACACCTCTGCAAGAAGTCACGTTTTTATAACCACAATAATCAGTTTATGTGGAATTTCATTTAGAAAAGGTGTTGATAAGTTTCCAGTGAACTTGGAGGTTGTGTTTCTGTGCTGCAAAACCTGAGGTGAAAAAAGCAGATGTAGGAAATAGTAAGAATTTAACAGAAAACAATTAAACGGCTGCTGTGCGGCTGGTGTTCGGTGTTTAATCAACACTTATCGGATTCCTACTGTCACGGTGAGTCACGGCCAAGTGTGGCCTGTGATTTTAACTAATTGAAGTTCGTAATTGTCTCGCTCTGATTTCTCCGCGACAGAAGTTGCTGCAGAACCTACAAGACGCCAGCGATGACCTGATGATGTTCGACGACGACTCGCTGCTCATCCCCTACCAGATCGGAGACGTCTTCATCAGTCACACCCAGGAAGAGACGCAGGAGATGCTGGAGGCCGCCAAGGTTAGTGTAATGGTTACGGACTCAATAAAACATCAGCAGAAAGACGAGTATTAAATCTAAACTCTTAGTTTCAAAGGCTGAGGGGCGAGAATTCAACAGAAAATGAAACCTGATGAAAGTTCATAAGCAAATAATCTTTATGAAATGGAGTTAATTAATGAAAATGTTTTTATAGAAGTAAAAACTGCAAATTTAACTAGATATGTAGTTCATTTTTTATTTAAAGGAACAAAGGAACTATATTCTGTCTCATTCTGGAAACAGAGGTTTGTCTTACCAACATCATAATCATAATTATTCATTATCAAACTGCTATGAATATAATTTATATCAGCTTATCTCAACTAAAATATCAGAAGGCTATATATTTATAAATAAATAAATAGGTAGAGGACTTTTATTTTGTAAAAATAGTGTGAAAACAAAACCTTGCAGAATATAAATACGTCTATGCATATTGACAGGGGAAAAACACAAAATACAATATCTTTTAAATCTTATTTTGTCTGAACAACAGTCACAACCAACACATTACTGTCATATTAACCATTTACCATTTAAGGATTACATCTTAACATACGAATAAACACAGCGAAAGTTTGACATATTGGTTAAAATAAGAGAATAAAACAATTATTTCCGTATCAAAGTAGTTGCAGATTGCAGCTCTTATATTGAGAATAAAAACTGAATTACTATAAAACAGCTGTTAACTTCTGTTTTACCAGCACTTTCTGTATTTATCATTTAGATAAGTTGTGACTTTCTTTTATTAATGGAACAAGGAGACATGTCTCATCTTTATTAGAATAATGTTTATCTTGTGAACTTCCTGCTCTATTATCCAATGTCACATCTCAGTGTGACTGAAGCTTGTTTTATCAGCAGTAACCACTCGTATCATTTGGTTTTTTCTTCATGAAATAAAAAGACTGTGTCGCTGTCGCATGCTGTTTTTTTATTTTTTATTTTTGAAGAGAATGTAGTAGATTAATCAGAAAGTCTGTGTGTGTTCATTGTGATGTGAAGGTCACTGCAGAGGAAAAAAAAAGCTTTCGAGGAGCGAGATGCGTCATAAATGGAATATTTCTGATGTTCAGCTTCACGTCTTTTGACAGAAACAACAGATTTTATCTTAATATAATGCGATAGGGGCTAAAATCATTATCATGGTATTGTCTTTTTTCCCCTGATAATCCTTTATAAAAGTTCAATCTACTACACTACAAATTGACTTTAGCAGATTATATTAAATGATGAAGACAGAACAAGCAGAACCAGCAGCAGCAGCTGACTCAGGATTCACAGGGTTTTTATTAAGATTTAATATTTCCACCAGGGGGCGCTTGAGCTCTTCCAGGCGGCCCCCTGCACAGCTAGAAGAGTTGAGTTCTCCTTCACAGTAGTTAAACCGGGCCGAGGGCAGACCAGGACCACCAGGGACTCCTGGATCACGCCGTTCCAGGACGTTCGTCCTTTTTTCTGCTTAGATCAGCGCGAAGCGTCGCCTCCTCTCTGCTGGGGGTGGTTTAAAGCACAGGTCGCCTCCTCTCTGCTGGGGGTGGTTTAAAGCACAGGTCGCCTCCAGGAGGCCGATCTGTCGTCTGAAACCGGTTCATTGGAGCCTTTTTCTGTGTAATTTAATGTGCTGAAGCTGTTTTTTTTACGTCATTACAGCCACAGCGGTTTGTTTAGATCATTTCTGTGTCTGAATATTAAAATGACGTAAGTCATTGTTTAATTGAAGCGACTAAATCATCTTTTAATGACACGTCTGGTAAAATCACTTCAATATATATATATATATATATATATATATACACACACATATATATATAATGTATATATATGTGTGTGTGTGTGTGTATATATATATATATATATATATATATATATATATATATACATATATACATACATTATATATATAATGTATATATGTATATATAATGTGTGTGTGTGTGTGTATATATATATATATATATATATAGGACAATGGACATTTTACTGAGGATAATTTTAGATTTACCCTAATTCATAGTTTTGTTTTTTGCCCAAGTTGAGTTTAAATTAAGCTCTAAACATAATTCTAGAATCTATTTATAGTGGTGAATGATTGACTTTAGGCTGTAATTTTTTATACTCAACTAAGTGAAAAGCTTGTTAGTCTAATATTGAGTAGAAATAAGTTGTTTTTCACGTTTTACTCCCAGTTTTGTTCAAATTAATCTTATTATAAGAAAACACTAGTGTTTTCTCACCAGTGTTACTACTAGTACTAATGTTTTCTTAGTTGTTAAATTGAACCAAATCAGGGAAAAAAAACATAAAACATTCTAAATTATCTTCCAGTGGAATAAGTTCATTCTACTCAATATTTGACTAATTGTACCAAAAAAGGATATTTTCACCTGTTAGGATTTTAGCTTTTGCATAGTAGTAATTTAATTTTCTGAATGCACAAGTAAAGTTAAAACTGCTTTATTAACAGCACTATATACACTAAACACCACCTCCACTGCATTTCTCTTTATTAAATTCACCACTGGCGTTAGCTGCAGGATAATAAGTATAAACTAGTTTAGCTGCTGTCTGTCTAAAAGTCATCAAACCTAATGTAGGAGATGATTTATGTTAAACAGGCAAAGAAGAGCTGGGAAAGTGAGTTTTCTCTTTGGAATGAAAGGACAGTTTAATCCTTGTAATGCCATGTAATCAGGTTTTTTTTTTTTCCGTGTTCTGCAACCAGGAGAAACTGGAGCAGGAGGTCAAAGGTCTTGAGGGCCGGGTGGCGGCGATACAGCAGCTGTTGGGCGACCTGAAGGTGCAGCTCTATGCCAAGTTCGGTAACAACATTAACCTGGAGGCCGATGAGAGCTGAGCGCTCCCACATGGACTTATCATATCAGCCTTTATTTTATTTTTTTGTTTGGTCCCCCACTAACCTAGAAATCCTCCAGTTTGTCTTTGTTCAAACAGATGCATGTCTTCAGTTTACAACAAGAAACGCATGAATAACGTCGGTCAAGACTCAGAAATTAAATAAATGCGCATAATTTCTATTTTAATTGGTCCCTTATTTATAACGTTGTGTTGTTGTTGATCAAGATGAAGTAAAAAAAAAAATAAATAAATAAAGGAGGAAAAGGAAGCTGTGACCGGAACGTGGAGGCCGTGCAGTGTGTGTTTAACATTCCGCTCAAGGACGTGTTTGACTTGTGAACCCGGTGTTTGCCTTTCCCCCTGAAGGCAGCACGGAATTAACAAAATACTCAGAGACGTCGGCTCCGAATCCACAATTAAAGCCGGCGTGTCTCCGAAGGATTCACCCCGCGTGACCTTCTGGAGTTTCTGCCGTTTTCCCCTTCTTCAAAAGTCGATGAATTTTAGACGCTTCTGTCACGGCGTCAGAAAAGAAAAGAAAAATGAAGAAAGAGAACACGAAGGGGAAAAGCCAGACGACAAACCGAGCCGCATGCAGATTCTCTCTTTTTTTTTTTGGGGATGATACAGTAGATCTGAGTTAATCTGCAGCCGTAAAACCCACAGAACTGCCTTGGAATTTAGAGGCGTAATTAAAGGTGCAGTGTGTGAGATTTAGTGGCGTTTAGCAGCATCCGCTGGAACGGGAATGGATTATAAGTATGTTTTAATGAGTGTATATACAACTTAATCACAATAAGAAGGGTTGGCTTTTATTATGTTGAATTGAGTTTTTTTTAATCTACATGTTTCTGCACTTTTAATTTACAAAACAGAAGAGATGTGATGGTAAAAAAAGGGTAATTTCAGCACATTCGCTCCGTCTGCTGCTGCATTTCCATTCAATACATTTAGTCACTGATCAATATGATCAAAAACCATCTTTATTAAAAAGCTTTCATGGTGTCACTTGAGGGTCTGCTACACTTGGTGTCTGAACTTCATACTTCATATTCTCTGTGCTGTATGCTCCCTGCTCATACTCTGCCAATGAGAGCACCACTGCCCCCTAATGTAGTGGAGGTGCAATTGCACTTTATTCTAGGACAGTAAAAAAAATCTTAAAGTATGTTCACGATGTCAAATGTGCCCCCCCCATGTCCTAAATATAAGATAATGGGCATTTTACTGAGGATATTTTTCCTAATTCAAAGTTGTTTTTTTGCCCGTCTGGATAAAACTAAGCTCTAAACATGATTCTAGAATCATTTGCATAAATAGAAAAACTGTCCAATATTGAGTAGAAATATCTTGTTCCATTGGCAGGTAGTTAAACTTATTAGTTTTTACTCTTAATTTTAGTCAAATGAGCCTTTTTTCATAAGAAAATATTAGGCGTGTTTACTACTAAGGAAAAAACCTAACTTAAAGATGCTAAATTATTATCCAGTGAATGAA
This sequence comes from Eupleurogrammus muticus, assembly GCA_036785175.1. Lineage (NCBI taxonomy): Eukaryota > Metazoa > Chordata > Actinopteri > Scombriformes > Trichiuridae > Eupleurogrammus > Eupleurogrammus muticus. The sequence goes on along the minus strand of JAYKQN010000031.1, from coordinate 1,770,817 downwards.
ATAATTCTACTCAACATTAGATTAATTGTACCAAAAAATATTTTTCACCAGTTAAAATTTCATCTGTTGCCAGGTAGTAATTTAATTTTCCAAATTAGTATGTAATAAGTTAAAAAAAAGTCCTATATTAATATTTCTATATGATGCACTATATATAGATATATTATAGACATAAAAGAAAAACTGAAATATTAACAAGAGAAACATCTTTTAGTACAATTCATCCAATATTGAGTAGAAATATCTTGTTCTATTGGCAGATAATTCAACTTATTAGTTTTATCTCTTAATTTTAGTCAAATGAACCTTGTTTTATAAGAAAATTTTAGTTTTATTCGCACAAATAACGAAACAACACGTTGTTCATGTAAAACGGCAACAAGGAGAACCCAAACTCAGTTGAAATGTAGATTTTGTTGTGCGTTTCCCGGCTGATTCCCAACGCCAACGAGGCACAAACCTCATTAAATCGCGCCCTGGAGTGTGGCCTGCGCCGGCTAATAAAATAATCTGGGCTCGTTGGGGGTGTTGGGGGGTTTATGGGGGGTCTAGGAAGTTGTGGCGAGACACCTCGGGAGGATCAAGATCTCAATTAACGAGTTTCCTCCCGCTGGAGAGCGTCTCTGCCCACGCTGCTCCACGCTCAGCTCGGAGGAAAACGCAGGGAAATGACGGCGCTTATTTCCCCCATGGCCTTGTTTACCCCCCCCCCCCCCCCTCGCCGTTTTATCTGTTCGCTTCCATCCGTCCTCTAATGACAAGATGTTGATGTTTATCAGATGCAGATTTTTCGCAGAACGTTCGCAGGTTTTAAATTGTTCTGATGGACGTCGTCTGACAAGGTGGAATATGATGCTGAGCTGGAGATAATTTACATCGTTTTGTTCCCTTTTAATTCCAGAAAATTGATAATTAAATGCTCTTATTACTTAATTAATATAGGAGTACAGTTAAGAATCATTCATCAGGACTCTAAGAATGTACATTGTGTGATAATGGGGGTTTCTTGTTATTTAAAAGTCCATTTTTACCATTTATTTTTACAAAAATCATGACTTTGTGTTATTTTTGACATAAAATATCACATTGTGTAATCCAAAAAACATAAATGTTATATATTTAATCCACCTAGAATATAAAACGATGAGTAAGAAGCATTCATCAGGTCTCTCTAAATGTGAATTTTGTGTTCATGTTTTCTTGTCAAAAGTCCATTTTTACCATTTATTTTTACAAAAGTCATGATTCTGTACGATCTTTTAAATTCAATTCGGCACAAAATATCCAATGGGGAAAAAAATAAAAATGAAGAAAAATAAAAAGAATAATAAATTTAAAATACTGAATCCACCTAGAATATAAAACTAGTCGATAGCATGTGTTTACATTTTCTTTTTTAAAGAGTTATAAAAAAAATCACATCATCTGCCTATAACAATGAAATACTGTATTCATCCCACAAAAGATTTTGTTGTTACAGCGCTTATCAAAGGAAGTTAAAAAATAATCAATATCAACAATACAGTTTTAAGAATCATTCATCAGGTCCCTCAAAATGTACATTTTTAGTTAATATTGGTTTCTTGTCATTTAAAAGTCCATTTTTACCATTTATTTTTACCAAAATCATGACTTTGTGTTATTGTTGACATAAAAAATCACATTGTGTAATCCAACAAACATAAAAGTTATATATTTAATCCACCTTGAATATAAAACAATAAGTAAGTTAAGAAGCATTCATCAGGTCTCTCTACATGTAAATTTTGTGTTCATGTTGAGTCCATTTTACCATTTTTTTTTACAAAAATTCTGAATCTGTATGATCTTTTAAATTCAATTGGCACCAAATATCAAATGGGGGAAAAAAAGAAAAATTTAAAAATTTTAAAATACTGAATCCACCTAGAATATAAAACTAGTTGATATCATGCGTTTTACATTTTCTTTTTGAAAGAGTTATAAAAAATCACATCATCTGCCTATAACAATAAAATAATGTATTCACCACAATAGGGAAGATGTTGTTATTACATTTATCAAAGAAAATTAATCAATAATCAATATCAATTCATCGTTTTGTCTCTATAATGTCAGAAAATTGATCATTAATTGCTCTTGTCACTTAATCATTATAGGAGTCAGTGACAAATGTTTGGCGAGATGAGTAAGTTAAAAAAAAACAGTTTTAGGAAACATTTATCAGGCCTCAAAATGTAAATTCTTAGTTAATGTTGGTTTCTTGTCATTTAAAAGTCCATTTTTACCATTTATTTTTTTACAAAAATCATGACTGTGTTATTGTTGACATAAAAAATCACATTGTGTAATCAGAAAAACATAAATGTTATATATTTAATCCACCTAGAATATAAAACTAGTTGATACCATGGATTTTTTTCAAACCCTTTTTTACGAGAGTTAAACTATTTGAGACACCATTTTAAGTAATAAAAACATTAATTTATATATATTTTTTACAATGTCTAAGCAATATTTAATGCAGTAGGTTAAGTTGTATTGATGCACTGCAAAAACTGAATTATTAAAAGGTACAAATATCTTGTTTTTAGGTACAATTAGTCCAATATTGAGTAGAATTATCTTATAAGTTAGTTTATTTCAACTTACTAACATTTTCTTAAAGAAATGATTAAATTGACTAAAATTAAGGACTAAAAAAATCAGAAATAGGCTAAATGATCTGCCAATGGAATAAGAATTCTAGTCAATATTGAAGTAATTGTACAAAAAATAAGATATTTTCACTTATTATGGTTAATTTTGTGTGGGTGGTTTGAGGATCCTCTGACAAGAATTGTCTTTTTTTAATGCTATTCACATAATTTAGACTAATATATCTGTGCAAAAATGTGAAAACAAATAGATAATAAATAAAAAAAAAGACTAAAAACCATTAGAACCATAATGGTTTGTTTGTGTTTATAAGTTTCAGAATATTAATAATATACCAGTTAAGGCAACAAAAAATGTGATTATTTGATCTGATAACAATATTAATAGTAATTATTGATTGAATTTGATAAAGAGAGTTAAAAAGTAGAAAATTATCCCTTTAGGTGCATTTAGAACAAACAGATGAGATTAGATCGACTGAATGTTGAAGTTGAAGCTTTTTTCACCTCCAATATTAAACATGATTAATATATCAATACAAAACCTACAGTTGCAGTTTATAAAAATCACTTGGAACAAAAAATGATCAAATCTGCAGAGTATGAAACATGGAAGGACAAAAAAAGAAGAAATTAAAACTAAAGATGTTTATTATGGATATAATATCATGAAGATTATAGAATTCTTGTTTAATATACATTTTTATTTTCACCTGTACAGGTGTGCTGTAAAACCTTGATTTTTACCTTAAAAATATTAACTGGCAGCAATAATTCATTAAATATTTAGTGTAGTTTTGCAGTAATTTGGTTCAGACGCTGCACATAAACCTCACATTGGTGTTAGTGTGTGACTCAATTTATTTACAGCTGCTACTGGATATAAAAATATGTGAATTATCAGTAAATGAATTAGATGAGCGGAGTTTTTCTGTTCTTTTTTTTGTCAGCAGTAACAGCAGAAACAGACCAGCGGGGGTCTCTGTGTCCACAGTGGAAATCTAAGAGTTTTCTTTTTTTTTTAGTTTATTGGACATCGATATCGAGACACGTCTAACACACATCACAGCTCCTCAAGAACTAACCATAAATAAAGAGGAAATTTCCCAAAAAAACAGTTTATACACATTCCTCCTTTTTTCCCCTTTTTCTCAATAATCTGCACTTCAGCTTCGTCTTTTTTCTTCCTGTGACGGTGAAACATCGGTGTTTGCTCACTCGTCTGTGGACGTTTTTAAGAGTGAAAAATCCACAGCAGCCACAGGTAGAGATTCCTCCTCATCAGATCCCAGCTGCCACGTCTCGTTTTTTTTTTATTCATCATGTGTGAGCAGAAATCTCACCGTCAAAGTAACGTCTGCACACATTCTTTATTTCCTCACTGAGCGGTTTATTTAGAAATGACAGAAAACACCAGGAAAACAGGAGACAGACGAGCACCTGCTGAGAATAATGCGTCAAGTTAGCTCAGTGCTTCTCAGTTATTTTCACAATTGAGAAGCACTTATTTCACAATTATTAGATAACATCTATAAATAGAATAATTTCTCTATAAATTGTCATAGTTAATATGTCCCTATTAACGCATAAGAGAATAAAAAAGAAAGAAATATGGACAACTTACACATTTAAACATTTTCTGACTGACCATGTCAAACCATATGATACTGAAAAATAAAACTACATAAATGGTCTTATCAGTGATTGTGGTGTAATGTCTTTAATGTCTTTGTCTCCAACATTTCAGACTCAGTAACACACCGGTCTTTCACAGTGAACCAAGCGCTACAGACGCTTCGTCATATTTCCTCGTCTTAGCTTTGGGAGACTTTCGTTTGTCTCTTTATCTCCGTCTCTCTCCGCCTGTCTTCTCATCCCTGTTAAATATGTTTTCATGGTGTCACTTGGTGTCTACACTTCATACTCATACTCTGTGCTGTATGCTCCCTGTGAACACTCTGCTGCCCCCTAATGGAGTGGAGGTACAACTGTACTTTATTCTAACATGTTCGCAAGGTCAAACATGCCCCACTATTTGAGAACCACTGAGTTAGGCCGACAAGGCCTGAAAAAAAAAAAAGCTGACGGATACGTTACGACGTCTCTGGGATTTTCAGCAGTGGAGCCGGGGAAAAAAACATGGAAAGCTAAAGACTGACTGCAGCGTGGAGGAGGCCAGGAGAGACGCAAGTTTTGGTGAGAGACCTTAAGACTAATTAATTTGTTGGTGATGAGCTCCTGTGGACGGCTGCTGCTGCTGCTGCCACTCACTTTATTATTTAACGTCTGTCAGGAGCATCGGAGGCAATAAAACGTCCGTCCACAGGCGGATTTATGTGAATGATGAAGTCTATGTGAAGACTGATCCGTGTGTGTGTGTGCCTGTGTGTGTGTGTGTGTGTGTGTGTGTGTGTGTGTGTGTGTGTGTGTGTGTGTGTGTGTGTGTGTGTTCCAGCAATCATTACTAGGAACTCCCTTTGAAAGCAAATTGTAACACAGCAAACATCTGGTTCTCTATTTAAATATGTTTATTGTTTAAGGTACATTTACAACAAAAAAATGCGATTAATTTGATCTGATGTCATTATTAATAGTAATTAGTTTCATGAAAAACACTCGGAACCGAAAATGATCGAGGGAAAAAAAAGAAACATTAAAACTAAAGATGTTTAATATGGATGTGATATATTTATGGATGGAGATTATAGTTTTCTTGATTAATATATTTCTATACTCACCTTTACACACACTTAAGCCAAAAATGATTCCTACCTCTGTCAAATACCAGGATTTCTTTATTTTTTCACTTATAAATTAGTATTTCACTTCAGTTGTTACTTCAATAGGACACAGAAGAAAGTCTGAAGCCATAATTGATTTGTTTTTCGTTAGAATGTGTAAAAAAACAAAAATCACATCAACAAATGACTATGATATAGAAAGCTCCTGCAGGGCATGCTGGGAAATCTGTCTTTATATATATGCACTTTATAGTTGGAAGACCTTTTTTGTGTCCTATTTAAGTAAAAACTGAGGTGAAATACTAATTTTAAGTGGAAAAAAAATCAAGAAATCCCTTGTATTTGACAGGGTCTGAATGATTATGGGATTAAGTGTACATACGTACACTGTAAAACTATAAAATTTAGAGTAACTGGCAGCAATTATTCAGAAAGTTACTGCAAATTATTTACTTCTGTTTACAGAATGGTCTTTTCTGTGAAACTAAAAAAAATACTATATCAGTCGTATTTACAGATGATTAATGATACAATAAAAACAAATACTGTGATTTCAGTTGTATTTACAGTAGTAGATGATCAATTGTACAATAAAAATGAACCAATACTCTAATGGACATGAAGCTAAAATAAGATTAATTGGTTTAACTTTTATCTCATGAAGTTTTTTTTTTAATATGTATATATACATATTTAATGTAGTTTTTGTGATGCACCAAAAATAAAAACCTACAGTAATCTATGCAACTATATGCAGAAACTATTTGACTACTGTGATTTATTGTAAAATATACATCAGTCTACCGTAATAATCAAGTTACATTACTGCAGTTAACACAGTAAATACTGCAGTTACTGGATTATACATAATTAATCACAATATTCTCATTTATTCATTACTTTGTAAATATAAATTCCATGTAATATATATGTGTATATATATATATATATATATGTGTGTGTGTGTGTGTGTATATATATATATTTGCTAATTGTACAAGAGGTTTTCAGCTCTTTATCAATATGTTGGCTCCTTTAACAGACACAGATCTGCCTTTAATGCTTCATTTTAAATGTTTAATGCTCCACGTTTTTTCATTTTTTAGTTCCTATCGTCTGGCTGCAGTAAAATGTGAATTTATACCTGTTACTGTATCTACTTTAATCAGTGGCCTCTAAGCGGAGAACATTACCTCAGAATTGCATTTCCATATCCACCATGGACCGAATAATTCACCATATGAGACATTATAATGCTTCGAATATTTCAATGAATATCATTACTCTCCATAACCGGCTGATTTAGTGTAGGCGGCGACTCTATGCAGACGATGCTGCTCTGCTCACACAAGCCTAAAATCTGTTGAATATTGTGCTTTTGGTGCAGTGAATGGATAATGGAGATAAATAAAGATAAAATTCAGTTTTTGCTTTTCAGGAAGAAGGTAGAGTCACATGAATTCATCTTTGTCTTCTATTGTTTTACTTTTGATGACCATCTCTCCTTTAAAAAAAAAAGGAATAAAACTCTTATCAGACTCTGCAGGTTCGACTTTTGTAAACTGAAACTTATAAATCCTTTTTTCGTTTTATTTTAGATTATGATGCTGGTGTTTCAGGTTTTTATTAGCAAACAAAATGTTCAGATCTATTTGCTGTTTTGTTCTTGGTGCGTGATTTGTCTCCTGATTTTGTTGTTTCATGTATAAAGTGGAATAAACCAATCGCATACGGCTGATGACAAACAATAAATGACCTTGGAGATTAAATGAAAAATGGATTTGTCAAAGCAGGTCTTTAATACAATAAATTATATAGAAATCTTCAGGATTTGAACCATAGTGGTTAAAAATTATAAATAGAAACGGGCTGAAGAAATTTTGGCTAAACAAAGCTTTTAAATGTATTTTACAGTTCTTTATTCATTTCTATCTACTTTTATTGGATTATAATGTTTCAATTAATGCAGGGACTTTTACTTGTAAATATTTTACATTTATTCTTTGGTAGTTCCAGTACACTTCAGTAGGATTAGAAGACTGACTTAATTTAAGTACTTTTACTTGAGTAGAATATTTCTTTTATGACCCATTTTACTTGTAATTTGGAACATTTTACACATTTTCTACCTTTTTATGTATTTTTATTGGATTAGAATGTTTCACGCAGGACTTTTACTTGTAATTTAGCATTTTTACATTTCTTTGTTTATACTTGCAGTGAACTTCAGTAAAGAAAAAGAATACTTGATGTCTTAATATTACATACTTTTACTTGCAATTACAATGTCTCATGCAGGACTTCTACTTGTAACTGAGTATTTTTTACTCATTTCTTTGATACTTACAGTGTACTCCAGTAAAGGAACAGATGATTTAATATGACATACTTTTACTTTCAAATACAATGTCTAATGCAGGACTTTTACTTGTAACTGTATTTTTTTTACAACTCCTTACCTTTATTTTTACGTACTTGATTAGAATGTTTCATGCAGGACTTTTACTTAATTGAGTATTTTTACTTGCAGTGTACTTCAGTAAAGGAATAGAAGACTTAATATTACATACTTTTACTTGCAATTACGATGTCTGATTGTAATAGAGTAGGTTTTATTACAACTCCTTACGTTTATTTCTACGTACTTGATTGGAATGTCTCACAATGGACTTATACTTAATTGAGTATTTTGTATTTTTATTGTACTTACAGTGGACTTTAGTAAAGGAACACAAGACTAATATTATTTTTCCTACTTTAACTTGCAATTGTAATGTCTCATGCAGGACTTTAACTAATAATAATTGAACTGTTTTTACATCTCCTTACCTTCATATCTATGTACTTTTACTTGATTAGAATGTCTCATGCAGGACTTCTACTTCTAATAGAGCACTTCTGTCGCTTTATCAGTGTTTTTACTCCAGTAAAGGGTCAGAACACTTGTAGTCGTGATTGGTTCCAGTCATTTCGGGCTGATCTGTCGACCCTTGGGCAGCTTCAGCAGAAAATCCCAAACCCCCGCCTGCTGCACAGCGTTCCTCTAATGGCATTTACTGAAGAAGGATGAATACTTCACATTCCCTCCGCCGGGAATTTCCTCCAAGTAGAGATTTAAACCAGTGATCCTTCAGTCACATTAGTGCTGCACCGGCTCCGCTCGGCTGTCATCCAATTAGCTGGAATTGATGGTGGCGGAACAGCAACAACAAACACCAGTGTGAAAAAAAACCTTTTATATCGGCCTCTAGGATGAAAAATGTCTGATTTCTATAATCGCTGTCATGTTCACGTTCCTACAACGCACGTAGATTAATTTAAATATGGAGGGACGGGACGGGGCCAACGAGCATGAGTTACGACTCGTCTGTTTTTCACCCAATTAAATCTAATTGGTCGCCATCGGTCCACGTTTAAGCACAAGCGGACTCTCGTGGTATGAGCAGTAAAAAGGTTCATCAAATCCTAACGCTGCATTCATCAGTGACGCCGCCCTTTAATATAAATCCTCATTCAGGTGGTTGGAGAACACAAACTCTGAAATCAGCAGTTATTTACTGTGTTAAGTTCAGCAAAGTTGCTGTAAACTGTTGTTATGGTAGATTGATGTAGATTTTATATTAAATCACAATTCTCAGAGTATTACTGTAGAAAATCACAGTAGTATGCTGTAAATAAAACCAACACCATAGTATTTAATTGATCTATTATACAATTATTTACCTAATGCTGTAAATACAACAGAAATTTCAATATTCGATTACAGATTTACAGTTATTCATCTAACATTATAAATGCAACTTAAAGTACAGTATTTGATCAATTTTTATTTTACAGTTACTTTTTCAATAATTTAAAGACAATAAAATAAATCCACATTAATCTGTGATTAATGGATTTTTATGGTAAATAATCACCTAATATATAAATTCAACTGACATCATAGTATTTTATTGATTTTTTTTCTCACAATCAAACCATCAAAGTCCTCATCCTCTGTTTCTGATTCCAACAGCAGCTAAATCTCCATCAAACATGCCAGTTTCACTTTCTTCACCATCAGAGTCACTTTCCTCTAAATGATGCGTTATAATCCGCTGGAAGTTGCTGTGCTACCGTAGTCCTGGTCTGGATGGAGAAATGGCACCGAAACAAAAGCACCAAGACGAAAATGTTCAATTTTCATTTCTTCTGCTGCTTTACTGCTTTTAGTCGAATGGTGACTTTTTACGCTTCGGAACGCTTCTCCCACTCATTCTTTGCTCAGTGATTCACTAATCGAGTCTTTGCTCTGTGATCCACTGATCCAGTCTTTGCTCTGTGATCCACTGATCCAGTCTTTGCTCTGTGATCCACTGATCCAGTCTTTGCTCTGTGATCCACTGATCCAGTCTTTGCTCTGTGATCCACTCATCCAGTCTTTGCTCTGTGATCCACTGATCCAGTCTTTCCACCAACATTTTGAAGTAAAATATACGATTTTTATGTGCACCTTATAGTCGAGAGAATACGGTAATTGATTTGTATTCATACTGTAAACAGAAGTATGGTACTGTAAAAAATAAATGCAGTAACTCTATGGGTAATTTTTTCTGTTTAGTTACTATACATTTTATGGTTTTACAGTCACTTTTAGGAATATTTAGCCATATAAAAGCTGACACAGGTGTCTGTGGGAGTTGTAGTTTCCTTTTAAAGGACTATGTGTTTTTTTTCCTGTGGCAACGTTTCGAGCACAAGGTCGAACTTCAGTATTTGAGGTCTAAGGGTGTTATATTTTTTTCTCTCTCTGTGGGTGTTGTTCACCTTGATCTCGCTCCTGAATTCCTTCTATTAACGCCTCAGTGTGTGTTCCGCCACGCTTTTTCCCACTTTAACATTTGGGATTTTTTTTTTTTCTTGACACTCCACTTGACTCCAACCAGCAAACGCGACTCGGCCGTGTGACGCGATCCCACCAATCAAACGCTTCCAATCAGGCCAGAAAGGGATGTGTGAGGGATGCATCACTGTAGCAGGATTAAGTGGAGTCTGATTCTAATAAATACCTTAATTGGATTCGGCTCAGTGGTTTAAAACAGAAAAACACAAACTGGATTATGTCGTCTAATCAAGATCTAATGAGACTTTAATGATCTCTTTACTCCTGGCCTGGAAACGCTGGGATGAGCCTCAACATGCGACTCATCCCATAAATAAAGCTGTAAATTGAATGTCAGCGGAGGGATTAAGGAAAAAGGGAAAATGACAATAATTAAAATACACACTCACCAAACACGATGCAGTAGCAGCTCCTGTGTCAGCAAATAGAACAGCTCAGATATAATTGACTTTTACAAAGATTCACTGCAAAAACTCAATTTTTAACAGGTGAAAATTGAAACTAAATATTTCTTTACACTTTTTTACGTTTTGCTGTAATTTATATTCAAAATGAACTAAATACTACTACAGGTGAAGTTTAAATTAAGAAATACTTCATATGGATGTAGTTGCATTTAATACAAATATATGCATATATATATATATATATATATATATATATATATATATATGCATATATATATATGCATATATATATATGCATATATATATATGCATATATATATATATATATATATATATATATTGTGTGTATATGTGTATACGTATATATGTATGTATACGTACGTGTGTAGGTACGTACGTGTGTAGGTACGTGTATGTGTACGTACGTGTACCTATATATATGTACGTGTACGTATATATGTACGTGTACGTATATATGTACGTGTACGTATATATGTACGTGTACGTATACGTACGTATGTGTACGTGTAGGTACGTATGTGTACGTGTACGTATGTGTACGTGTACGTATACGTACGTGTACGTACGTATATGTGTATCTGTAAATATGTTTTAAGTTTTATATGAAAGGTCTTAAAAAAAAAAAACCTGTATGAACCCAGGCATAAAGATCCAGTATAAGATTAATCTGTACTTTTTTTTTTTTTTTTTTTAACCAGCAAATTATGCAAAAATATTCCACTTAGAGCCCAGAATATAAATATAGACCTGGAAATGTGCAGAAGACAGAAGACGTTCCTCTTTAATCAAAACTTCCAACCTGCATTCATGCCACGAGAAGAATTCAGACAGAAGCGTTTTATAACTAAGGCAGTATTTTTTATATAAGGATAATGATGTTTAGTAAAAATGTTATTTCATATATGAGTGAAGAATAGAAATCGCTGCTGTTCCGTGTGTTGGTGCTGATCTGCAGCATGACTGATGCCGGTAGCAGCATTTGTTAAAAATGATATAATTAAGGAGGCCGAGCTGCTTCTGAATCACACACATATTCCTGCAGAACGTCTGCACTGATGCAAAATGTAAAACACGGACCACGAGGAGACGACTTTGAATTATCTGGCAGGTGAACTTATTTTTGGGAAAAAGCGAAAACGCTGAATATGTAACGACAGGTTTTATGATGTGAAGCGCAACTTTTTGAGTTTGGGAGCCAGCGGTAGGGAAGAGGCCTGAGGGAAGTGGATGCTGGTGTTCATTACTTCATAGGATTTTTACTTTTTGTTATGGAAAAATCAATAAAGAGGATCCATCCCCCCCAGAAAAAAAGGTGCCAATGCAGGATGTAGATTTGATCTCAATTTTATTACCTGAAACGAGACTGAGGGCAGATTTTCAAAATAAAATTAATAAAAGTTTAGAAGGCCAGTGTTAGAGTTCTATGAGACAGCAGTGATGGTGATTTAAAGTGTTTTAAAGCTCTATTTGTCATTTTATATCAAGAAATCACACTGGAAAAGATTAAATCCTTAAATGTGGAAGTACCTTGTTTTTTTTCCACTTGCAGATAAATTAGCTTTTTTTCCTGATTTGGGTCAATTTGATGTTTTAATAACATATTCTTGAAAAAAAACAGGAATAATTTGATTTCTTTTAACATAATTTAACATTTTTAAGCATTTCAAAATAAAAGGTTACATTTTAAAATCGTCTTTTTTTTGTCACAACCCAAAGATCATACGTTTACTTAAAATATTAATAATAAATAATAGTGGATAATTGATAAATGAATCATTGCCACTCTACTTTCTAGTTGTCTGCCATGTTGATGCATAATGTGGTAAATATTTTATTTATTATATATTTAAGAGAACAAGAGAAATTGGCAATTTTTCTCCTAAAAATGACTCAAGTCATTTATCAAAATAGTTGGTGACTAATAGAACTCTTTATTAATTATTCCAATGGCAGATTATTTTTTTTTAAGTTTTTCAAAATAAAAAACTTAGAATGTTATAGAGTTAAAAATCCCTGTCGTGGTGGTGTGATAGTGAAATTTAAAAGTGAATTAAATCTCTAATTGTCATTTAATATCAAGAAATCATGTCAAACTGCAAAAAGTTAAATCCTAAAAGGTGAATAAAACTATTTTGGTACAATTAGTCTAATATAGAGTAGAGTTATCTTATACCACTGAAAGATAATTGAGCTTATTTAATTTTTTTCCTGATTCGGGTCAATTGGTCTCGTTCTAAGAACAAAAAAAAGATTAAACTTATTAAAATACAGTAAGCAAAAACTTGTTTGAAGCATTTCAAAATAAAAGCATGGAATAACCACAGCTGGAGCTGCAGAATCGCTTCATCTGCTGCTTCACTCACCCCGCGCCGTGTTTCTTTAATATAACTTTAAACGTGGTGTATTTCCTTCTCTTTTAAAAGCCGGTGTCTTTGTTCCACGCTGCCCACCGTCCTCTAAAAGCTCCTCGCCTGTTCCCCGTCTCGTCTCCTTCTCTAAATGGTTTTTAGAAGCCGAGTTCCATGAAATCACTGCAGAATATTCAATATTTTTGGAGAAAGTGAGGTTTTTAATTGCTTTATTTTTTATTATTGTAAGGACGTTTGACTGAATTCAGGAGACTGTGCCTTAAACGATTTTTAATGAGACGGACGAGAAACGAGTTGTTGTGCAGAGAGAAGCTCCACAGAGACGATGAACAGAGACGTTTCACTTCCTGAAAACCACACATCTGGTCAGGGACGTCACAAACCCAGGAAAATGTTCAAAAACACTATGGGGTCTTTAAAGTGTTTGTTAAAATCGCCAAAAAAAAACTGGATACAGCTTTGAGTTTTCTCCATAAATCTCATGTTAAACCTGAGCTCCAACACTAAATAAAGTATTTTATCTGTTCCTGTTACAGCATCAATATATATCATCAATATCCACATCATCAATACAATAATAAAATAGTTTAGATTAATTATTTATATATTTATATAAATAAATAATCTAATCTATATTTATTTAAGTATATTTATCTGTATGTATGTATATATGTATATATATGTATATATGTGTGTATATATATATATATGTGTATGTATATTTGTATATGTATATATAGATACACATATATATGTATGTACATATGTGTGTGTGTGTATATATATGTATATATAGTCAACTCACACTGTAGATTTATTCTGATTCCAGGTTTAAGTCCAATAACCTTTATTAACTATTAACTCCACATTTATTAACTTTTATAGTAGATAAACTGATAAATAGAACTGGTGCTTCAGTGGAAACCTTGTATTAAAAAATAGAAGTACATTGAGGACACAATAAATTAAAATAAGTAGGTAAAATAATGATTTAACTCCACAGTCAGCAGAAACAACACGTGTCCTTGGCGATAAAAGAATCTAAAACCAGGAATAATCCTTAGAATGAGAAGCTGGTCAAGGTAGAGGCAGAAAGAATTCTCTTCAGAGAACATATACTGTTGAATTATGTCCAAGAATTAACGTTTATACAGTCATATTTGAGGAAACAGTCCGAACAGTTAAAGTTTAGAGAAAAGTTCCGTCGTGACCCAGTTTTATTTAACCTCTGTCTGGATTTAAGTCGTGTTCTCTCTCTTTGAGCTGTTTTTTTTTGTGGAAACATCCGTCTCTGTAGCTGCTAAATGCTCCGTTATGTCACTAAAGGTCAAACCAGGATTCAACCTTTAAAAAGACATAAAAATTAAAGTTAAACAAGAGCATTTTAAAGCTGGAGCTCAGATTATTCTCTTCTTGTATGTATGTATCAAAATAAAAGTCAATCAATTAACAGATCAGGACTTTATTTGCAATTTGGGACAATTAATTCCTATCTGTCAAAATAAAAGTAAAAACATGGTAATTTATTCAAATTCTTCTAATAAATCTGTTAATATCCTAAACCCCCTGTTAGCCTAAATCACATGAGAAGACCTTAGATACACTAAATTCAATATTTATGTATTAATTTTGTTTTTTTCATTTTATATGAATGAAAACAAATGGGGAGAATGAATAAATAAGTTTAAATATAAATTAAATATCTAAAATCTACTGATTGATCTAATAATTGACCTTTGAACTCTGCATTGCAGATAATCTAGATTATTTCAAATGTTTTTTCCAGATTTGCATCAGATCGGTTTTGTTTAACTTTTAAATAAAGTTTTTTTTTTTAATCTGTATTACCAGATTGTAGTGTCAGACTGGGTATTAATACTGCAAAAAATACTACTACAGTCGATCAAATGGACAAATTGATCTTCGAACTCTAATCTTATTAATCAATGAACCTTGCATTGCAGATAATTTAGAATAATATTCTAAATTTTTAACGTTTTTTTCCCAGATTTGGGTCAATAAGGTCTCATTTTAAAGTATTCTAAGTATATTTTTATAGTATTTCTGTAGTCACCTCACATGTTGGACTTTTATTTTGATTCCAGGTTTGAGTCCATTAACTATTTATAGCATTTTATTAAATTCATTGCAGGAAAACTAGAAAAAAAATGTGGTTTTGTCTTGTTTTTACTTCTTCTAAATAAAGTATTTTTATCTGTAGAACCAGACTGGGTATTAATACTGCAAAAAAGTGCTTTATATAAGTAATTAAACTTTTAATTGGTCATTGCAGGTAATTTAGTTTTTTGATTTGGCTCAGTTTGGTCTTATTTTATGTTTTAAATAGTTTTTATCTGTAGTAAAACACAATTTATACATCTATACATCTATATATATATATATATAGATGTATATGTGTGTGTATATATATGTATATGTATATATATATGTGTGTGTATGCATGCAATTTCTTTGTAGGAAAACTACAAAAAAAAATGTTGTATGACTATAATTTTTAACATTTTTCTAAATTCAGATTACAGTTCTAGAGTTTTTCTCTGCATATTTTCGACTAATAATGTTCTTGAAGAAGTAAAACATGCAGCGTCACTGGTCAAAACCTTTTTCCTTAATTTATTCATTTTTTTCAAATAACAAACTAAACTCAGTGTTTATTTATAAAAGTCCACTTCACACGCTGCAGGTAATAAACCAAAGCTTTTACTTGGTAATTTACTGTGGTACACACTGTCATCTGATGAATTATTATTATCATTATTATTATTATTATTATTATTATTATTATTATTATTATTATGGATCTCTTTCCTGATGGACAGAACCAGCACAACAATCCCGGGATGGAAAGTTTAGTTTGTGGAAGTTGGCGTCCGTTTTAATGCGTTATTATTATTCATGTGCTCCCTCTGCCCATAAAGTCAAATGGCACTTCCACTTATTTATTTTTCCATTAGCCGTTAGTGCTCAGTGTTCGTTTTAAAGTAAACAGCCTCCCTGTCTCACTCAGGGCTTTTCATTTGATTTTATTATTTTAATGGAGTCTGTAGAACTGTGTCCCCAAAAAATTGGCTGAGATGTAGAGAGGATTCAAGTGTAAAATTTTTCCATGCATCAAATAATTTTATCTGATATAGCATATTACAAATGCACATCCCATAATGCACCGTGCATAAAAAGTAAGACTCCTTTCTTCTTCTTCTGACAAGGTGAAAGCTCTGAATGCAAATTGGACTCTGGGATTAAAACGGTGGATGATAATAATAATAAAAAAAGCTATTTAGGCTTTTTTTTATTAAAAAACATGCAGTTTTTGTGCTTCTCTAATCGTCTTTGACTGAGGTTTGAAGAAAAGGATTAAATGTTTCAGGGGTAAATAAGTCTACAGATATTATCACCTCATTGTCTCCACAGTAGAGATTTTATCCATAAATCACATTATTGTCTAAATGTAGTGAAAATCTAAAGACAGTTGTGCATAAATTTGAAAATGATCCTCTATTAGATCTACTACGAATTATTATTGGAATTAATGTGGATTTGAAAGAAATTAAGACATTTTCCTAAAATCATGATTGATATGTAAAATGAAGTTTTTTTTTGTATTTTCTGCTCTTTTATTAAAATCGTGTTGCTATAAAGAGAAGTTTTTATCCCATTATCAAAATATAATTTGATGATAATGAGCTGATAATATATAGAACATTAGATCAGTGGAAATCAATGGGGAGAATGAATTATTACATTTAAATATACATTAATTATCCAAAATCTACTGATACAGCTTTGAGTTTTATCCATAAATCTCATGTTAAACCTGAGCTCCAACACTAAATAAAGTATTTTTTATCATTTGAACGAAGCGATTAAGGAAATAAGGAAAGGAGGAATAGTGGGGAAGGAAGGAATAAAGGAAGGAAACTTGAAGTAATAAACAGAAAGTTAAAATCTCCTTTCAGACCAAAACCAGAACGACTGAACATCTTTAAAATAAAATCACAGGCCGACAGAGGAAGCTCCAGAGTAAATCGTCTTCCTGTGACCTACTTCCAGGGCGTTTGTGGCGTGTTCACATTATCTTTATTCAACCTCCGTCTGATAACTGAACCTTCCTGCTCCACTTTCAGCTCTCGACTCATCCAGACACGTTAAAACTTCTTATTTCCTACTTGCAGCAGTTACGCAGCCACATTCTCATCCGTCCTCGTCGTGTTAGTGTCCGTCCGACGGATGTGAATCCAATATTCGCTGTGTTATCCGCTGTGTTTCAGCGTCGCCCTGCTCCTCCTGGGGGAAATCTCCGTCTCTTTAGCTGCAAAATGCTCGGCTGTGTTTCATCAGCTGCTCGCTAACTTTCTGTTTGAGGTTGCAGCTGAGCAGGTGGCGTTCCCAGGGTTCTGGAGTTTAGGCTGGAAAGAGCTGGAATCCATGCAAGGAGTGAAGCAGAAACAGTAAAGGTATCATCTCTAGAGTGATTTTACTGAGCATGTATATATAATATATAATCTTTAAAAAAAAACTATAGAATCAACATCAACTCAAAAAGTAAGAGATACCATGAAATTCTCTGGAAAAGGATAAATCCATTTTTTTTTCAATCCAACTGTCCAGTATGTGTAGACAAGTGATGAATTGAATATATATACACACACGATATATCACTAAAATCTTTTATCTATTTAACCAACCTCAGCTCATAAAAATAAAAGATACCATGAAATTTCATTATTTTTACCAAACTGTACAATATGAAAAGGAAAAACAGTAAAGGTGTAGCTTGATGGCTAAAACATCAACTGAGATAATCATCAATCACATAATCAATTTATACTTGATCATAATTTTTAAAGGTACAGTGTGTATTATCTGGCACCATCTAGTGGTGAAGTTGCAGATTGCAACCAGTGAGTAGTCTGAGCATGTAGGAGAAACTATTGTAGCTGCAAAGAGTTTATGTAATAAAAACACAAATTTCCTTATTTTGATTTCTTATTGATTCAATTATATATTTTTTAAAACAGATCATGACCCTTTAACCAACACAAGGCATCGCTAAAATTAGAAACTCAACTTGAAAAGTAAGAGATACCTTGAATATTCTCTGACAGGAGCAGGATAAATCCTTTTTTCCATCCAACTGTCCAGTCTGTGAAGCAGATAAAGTCCTGTGCGTCTATTGTGGTTATTACAGATGTTTATTCTGGTTGAATAAAACCTCGCCTAATAAAAGCGTCCTAGCGTCGGGAGCAGCATTAATGTCCGGCTCCTGTCGCTGCTGTTTACATGTGACCCGTCGCCGTTCCTACAGAAAGCGTCTAGACCGTTATTATTCAGCCGAGCCCAGACGCCGTGCGAGGCGTCTTCAGGGAGTCTGTGTTTGAAATCCTGTTATTGTCAGTATGGAAATTACCCAGCATTGTCAATTTGAAGTGAGACAATCACTTTTGTCTGCATATATGCAGTGGGTAAAGTGCCTCGGCATTTACGAATGAACGCGTCTTGACTCGGATCGTGATGAAGTGAGATTATCCTGAGACCAGATTTTCTTATTTTTTTTGGAGGAAGCTGCTCTGTGACTTTCAATATCAATCTTATTTCTCATTGTTTTCTCCTGGGTTGTTGGAATGATTCCAGTCCATGACAAACAATAAAAAAGGAAGATATAAACTGAATTCACAAAAACCAACAGTTTGTCCTGATAGATGTTGTATTTGCCCTTTAAAACCAATTAAAAATGTTAATTGTTGCCTCTATCATGATTTGTGGCAACGTTTTTCTTTATTTATTGCAGACGTTGAGGTTGTTGGAGTGAATGATGGTCATATTAAACCAGTGGTTCTCAAAGTGGGGTCCAGGGACCCCCTGGGGTCCTTAAAGTGGCACCAATGGGGCCCCAGAAAAAAAGGAGAATCATTATATTTCCAATATAATTCCATCAGGTAGTAAAAAAAAATACTTTATTTAATATCCCATTAACACATTTATTATCTATTATTTTCCAAAATATACAAATAAATAAAAAACCCAATTAAATAATCACACAAACAGCTCAAATCTAAATTAAAGATCAAAATAAGATCAATTAAAGATCAATTAATTATCAATTATTATTATTTTTTAATAAGATACGAGTTCAAAGATCAATTATTTGTCCATAAAATCCTAGAAATCCCACACTACACATACAAATACTTCATTTATTGTTGGAGCTGAGGTTTTTTTACGTAATTTATGAATTTTTTGGTATTTTATCAGGTTAATTGTGTGAAAAACAGAAATTTATTATAGAGTTCATGTTATAATGAAGAATAACATCTTATTTATATAAAGAAACTGTGTGTTTGCTATAAATTCAATGCTCTGTCAGGGTTTTGTTTTTTATTTTATTAGGACAAGACATTTATTGAAATATTTAGAAAGAAATATTGACATATGTTGATTCATAACAGTTCGTGTTTGGACATTTTTGCCACAAATATGTTGAAAGGCTGTAAAATTTACCAAAAATCTATTATAAAAAACATCCTCACCTGTGGTTTAACCCTTAAATTCTGTATATTATCAGGAAAAATAACACCTGCCAATAAACAAGGTTCAGTGCACAAATATTTTATTTATTCAACATAATCCTTTTTTTGTTGTTCAGTGATGTGTTATTATTTCCCTACATTAACACACGTATGACAGCGTGGATCACTAGATCCACTTCATTATTTATGGATTAAAATGTGTGTGAGAAACAACTTGAGAGTCAGAAAACAAATCAGCATTTTAACAGGAAACTATATAAGACCCAGGATTCTATGTAAATGAGTCTGAATATGAACTAAAAAAAATGGTTCTGTAACGATGCAAAACTAGATGAGATTTTATTAAACTGCTGCGAATTCACAGTCAAAATTAATGACAGTCATAGTAAAATAATTAAATTCCCACACAGATCTGGATTCAGGGCAAAATATGCACAAGCAAGCTTAAATGAAAGAAATCTAATGCATTATATAAAGCAATTACTGTATTTTCATGACTATAAGTGCACATTAAAGTCTTATGTTTTATTCAAAATGTTGGTGCTCCCTATGTCTGTATGTATGTATGTAGGGGAAGTGTGGTCATGGATTGTAGATAAAATAATGGGGATGTGCGTTATGCAGAACATCGTTGTTTTAACAACCTGAAAATGGTAAAGAGACACGCTGATAAAGCACAGTTTAAACTGAAGGAAATCAGCTACACAGCTGAGTTTAAGACATAAGACAGGTGGTACGAGTTGGAGGAAAGACTGGATCAGTGGATCACAGAGCAGAGACTTGATCAGTGGATCACAGAGCAAAGACTGGATCAGTGGATCACAGAGCAGAGACTGGATCAGTGGATTACAGAGCAGAGACTGGATCAGTGGATCACAGAGCAGAGTCTGGATCAGTGGATCACAGAGCAAAGACTGGATCAGTGGTTCACAGAGCAAAGACCAGAGAACAGTGGATCACAGAGCAAAGACCGGATCAGTGGATCACAGAGCAGAGACCGGATCAGTGGATCACAGAGCAAAGAGTGGATCACAGAGCAAAGACTGGATCAGTGGATCACAAAGCAGAGACTGGATCAGTGGATCACAGAGCAGAGACTGGATCAGTGGATCACAGAGCAAAGACTGGATCAGTGTCGCAGAATCTTCGTATCTTGATGCACAGCATTTACAGAATAATAATAGGAGGATCAGATCGAATGAAGTCAGTAATTATATTAAAAATCTTTTTTTTTACTTTGCAGTGTGTGTTAACGCTTCAGTTTTTCAGTATAACGTGAAATGGTGTCGTCTTCCCCGAGTCCCAATCAGCCACTTACACCAAGGTGGTAGTGAATTGAAGAAAAAAAAATTTATTTACAAAAACTCTCTATTTACAGCAATGTTCAAACTACTATGACTCAGAAATCAGCTTCAGGGTGGACAAAGGCCAAAACAACAACCAAAACAGCTCTATCTAGAAAATAAATCGCCTTTCTCAGGAAACAAAACGTTTGTGAACGTTGGGCATCAACGTTTCTGCCAACATATTATCAAGGTTTCATGTACTCACCAGTTTTCCCAGTAAGCTCATTGAATATTGATGCCGTACCTGGATAAAAACGAACAAAGTGGCTCCATTCGACGGGAGTGAGCCATAAATAATGTAAAAGAGAAGAAAAGGTAGCGTCAAGTCCGAAAAAGATTCAAAGTGAAGCACCACGAAGGCCGTTCATCACGGCTCCGCTTCCTTTATCAGGAAAACGTGGAGGAAAGAGAAGGTCGCGTTGAGGAAAGGTGTGTTTTTAATTCAGGTTGTGGACAATACTTACTATATTCCCCCTTAAATTTTAGCACCTTTAACACGATCATGGCAAAAATATCTGCACATAAACTCATATAAATTCTATCTATCTAGAGAAAAATGAATAAAGTTAAATTTATCTGCGAGTGGAATAAAAAAAATAATGATACTTAATATTGAACTAATTGTACCCAAAACAGTGTAGATTTCTTTTGATACCAGGAAACCATCTTTTATGTGGCAAAAACAGAAATGTTAACAGGTAAAAATACTTTGATTTTTGGTACAAATAGTCTGATATTGACGAGAATTATTGTATTCCAGTTAGATAGCAGCAATTTTCCTGATTTGAGTTAATTTAGTTTGTTTTAATGAAAACAAGCCTAACACTTTCTTAAAAATATAGATCAAACTAAGAACTTAAAATCAAGGAAAAAATTGAAATACGTGGTGAAATAAGATTTTTTACTTAAAAAAAAAAAGATTTTTATTTTTACCTGATAATGTGACTTTAGTTTCTACAGTGTAGATTTCTGTTGATACCAGGAAACCATGTTTAGGCTACAAAAAGAGGAAAACTTAACAGGTAAAAATACCTTGATTTTTGGTACAATTAGTCCAATATTAAGTAGAATTATCTTATTCCATAGGACGGTAGCTGCTTTTTTCATTGTTTTTTCTGATTTGAGTCGATTTGGTTTTGTTTTAATGAAAACAAGACTTAAGATTTTCTTAAAAATAGATTAAATTTAGGACTTAAAATCAAGAAGAAAATTAAAATAGTGAAATAAGATAATTCTATTAAATATTGGACTAATTTCACAAATCAAGATGTTTTTTTTTTACCTGATATTTAAAAATCAGTTCAGAAATTTCAGTTCTTGCAGTAAATTTTTTCTGATTCCAGGTTTAAGTCTTGGTTGTGGACAATAATTACTCTTATTCCCCTTTAAATTTTAGCGCCTTCAACACGATCATGGCAAAAATATCCACACACAAACTGATATAAAATCACTGTGTATCTGATGAAATGACTAAAATCTAGAAAAAAATGAACAAAGGTATATTTATCTGCGAGTGGAATTAAATAAATATACTTAATATTGAACTAATTGTACCAAAAACAATAATTTTATTTTTACCTGATAAACTGACTTTAGTTTCTACAGTGTTGTGATACCAGGGTACCATCTTTTACGTAGCAAAAACAGAAATTTTTGGTTTGATGGTTGGTTTGATTTTTGGTACAATTAGTAATAATAGCAAGCAATTAATATTGAGTAGAATTATCTTATTCCACATGTAGATAGCAGCTTTTTCCTTTTTTTCTGATTTGAGTTGATTTGGTTTTGTTTTAATGAAAACAAGACTTAGGATTTTCTTAAAAATAGATTAAATTTAGGACTTAAACTCAAGAAAAAAATTGTTTAAGGGTTAAACAATGTGAGGATGTGTTTTTAATTCAGGTTTTGGATATACTACTTATTCCCTATTAAATTTAAGTAATTATAATCATGGCAAAAATATCCACATAAACTGAGATATAAAATCAACATGTAACTGTATGATATATATATGTATATATATGTATGTATTTATATGTATGTATGTATATATGTATATATATGTATATATAGATATGTGTATGTATATATGTATATATATATATATATATATGTATATATATATATATGTATATATATATATATATATATTATAAAATGGAGATGAAATTGACTGAAATCAAGAAAAAAAAGAACAAAGTTAAATTTATATACGAGTGGAATTAAAAAAAATGTGTGATGAAATGAGTGTAGATTTCTTGTGATACCAGGGTAACATCTATTACGTGGCAAAAAATGAAATTTTAACAGGTAAAAATACCTTGATTTTTGGTACAAGTTTTTCTTAAAAACAGATTAAACTTAGGACTTAAAATCAAGAAAAAAATGGAAAATTGCAGTAGTGAAATGAGATAAATCTTCTAAAAATTGGACTAATTGCACAAAAACAAGATATTTTTTACCTGATATTTAAAAATCAGTTCTCGCTGTTTAGATTTATTCTGATTCCAGGTTTACGTCCAATAACCTTTGTGGTTGTAGAGATATTCCAGATTTATCATTATTTATAGCAGGAAAACTGAAAATAAGCCTTAGATTCTATTCTATTGCCACTTTCCACACGTCATGAATATGGATTCATTTCCGAACATTTCGCCTTTAACGCTTTCCCGATGATTGAGGGAGGCAGGAACTGCACAGAAATCTCTGCTGGGGGGAAGTCTTTTATTTTTTTTATTAGCACCTATGAGTTCAATTCAGCCGAGGCCGCTTGTCGGTATGAACGTGTCCGAGGTGCATTCAGGACGACGTCAGGAAACTGGAAATGAGGCCGAACAACCCGATAACGTGGAGGTTTAATCCTGACGCGGCGGCAGCGTACGGAGCAGCTCTCCTTACAATCCCTGTGCCGTACATGTCCATGAATAAGAATGCGGTTCATCGGGTTCTCGCGGGCCCATTCAGAGTTATGCATGCGGTCCGTCTCCATGGCAACCAAACTTTTATTTCATTTTATCCCCCCCTGCGACTTTTTTTTTTTTTTTTTTGGTTTCGAGACAATCTAATCTGAAGCACCCTCAGCTGATTTCATCAAGTGAAGCTAATATTGGCTCCAAGGGTGTAAAAAAAAAATTATCAAGCAATTAAAACATTCAGACGGTCAAAATATCACTTAATTAATTCTGCAGCTTGTTTTTTAAGTAATTTGTGGAACTGTTTGTCCAAGCGTCGTCGTTGTGAGAAGCTGAGCTGAAGTGTGATACTGCAGTTATGTTAGTTTTAAAAATACAGATGACTTCCACATGAACATCAAACACAGAAGACACAGAATCACCAACTTGATAAATCTGTTAAAGTGGCTGTTTCATATTTAGATGTGAATTACTGTTAATTAAAATCTGTGCATGAGTGTTCAATATGCATGGTAGTTAGTGGTTTAGCATCTAATTATTAAAAATGCTGCAGTAAAAACATAGAAAATCTGATGCTGATAACCACTATTTTTTTTTACGTTTTTTTACTCATTCAATGGGTTTTTAAAGCTTGAGAGAGTTAACGAGGTGCACTTGAACGCACCTTAAAGTCATAAGTTTAAACACTTATTTGCTTTTCCATCTCTCAAGAATTTTTTTTTTATATATATAAATATCTCTCACTTTGCTTTCTTTCTTTTTTCTTCATTATTTTAGTTTTAAAAATACAAATGACAGAAAATGTGAATGTGTGTGAATGTGTTTTTTTTTGCACAGAAAACACAGAATCACCAGCTTGATAAATCTGTTAAAGTGGCTGTTTCATATTTAGATGTCAATTACTGTTAATTAAAATCTGTGCATAAGTGTTCAATATGCATGATAGTCAGTTGTTTAGCATCTCATTATTAAAAATGCTGCAGCAAACCGTGGAAAATCATCAGAATCCAGAGATTCATATGAGAATTTTCTGATAGCCACAATTAACAATTTTATTTACTTATTCAATGGATTTTAGAAGATTGTGATAATCTGCTGAATATTAAACATTCTGCAGTGAAAGAGTAAGAAAGTAATGATGTGTGCATTTCAACAAAGGACAATAAGGAAAAGTTGAAAATTTGCTCATTTAAAAGACCTATATGCTAAATTGAGAGTAAATTGGATTTAACGAGGTGCACTTGAACGCACCTTGAAGTCGTAAGTTTAAAACTTAATTGCTTTTCCATCTCTCAATAAATTTAGTTTTTTAAATAGAAATTTTGCTCATTTTGCTTTCTTTCTTTTTTCTTCATTAAAATAAAATAAGGAAACGCATCATGAAACAGCCATAATTTTCCCAAAACTATAGCATATATATATACATATACATATATACATATATATATATATACATATACATATATACATATATATATATATATATATACATATATATATATATATATGTATATATGTATATATATTTATGCATATATATGTATATATATGTATATATATATGTATATATATATATATATATATATATATATATATATATATATATATATATATATATATATATATATAGTATATGGAATTGGAAATAATAAAGTGATTCTGATTCTTACAACAAATATTTACAACATCTGAACTGTACTTAAATATAATTGTATGGTGCTTGTACTTTTTGATTTAGAGCCTTTAAGGCTTTTTTTATGGTTCGTTCCACTTCACCTCAGAATGAAATATTGTTCCTTCTCCTCCACTACATTTGTTTTCACAGCGTTATTTACTTTTCACTCACACAATATAACAAGCTTTATGAAATACAGCACAATGTTAATTAAGCTCATGTAATTGTGTAATATTTATTATGACGTGATGCTTCTTGCTCAAGTCACTTTCCTGCAATAGAACTCAATATTGAATAAAGGTGAAATAATAATAATAAAAAGAAGCTGAATAAAATGAAAGCTGCATAAAGGGCCAGTAAAAGATAAATAAGGAGTTTTTTTTCAAGCCGTAAATCATGCAAAGATATTCCAGTCGAGGCCAGGAATATAAATATAGATCAGGATATGTGTGTGAAACATCCCCCTTTAAATCACCTTACCTTTTTAAACCATACAGCTCCTCTATATGTACACAGAGGAAATAGATCTGCTCACCAAATGTGATTATATTGGTTTTATTGAGGATTCGCACGGCGGCTGTAAAGGAAAAAAAAAAAAAGAGGGTCTGAGAAAGTTCCAGTTTCTTGACCTTTCGGCGCTCACACATTCATGAGGCGGCACTATTGATTTAAACAGGTGTAAAGGCCTCAGTCCTGCCGAGGAAATTTAATCACATCACAGGGCCACCGGGTTATTGCACCAGACACCGCCGCTGACACCGTAGGACACTTTTATATCAAGGGGCTCGGCGATATTAATTCTACTTTCACCTCATAGTACGCGGGGAGGAGCGCGGCGAGGTTAATAAGAACATTTTATTCTTGGGGAAAATATCTACGAACGGACGCCGGGATTCACAGGTTTCAGTGCGTCTTATGTTTCCATGATCAAAACAACACTGTGATTAATTTCAATTAAAGGAGCGCGCTCTCCATCAAATCAGCGTCATCTCGATTAAACTGAACGTTCTCTCATCTCTGTGTTTTAGAAACAGGCATTCAGAGTCATTTAAAAATTGGGCTAAAGTGCCCTCTATAAGATAAAAAAGAGACTCATTGTCTCTCTGGGTCCAAATGTTGAAAAACGTGCTGAAGGGCCCTTTAAGAACTAGAAAATTTGTTAAAGTGCCCTCTATTGGATAAAAAGAGACTTCATGTCTCTCTTGAGCCCAAATGGTGAAAAATGTGCTAAAGTGCCCTATATGAACTAAGAAGTTAGATAAAGTAAGCTCTTGGGACCTAAAAAGTGTGCTAAATTGCCCTCTATGAGGTAAAGAAAATTGTGCTAAAGGGCTCACTAGGAGATAAAATGTCTTCTAAAGTGCCTTCTATAGGATAAAAAAGAGACTTTATGTCTCTCGAGCCCAAATGTTTAAAAACGTGCTAAAGTGCCCTATAAGAACTCGTAAATGTGTTGCTAAAAAGTCTTCTAAAGTGCCTTCTGTGAGATAAAAAGTGTTCTGAAGTGCCCTCTATAAGATAAAAAAGAGACTTCATGTCTCTCTCAAGCCCAAAGGGTGAAAAATGTGCTAAAGTGCCCTATAAGAACTAAGAAGTTTGATAAAGTGCCCGCTTGGGACCTAAAAAGTGTGCTAAATTGCTCTCTCGGAGATAAAAAAGTGTGCTAAAGTGCCCTCTATAAAATAAATTATGTCTCTCTTGGCACTAAATGTTGAAAAACATGCTAAAGTGCCCTATAAGAACTAGAAAATGTGTTAAAGTGCCCTCGTAGGTGCTAAGAAGTGTGTTAAAGTGCCCTCTATGAGATTAACAAGGGTACTAAAGGGCTCTCTAGGAGATATAAAGTCTTCTAAAGTGCCTTCTGTGAGATATAAAAAAGTGTGCTAAAGTGCCCTCTATTGGATAAAAAAGAGACTTTATGTCTCTCTCGGCCCAAATGTTTGAAAACGTGCTAAAGTGCCCTATAAGAACTCGTTAATGTGTTTAAGTGCCCTCTTAGGAGCTAAAACGTCTTCTAAAGTGCCTTCTGTGAGATAAAGTGTTCTAAAGTGCCCTCTATAAGATAAAAAAGAGATTTCATGTCTTTCTCGAGCCCAAATGGTGAAAAATGTGCTAAAGTGCCCTATAAGAACTAGAAGTTTGATAAAGTGCCCTCTTGGGACCTAAAAAGTGTGCTAAAGTGCTCTCTATAAAATAAATTATGTCTCTCTTGGCACCAAATGTTGAAAAACGTGCTAAAGTGCCCTATAAGAACTAGAAAAGGCCCTCGTAGGTAAAGAAAATTGTGCTAAAGTGCCCTCTATAGGATAAAAAAGAGACTTGATGTCTCTCAAACCCAAATGTTTAAAAATGTGCTAAAGTGCCCTATAAGAACTCGTAAATGTGTTAAAGTGCCCTCTTAGGAGCTAGAAAGTCTTCTAAAGTGCCTTCTGTGAGATAAAAAAGAGACTTCATGTCTCTCTCGAGGCAAAGGGTGAAAAATGTGCTAAAGTGCCCTATAAGAACTAAGAAGTTTGATGAAGTGCCCTCTTGGGACCTAAAAAGTGTGCTAAAGTGCCCTCTATAAAATAAATTATGTCTCTCTCTGCACCAAATGTTGAAAAACGTGCTAAAGTGCCCTATAAGAACTAGAAAATGTGTTAAAGTGCCCTCGTAGGAGCTAAGAAGTGTGATAAATACCCTCTATGAGGTAAAAAATAAAGTGTGCTAAAGGGCTCTCTGGGAAATACAATGTCTTCTAAAGTGCCTTCTGTGAGATAAAAAAAAGTGTTCTAAAGTGGTGAAAAACATGCTAAAGTGCCCTCTATAAGATAAAAAAAGAGACTTTATGTCTCTTTCGGCCCAAATGTTGAAAAACATGCTAAAGTGCCCTATAAGAACGAGAAAATGTCTTAAAGTGCCCTCTAGGGGGAAAAAAGGTTTGTTAAAGTGCCCTTTGGGAGGTAAAAAGTGTGCTAAAGTGCCCTATAATAACTAGAAAATGCAATAAAGTGTCCTCTTAGGAGCTAAGAAGTGTACTAAAGTGCCCTGTAGCGGGAAACAAGTGTACTAAAGTGCCCTTTTGGAGATAAAAAGTGTGCTAAAGTGCCCTCTACAAGATAAAGAAATGTTGAAAAACGGCCCAAATGTTGAAAAAATGCTAAAGTACCCTATAAAAACTAGAAAATGGAATAAAGTGCCCTCGTGGGAGCTAATAAGTGTGCTAAAGTGCCCTATATGAGATTAAAGTGTGCTAAAAGGCCTTACATTTCACCCTGCTTCCCCGGGACTTGGTGTGTTTTCACATCGAGAAATCAAATGATGGAGTTCTTCGGCAAAACTAATTAAGTTTTAAAACACATGTCTTTCGTTTTCATAATCAAAACAACACTGTGATTAATTTCAATTAAAGCGAGCGCGCTCTCCCTCGAATCAGCGTCATCTCAATTAAACTGAACAATCTCTCATCTCTGTGTTTTAGAAACA
Organism: Eupleurogrammus muticus; assembly: GCA_036785175.1. NCBI lineage: Eukaryota > Metazoa > Chordata > Actinopteri > Scombriformes > Trichiuridae > Eupleurogrammus > Eupleurogrammus muticus. Next base: position 1,741,815 of record JAYKQN010000031.1, on the reverse strand, counting down.
GGCATTCAGAGTCATTTAAGGTCTGCGAGCATTTTCAATGTGTGTGAGATGCATCGCAGTGGTGGTAAGTAAATGAAAAGTTTTGTAAAAGTAAGTGTGCGTTAGCATAATTTCATGGTACTTTTTGATTTGGAGTTTTCATGTCACTTTATGTTTCTCTGGGCCCAAATGTTGAAAAACATGTGTTAAAGTGCCCTCTAAGAGGTAAAAAGTGGGCTAAAGTGCCCTCTACAAAATAAAACGTGTGCTCAATTGTGCTCTAGGAGATAAAAGGTTTGCTACAGTGCCCTCTAAAAGCTAAAAAGTGTGTTTAAGTGCCCCCTTGGGAGGTAAAAAGTTTTTCCAAATTGTGCTCTAGGAGATAGGTGTGCTAAAGTGCCCTCTTGGGTGCTAAACAGTGGGCTAAGTGCCCTCTACAAAATAAAAAGTGTGGTAAAGTGCCCTCTTGGGAGATGAAATGTGTGTTAAAGTGCCCTCTAGGTGATTAAAAAAAAGTGTTCCGGGATGCCCTCTATAACATAAAAGTGTGCTAAAGTGCCTTCTTGGGAGCTAAAAAGTTCCCACAAGGAGTTTAAAGTGTGTTAAAGTGCCCACTAAGTGCTAAAGTGTGCTAAAGTGCCCTCTTGGGAGGTAAAAAATGTGCTAAATTGTGTTCTAGGAGGTAAAAAGTGTGTTAAAGTGCCCTGTGAGAGCTAAAATGTGTGCTAAAGTGTCTCCTTGGGTACTAAACAGTGGGCTAAAGTGCCCTCTACAAAATAAAAAGTGGGCTAAAGTGCCCTCTACAAAATAAAAAGTGGGCTAAAGTGCCCTCTTGGGAGCCAAAAAAATGCTAAAAAGTGCTAAATGCTAAATTGTGCTCTAGGAGATAAGAGGTGTGCTAAAGTGCCCTCTAAAAGCTAAAACGTGTGTTTAAGTGCCCTCTTGGGAGGTAAAACATGCCCACTATGAGTTTGAAAAATGTGTTAAAGTGCCCACTAAGATCTAAAAAGTGTGCTAAATTGTGCTCTAGGAGGTGCCCACTAAAAGCTTAGCGTACAGTAAGTAACTGTAACATTGTGTTTTATACAAATTAAAAAAAAACTTTATTTAGCATTATCTCACATGATTCATAATTAAAACCTCAACGCTGCTATCAGGGGGTTCTGGATTTTAACAGTTTATTTATCTCAGGTCCTTTCACATTTATCTGATGACCTTTTCGAGGGGCCCCGACCCCTAGGTTGGACACCACAGCTACAACAACACGTTAAACTAATCCTGCTGCTTATCCTGTTTGAGGTGGAATTTTTCATGCAATACTTTTACTCGTAATGGAGTATTTTTACTTCACTGTATTAGGACTTCTGCTTATATAACAGTACTGAAAAGTTGTTCCACCAACGTGTGTGTGTGTGTGTGTGTGTGTGTGTGTGTGTGTGAGCATGCTCGGACTAATTTCAGCCCTTTTGTGAATGGCTGATTATCACAATCTGTAGCTTAAGTTCAGGCGCAGCTGCAGCGTTAAGTCTTCAGAGCGAGAAAAGACGAGAGGAAACAGTCGTCATGGCCCAGAAAAATAACTGTAAGTTCATCTTCTCGTTGTGTTAGTCTTTTATTTCTCTTTCTTTTTTCCTTCACCAAGTTATTGGGCAGTAATTAGACATCCACCAGGTCTAAATAATAACCTGCGAGATGACTTATTCAGCATTTCACAGAGATAGTTCTTCTGTGTCGCCTTCTTGGTTTTTTTTTTTTTTATAAATTGGCACTTTTGAGACCTAGTTGTGTGAGTTTCATAGAGATTTCTGACTCAATTATTACCAAAAGCATCTCAATGGAAGCTTGTTAGATAATAAGAATTTGAATTGTGATTTTTAACCGCAGGCATTTATTTTTTTGCTAATATTACTGGGAATAGAAAATGATAAGAATGAGAGCCTCTAAATTAGGCTCACATCAAGGAGCCTTAAGCTCATAATAAAAAAATAAACAAATACACCATCACAATACTATATTTCTTTAATTTTCCATGTGATGAATTCATAAAATTATTTAGTGCATTTTTTAAATTACATTATTTATAATAATAAAATATTATTTATAATTTTTTTATTTTATTCACTTTTTAAGATATTTATTTATTTACTCATTTATTTATTCACTGCTCCCATTCATGTTCACCTCAATATAAAAAAAAAAGAAAATAAAATTTTAAGTTAAATACATTTACCTGCAATGGGAAAATATGTGATAAATAATAGGAAATTTTAAACTACTTAAAAAAAAACACATGCTATTAATTATTATTATTTTTAGATTTTTAAATGACAAAAAAACATAATGAGATCTGAATGTACATCTTGAAAAGACCTGATGAATGATTTAAAACTGTATTATTATTATTATTATTATTATTATTAAAAAGCTTTTGACTTAATTATCTAACCCAAATATTAGTAAATTAAATAAATTCATTTATTTTTTTTAAATTATGACAATCGTCTATAAAAAATGCTAAATGTGGAATTATAGTAAAAATAAGTGATTCTCCTTTTTTCTGGGGACCCCTGGAACCTCTTTAAGGACCCCTGGGGGTCCCACTTTAACTCCAGTTCTAATCCTGGACGGCCGGTTTGGGTCCAGGTTTTTGACCCAACCACACAGTAACACACCTGATTCTACTAATAAAGATCCATAGCGAGGCCTCCACTGGTTCATTAGTAGAATCAGGTGCTTTTTTACTGCTTGATTGGAACCTGCACCAGCCCTGCAGGACCAGGATTGGACACTTTTGCTATAATATAAAGCATTTTGCAAATGAGTCATTTAAATCAGGGGTGTCAAACTCATGTCCTGGAGGGCCGGTTCAGGTCCAGGTTTTTGTCCAAACCACACACCTGATTCTACTTATAGAGATTCTTAGGAAGGGCTCTAGTGCAGGAGTGGGCAATTCCGGTCCAGGAGGACCGGTGTGACTGCAGGTTTTTGTTCCAACCACACAGTAACACACCTGATTCTAGTAATGAAGGTGCAGAGTAGCAGTAATCAATAGAATCAGGTGTGTTTACTGCTCAGTTGGAATAAAAACCTGCAGCCACACGGCCCTCCAGGTCAGGAATTGCCCACCCCTGGTCTAGGGTTTTGTTCCAAACAAGAAGCAACACACTCGATTCTACTAATAAAGGTCCATAGCGAGGCCTCCTGTGGTTCATTTGTAGAATCAGGTGTTTTACTGCTTGATTGGAACAAAAAACCTGCACCAACACCATCTCTCCAGGACCAGGATTGGAGACCCCTGCTATATAATAAAGCATTTTGCAAATGGTTCATTTAAACCAGGGGTGTCAAACTCAGGTCCTGGAGGGCTGCTGTGGGTCCAAGCAGTAAGACCTGATTCTCCTAATAAAGGTCCATAGCGAGGCCTCCAGTGGTTGATTAGTAGAATCAGGTGTTTTACTGCTTGATTGGAACAAAAACCTGCAGCCACAGTGGCCCTCCAGGACCAGGATCGTAGGTCCCTGCTCTGAGAGGTGAATTTTAAGTGAGCGTGTTGAGCTCATTGTGAAACTACAACAGGAATTTCTGATTGCGACAGGGCTCAGATTAGCCGCCCTGAGCTCTTTTATTCTTCTATCTCTCTCTCTCTTTCTTTTTTTCCGTGGAACAGTTCCGTTCTCCATCAGGGAATACCGGCCCTCGGACAAACCCGAGGTCATGCCCCTGTTCTGCGACGGCATTCTGGAGAACGTGTACCCGGCCTTCTTCAAGACCATGATGCACCCGGACCACGTGGGCATCGCCCTGAGCATCTCCATGGCGGGCTACGTGCTGGGCGGGAGCTCGTACTTCCAGGCGCTGCTGTTCGGCGGCGCCTTCGCCGGCTTCGTCTACTACTGCTGCTACGACATCTACGAGACCTACATGATCGGGCGGCTCAGCGCCGACATGGCCGACATCGCCACCGGCTACCTGGACGACCCGGCCAACGGCTTCTGGGTGGCGGAGGACGAGCGGTCCAAGGTGGTGGGCATGGTGGCGGTGACGGGGAAGAGCGGAGGGGAGGCGAGCGAGAACGGCGGGGTGGCGTTCGCCGGGCGGGACGCCGGAGAGAACGGCGGGGGTTACGGCGAGCTGTCCGCCGTGGTCGTGGCGTTCCCGCAGCGCCGGAAGACACTGGGGTCCGAGCTGACGCAGAAGGCGCTGGATTTCTGCAAAGAGCGGGGGTACGCGCGCCTGGTGCTGGACGTGGGCTCGCCGCAGACGGCGGCCGTCGCCATGTTCGGGAAACTGGGCTTCGTGCAGACGGCGTCGCACCGTAACACGCACGCCAACCGCTGGTTCGCCAAACTGGCCGGAATCAAAGTGCTGCGCATGGAGAAGTTCATCTAGACGCTGAAGCCCCCCCAAGGTTCATTTTTCAGTTTTTTCTGCCATAAAAGACAATAAATCTGGAATATCTCTACACCCACAAAGGTTATTGGACTTAAACTTGGTATTAAAGGACGTCTACATGGTAGAAACTGAAGTCTTATCAGAAAATCTTGTTTTTGGTACAATAAATCCAATATTAAGTAGAATTATTTCATTCCACCGGTAGATAAATTTACCTTATTCCATTATTTATTGGACTGGATTCGAAATAAACATTTGAGGTGACTACAGAAGAGTCAGAATCAATTTTATTTTCTGTTAAAGAGCAAATATAGTTATAATGTTGACAAAAAAATTCTAAAGTTGTGACTATAAAACTACTTTAATTAAAACTTAAAATTAGGGAAAAAAACATGACATGACAAGTTCAATGATTAATAAGGTACATTTTGATCAATAATTTTTATTATATTATAATTATTTTTTTGTTAAAGTTAAACACCCCCATATCAGATGGTTAAACTTAAATATTAGACAAGACAACATTATTATTATGTATTTGCATAACACACATTTTGTCCTTAATTTTTACCCTTACAGTACTTTTAAGTAGTTTTGAAGCCAAAACTTTAACACTTCTACAGAAGTATTTTAAACCTTACTATCTATATTTCTACCTGAGTAATGAATGTAAAGACTTGTTTGACTTTTTGAGTAGTTATACGTATTTAAATGAGCAAAGACATTTAATTTACTTTATATTAAAAGTGTCATGAAAAAACTGTAGTCGCGATCTGACACTATGATATGAATAAAAATCACTTGACTACACTTTGTTTCTTATAATAATGTCATTAGTAATGCAGATTGCCAGTAGATGCAATAAAGACTTTGATAAACTTTGATTTGCTAATGTTAGCGGCTAACTGCTGCTAGCATCACGTAGCCGCTAACTGCTAATGACCGAATAGCTTTGTGTTTAAATGCTAAACGTTAAAGTTGCTTTTTCTGCTATGCCACAACTCAAAATTAAATTCAAGAATCATTTAATGTGAGAGTAAAATAAATTAAATTAAATGTCATAACAGATAATTAAACAATAAATCACTTAAAGTGACAATGAGTTAAATATTATTTCTGCAATTTGATTTGATTTAATCCACAATTCAGGGATTTATTTTTTCGGAGCATACAACTTTCTTTCTTTCTTTTTTTTGTACTATAGGACATTATTGCCTTAAATGTCAATAATTTACATTTTAAAGTTTTTCCAGCATAAATTACTGTTTTTTCGCAGTGTGCTTTTAAAGTTCAGAGAGTTGGTATCCGAGCATCAGTTTGCTGCAGACGTCCATGTTTTCCCGAGTGGATTCACTGGGATGCGTCTGGATTGTAAATCTGGAATACTGACTCGGAACTATCGACTCGTGATGAATTGGAGTTTAAGACCTTGGCACCTGCTATGCCCTGACTGTATAGCACGCTGAGGAAACTGCAGCTCGCTATCACTGTATCATGGCAGGGAAAAGAAAAAGCACATTAAATTTCATGTTTTTTTTCCACGACGCAGCATTGATGGTTTCAGTTGCCGTGTTTTCCTCCTCTTCTTGATGTATTATGAAGCATGCTCAACCCCTGAACGTCTCACAGAAAACACAAGGACAATTAATCAGCTTGTCTGGTTTGTTCAAATAATTAAAAAAAAATGCATATGGAAGAAATATAACATAGAACTTTCAATAATATGACATTAATTGACTTATATTCATTGAAGAAAAGATTATTATCTATTGTTCATCTGTCCACTAAGGAATATAAAATAAATATGTGTGAGAAATGAGAAATTTAGTCATTTGGAGGAAGGAGAACTTTCTTTTTAAGCCTCTTTCCTGGGAGACGTTGAATCCCTCGGCCTCGCAGGAATTAATGCCAGCTGACTTATAAGACCTCACAACTCTTTGCTTAAAATACCAATGAAAAATTCAATAGCATCAGGACATTGGGAGGTTTAAAATTCCTCTGGAGCTAAAAGAGCCCCCGTGTGTGTGTGTGTGTGTGTGTGTGTGTGTGTGTGTGTGTGTGTGTGTGTGTGTGTGTGTGTGTGTGTGTGTGTGTGTGTGTGTGTGTGTGTGTGTGTGTTGCATAAAAAGAGGATAAAGAGTTCAATATACCTCAAATGTATTCAGGTCATCATACGCAAGGCAAATACTGAGATTATTGCGACACTAAACAATAGAGGAAAAAGCTTAAGTGTTTCCATATAGGTGGTCTTATGATATTTGTGAGTAGGGATTTGACGAAATAGAGGTGAAAGGACCATGGGAATTACTGTTTTATAACGCATTTCTAAAACAATGTGCACAGATATGCAGGATTTTATCTTCGCGAACTTGATTTTAGAGAAAAATACGGTGAAAAAAGGACTTTTTTGTTTGGTAAAAGTTCCAATTCAACAATGTAAATGGAATCAATTACATGTTAAAATCCTGCACAATAAATCCTACTTAAGTTAAAGCAGTTAAGTGTGGGTTTGGTCTCTGACTCATATAATATTCTATATAAATAATTAGATTATTAATATGAATTATTTAGTTTAGTTTAGTGGTTCTACAAAAGGTCAGTGGATAAATGTGAGAGGTCCTAAGAGGATTAATGGGAAAAGGAAAAAAAGAACAAACAAACTTTCACTTTTTGGGCTTTTTCCTCCAATTTTGGATTTTCTGTGAAGTGTTGGATCACTTGAACATTTATTGAAATGAAATCATGTGAGAAGTTTAAGAGGAAAGAAAAAAAACAGATGTCAGAAGGCTTAGAGGTTGAAACCAGCGGTTTCATCTTTAACTATGTGTTGTAGCCTCTGGCTCGTGTGGGTTTTCTCAGGGTTTTTCCAGTGTCTTCCCACAGTCCAAAAACATGCTGAGGTTAATTGAAGACTCTAAATTGCCTGTAGGCATAAATGCTCCAGTAGACCCTAGTGAGGAATAAGCGGGTAAAGGACGAATGGATATCTCTACAACCACAAAGGTTATTGGATTTAAACCTGGTGTCAAAGGAAATCTACAACATGTGAGGAGACTACAGATGAGTCAGAATCAATTTATGTTGATGTTACACAGCAAATATAGTTAGAATATTGAGAAAAAAAATCTCTAATCATGTTTTACTAAACATAAAAACACTTAAAACTTACAACAAGACCAAACTGAACCGATTCAGAAAAAAAGGGGGAAATTATCTGCAATGCAAAGTTCAATAATTAACAAGATAAGAGTTCGAAGATTAATTAGTTGTCCATAAAATCCTGAGGATCATTTCAGAACATGAAGAAAATAATCTCAAACAGCTCGATATATGCATTAAACTCAATGTAGCCTCAAATCAGTGATTTTTGGATTTTAAAGTAAACTTGTAATATAATCCTGAAGGAAAAATCTATTTGCTGATGACACTCTGCTGTTTGTAAACCTTCAAAAGACTAAAAAGCTTGTTATATCATCCAAGAAAAACGTAATAGAGTAAGTTTACTGTTTTACATTTACCACTTTAGTTAGCTAAATATTAATATCTATATGCATCACTTTGTCATAAGTGAAAGACAATATTCTATTTTGTGGTTTAAAAGAAGCTGCTTAATTTGACGTTATATATAGAGAAAAACATCAAGCAGCCATTTTTTTATTTATTGGATTCAAAGTAAACTTGTAATATAATCCTGAAGGAAAAATCTATTTGCCGACGACACTCCGTTGTTTGTAAGACTTCAAAAGACTAAAAGTTTGTAATTGTTTATTTAGTAGTAAGTAAAAGTATTGTATTTTAAAAGCTTGTTATCTCATCCAAAAACTTAATGGAGTAAGTCTACCTATTGCATTCTACCACTTTTAGTTTGATAAATATTAATATTTGTATGCATCACATTGCCAGAAGTGAAAGACAATAATCTATTTTGTGGTTAAAAGGAAAAATAGATTAATTGAATACAGTTGGAATGTATATAATTGAACCAAAAATCCCAGAATGGTGATCAGAACATAATTAACAGTGCCCAGTAGTTGCTTAATTTGACGTTATATAGAGGGAAAAACATCAAGCAGCCATTTGTTTTTATTGGATTTAAAGTAATCTTGTAATATAATCCTGAAGGAAAACTCTATTTGCCGATGACACTCCACTGTTTGTAAGACTTTAAAAGACTAAAAGTTTGTAACTGTTTAGTTAGTAAGTAAATGTGTTGTATTTTAAAAGCTTATTATATCATTCAAAAAACATAATGGAGTAGGTCTACCTATTATATTCTACCAATTTTAGTTTGTTGAATATTAATATTTGTATGCATCACATTGTCATAAGTGAAAGACAATAATCTATTTTGTGGTTTAAAAGGAAAAATAGATTAATTGAATACAGTTGGAATGTATATATTGAACCAAAAATCCCAGAATGGTGATTAGAACATAATTAACAGTGCACAGTAGCTGCTTAATTTGATGTTATATAGAGGGAAAAACATCAAGCAGACGTTTTTTTTTTTTTTTTTTTGACGACAGGTGTGGCCTAAATGAGTTTGAAGAGGGGGAGTATTGTACAGAGAGAAGCAGCATTTGGCATCGCAACACACACACACACACACACACACACACACACACACACACACACACACACACACACACACACACACACACACACACACACACTATCACAGGCCTTTGGGCATCAATCACTCCGGCTCTGGCTGTCACAAAAAAAAATTAGGCGGGTGGCCAGCAGGCAGGTGCTGAACTAGCCAGAGGAAGATGAGCCTTAATGCCGGCCAACCTGTTGTCGGCCGCTCCGAATTACCAGGAAATTGGCCTCGAGGTAACGAAAGCGTGATTGTAATTCCTCTCATACAGATGCCTGCTTGATGAGCTGGTTTGCTGTTTGGGGAATGAATGTTAGATGGAAGAGGTTGCTTTGCAAATATTC
>JAYKQN010000031.1:1625000-1727500 GCA_036785175.1 Eupleurogrammus muticus | reverse complement strand
GTTGTTTTTGCCTAAAATTACCTTGTTCTCAGTGTTATATTTAATATTTTACATCACCCACTCACTATCACCTGTTTAAATACAACACGCCACTAAACATAAACTGCAATGTTGCTGCTAAAAAGTGATCACAGCTCATGTATTTTGACAAGCAACACATTTTTTTCATTGCTTTTGTACTTCAGGCTGAACCTTTACAGCTTCTCTTGATTAGAAAGCTTGACTTGATGCTACTTGATACCTGTACTTCTATCTGATTAATGAATGAGAATGATGTTGACAGCTGTGTTGATGGGGGGGGGGGGGGGGGGCATTGTGGATTATTTTAGGGTTTGGAGAATCATAGTATAATTATTTTCCATTGCGCCCCCTATGGGAGAAGAAAACATCTCGTACCCCCACACGACTATAAATAGAATCATTAGTCTCTACAATTGTTATAAGTACCTCTGCATAACACTGTATCCTTAAGATAAGATAAGATAGGACTTTATTGATCCTACAACCGGGAAATTTGCTTGTTACTGCAGCATACAGAGTAAAGAAAAAGAAAAAAAAAACCTAATACTAATAAATAGCAAGAAAAAAGTATGCATAAGCAAAGCATATATACATACATACATACATGCACGTACATACTTACATACATACACATACACATATGTACACATACATAGCTAATGCATACTTAAGGTGCAGAGTGTGTGTGTAGAGAAAAGTGACGAGTGGAAAAAAACATATAAGAGAATAAAAAAGAAAGAAATATGGACCAACTTCATACTCATACTCTGTGCTGTATGCTCCCTGCTCACACTCTGCTATTGAGAGCGCCACTGCCCCCTAATGTAGTGGAGGTGCAATTGCACTTTATTCTAGGATTGTAAAAAAAGTAAAATAGAGAAATAAAAAAGCATTTTCCCCAAGGAATCTGCTCTGAATGGATCTGAAAAGGAGACCAGGTGTAATGTATTGTATTATTATATCGTATTTTTTGGCTTGATGTGAGCGTTTGTAACTGGTGCTTTGGTTGATTATTTTGTTCTGTCTGTTTCCAGTTGAGTAACACGAGTCCTTGGCCACATTTATTACATTTAAAATGGCTGTTTTGAACAACTTTTGGGGGGATTGTGAGTGGGAAAAATGCTGTTGTTTTACTTTAAGCTACTACTAGTCCTGCTTCTTAAAAGGTCAAACTCTGGAGCTGTGACGTGTTTTGTAGAGCGATGGGTCTGGGCAATCGTCGTAGCCTCCATCAATCTCTCCTGTGACAGCTGGAACTGTCAGGACCTATCTTTTTTTTTTTTCTTAGATGGGTTTTGTGAGATATTATATGGCCCTTTTTTATAGAGTTTCCCATAAGCTACCTCTTGACACATCAAGTGTTTCGAAAAATGAAACACGGGGAGTTTGAGTTTGAGCCATTATGTGAAAGTGGAGCTGTGACTGGGAAAAGTTTATATCTAAAGGTGGGAGGAGATCAGAGAATATCAGAGATTATTACACTGTGTTGCCTGAATTCCCACTAGATCAGCAGTATATCATACATTTATGCAATGCCTCATATCTCCTTATATGTCGCATAGTTCTTGCAGAATTAAACCCAAAATACCCACCATTTTTCACAAAACCTATATATCTTTTCAACATCTCCTGGTGGTTTCAGTGTATTTGCACACGCACACGCGTCTATTTACTTTTCCACTTTAATTCCACGTCGCTGCAGGCAGTGACCAGTGATGGCGAACAAATCCCACTTGTCGTCTTTTATCTCTGCGAGTGACCGAGCCGATCGGTGTCCTTCAGTTTCACACCAGAGTGGAGGGGGGATCGGTTTGCACGGCTTTCACTCCAGTTCAGATGCAAAATTAGGAGAGAATGATACTGCACAATTACAGGAAATGACTTCTTTTACTATTCATTGAGGACACATATCAACCCTTGGAGCCCTGATCATTGACATTTGACAGACGGTGAAAAACGACTGTTTTATTGTATTTACGCCCTTAATCCTTCTATCTTCTACTACATATGCTCCACTACATCAGTAAAGATCCATGCAGGCTGCAGGGCTTAATGCTCAAATCATATTTTTTATTTTGGTTGTTTACAGTTCCAATGAAATGCGTCTTGCTTAAAAAGTCCCAGAGTGTGTGTCTTATGGCCAACCCGTGCTTTACACAGGCTTTTTTATGATATGCCGCCAAGTACGATGCTCTCAGTGCTTTTTGTCTTCAAAATGCTCCAAAGATTTGTCTTTTAATGTAGGGTGTTTTGTCTCCAAGTGGTGAAGCAGTTTTCAGGGCTTCGTTGCCTCAGTCTAGAGCTGGTCGCTGCGTATTCTGCAGCACGAGTTTGGTGCGTGGGAATCTCCTGTTGGGATAAATCCGTATTTTAAAGTAGAACCCCTGATATTTTCTATTAAACGTTGCTTCCTTTTTCTTGGAAGTCGTAGTCTCCTCTGTCTCCTGGCTGTGACTTTTCCCATTTGCAAAGAAACTTCCCAAAGACGTTAGATTTTTACTCATTTTGCTCCTGGGTTTCATTTTAGCGGTAAATTGTCACATGACCGAGAAGAACGTCTTGAGTGACATAGACAGATTTAACAAAGAAACTGGTAATTTTTCAACATAAAATATGTTTCAGATTCCAAAATAAATGCAACAGTATTAATGTTATTTAATATATATATATATATACATATATATATGTATATATATATATATATATGTATATATATATAGAACTAGTGGACAACCACAGGAACTCTTCATTATATAAGACAAACATGACAATATTAGATTAATTTTTAATGGTGAGATTTGACCTCTGAGGACTGTTAGAGGTTAAATCCAAGATGGCTGCCAGTCCCCCAAGTTGTTGGAACCTAACATTTATGTAAATCATAAATATATATATATATACACGTTGTTTCTGTGTGGCCCAGTACCAAATGACCTACGGACCGGTACCATGCTGCATTTGAGGACAGAACAACATATACATATATATATATATATATATATATATATTTATATATATATATATGTGTGTGTGTGTGTAAATTGTTCTGTCCTCAAATGCAGCATGGTACCGGTCCGTAGGTCATTTGGTACTGGGCCACACAGAAAGAATAAATAACTTATAATATAAATATTATATATATATATATATATATATATATATATATATATATATATATATATATATATATATATATATATATATATATATATATATATTAAATAACATTAATTCTGTTGCATTTATTTCGGATGTATATATGTGTATGTATATATATGTATGTATGTATATGTATATATATATATATATATATATATATATATATATATATATATATATATATATATATATATATATATATGTATGTGCATGAATACATATATGTGCATGAATACATGTATACGGGTCAGTGACAAATAATGGTTGGCAATTACCATCAGATACCAGAGCACAGTCAAATCATTTAAATAAAATTCATTGTATGGGTCACACATGATGCTAAAGTCTTAAAACCTTCTAAAATACAGTTTGAAACCATCCATCATGTGTCTCAAAATGCACATTTTGTGTTAACGTCATGTGATGCATTTTAAATGTGTAATACACCTAGAATGTAAAAAGTATTTGTTAACATGCGTTTTTTATTTTTTCCCCAAACTTCTTTTGAGACAGTTAAACTATCTAGTACCGATTTTTCCAGCAAACACAGAGACATAATTTCAGCGGTTTCTCCAGTATTGAGCTGGATTTTTAATAAAATGTTAGTGCACAGGGTTCATAGCTCATAGTTTAATCTGACTTTTCGTCAATATGTTGTCCTGCGATTCATAGACGACTTGCTAAGTGAATATTGAAACCAGGGTTAGATTTGTTCCAGACGACAACAGCAAAATAGTAAAACCTTTAAAAGTAAGTAATGGACAAACATTACGCGGTGCAGCTCACACACAGCGTTCCCAATAGTTTTTATTCCACAAAGTTAAATCCTTTTTTTTCCTGAATGAGATAAATGCCAGAAAATGGGGCTACAGAATTATCCCTTTAAAGTCCCTGACATTGAGAATAAAAGAGAAACCTCAGCGGTGAATTCGTCAGTTTTATTTGCACAGCACCAAATCACAAAAGCAGTGACACTTCTCATATAAAACACACTCCAGACGATATTCTTCATTTCACAGAGCATCAGCAAACACTTTAACGGCAAAGGAACGTCAAAGAGAAGCAGCCTCTAAATAGGCAGAAATATGCAGAGGAAGAGAAAAGTGCACAAGATGATTATAATAATACTCGTAAATGTGATTAGCAATTATAATAGCAGCGGTGGGCGTTGTGGCTGCAGGCGAGACGACAAAGCACAAAACTCCAGGGGAAAATGTAAAATTAGCAACGAGCATTAACGGTGGGACAGGAGAGAGGAGCCCAGTGCATCATGGGAAGTCAACAGCAGCAGCAGCAGCCTGGGTGTTGCATCGTTTGCCCCGATAACAAAAACGTCCGCCGGGGTCAGCCATTTAATTCTGGCTGTAGCGAGACACAACCTATACCTGCAGCGCCTCTGGCTGCACTCGCTGAACTCTCAGCGACGTAAACACGTGTTCTTGATGTGGAAAGTCTCCTCGTTACAGGAAAAAGACGATGCTCCTCTCGGGTCTGGAAGGCGAGAAGATCTTATTTTTTGCCTCCTCGACATTCCAAAGGTATAAATAAAAATCGCTCTTATTCACACGTCATGTTCTCCGTGTCACTCGTGTTATGTAAAAGGAGATCTGAGCGGGCGGAGGAAGAAAAAATGAGAAAAATAAGACGTTGGTTGCGTGTTTCTCTTATTATAGCAGCGTCCAGGTATTGAGTTGCCTGCTCGCTGAGGTCAGGACGTATATTAATTACCAGAAACACGACGGCAGGCAGCTACGAACACGCAGCGAAGCGGCTCCTCAGCTCACAGAACAGAGGAAATAATTCTATTAAGATAGAAACACAATGTAGAAATCAACTGGATCAAATCCAAAAGGCTTTGGCTGGATTTATCCATAAACGTTTAATGTAAGTAATTAATATAAAAGCTTCATTGCGTTACTTCAGCAGAAATTTTGGGTATCTATACTTTACAGATGACTTTTGTTGTCTACTACAACTATCGAGCCAAAAGGAGATTTTCTGTCAGAAAGCACGTTATTTGACCCATTTTTTCCCTGTTAAAATACCTTTAAAAGGATAATACAACACATAAAACACGTTTTTTATCTTGATAAAACATAATGACAGCTTTGACATTATAAGTTCAAGGTTGTTTTGGCCTAAAAAGTCACTAATCCTCGTTCTTTAATGTCTGTATTTAATAGATTTTAACTCATTCACTCACTATTACCTGTTCACATACCTTTAAAGGGACAATACAACATATAAAGTGCCAAAAAGTGATCACAGCTCATATATTTTCACTGACTGAAGTTTTGAAACCAGAACTTTTATAAAATTTTATTTGAGTAAAAATGTGGTTGATGCTTCAACCTCTTATCTTTAATTTATATATATATATATATATATATATATATATATATAAATAAATAAAAATATATATATAATGAGACACTAGTTGTATGTTTCTATACATATTTCAGTGTTTTTTTACCCTTGTAATTTACACGTTCCCTCACAGTCTTATGTGCTAATGTGTCACTGATTTAATATTCTGCTCTTGTGTGTATATATATATATATATATATATATATATATATATATATATCATAATTTAACAGATAACCAGAAGAATTGTGCATTTTATGATAGAACTTATATAAAATAAATAAACCTATATATATATATATAAACCTGTACCAATACATAAACATATGTATAGGTATGTAGGTATATAGTATGTGCATACATAAATTTAGATATATGTCTATATATATATATATATATGTATTATAAACCTATATCAAAAACCTTACCTTACCTCCTATTTTTTTCTTATATTACATATAGTCTAAGGGATAACTAGAAGAATATATATATATATATATATATATATGCCTTTATAGAGTGCATTGGGAATTTTATATTTATCACGTATAATAAAACCTATATTAAGACCTCCATAGTGTTTTTTTTCTTTCATGTGGGTTCTCCTCTGCTTCTTCTGTTGTTTCCGAAAATTTTTTTACAGAAAAATTTCCGGACACAGTCGAGGGTCCAAATATATTTTGATCCAATCCGGCAGGACATAGTGAATCTATGATGAGCATATTGCCATTTTGTACTTCCAAAACTAACAGATTTTATTTTTTTTTTACCAAAAAGAGACGCCATCTACGTCTGTGACAGTGAGAGGCTGTTAAATTAGCAGCTGGTGCATTACGTGTTGATACGTGACTGTGCTGCTCCACCACTTAAGAACAATAATCTTCTACATATACAGATATAATTGTCCTTGTGCTAGTTTGTCTCCCATGTATTGGAAACGGAATTGCATCCTGCATGAATCCCCAGCTTTACGTCGTCTGGATCGTTTATTTAACGCCAGCTCATTAGTGACGTCTAATCTCACATCTATCCCCGCAATTTTTGTCTTTTCTTTTTTTTTTGCTGGTCTTTGTCTTCTAGGATCAGAAGAGGTAATGAGACACTCGTGGTATGTTTCCATACATATTTCAGCGTTTTTTAACCCCTGTAATTTACACATTCCCTCACAGCTTCTCTCATGTGCTAATGTGTCACCGGCAGTTTAAAATTCCGCTCTTGTAGAAAAACACATTTATCATTCTTAAACCATGTAGCGGATAATTGTACAATTATTCAGTAAAAAGGGAAAGTGCAGATTCTGCATAATGCCACGCTTTTAAGAATGTGATGGCGGGGGATGTGTTGTGTGTTTGTGCTGCCTTTGTTCCTTCTGATTTAATATCTAAAGTAAATGACCAGGTGTTGGGTTCAGCGGCATGGCCAGACAAAATTAAACTACGGTGCAATGAAGAAGATAGAACGTAATTATGCAAGGCGAGCGGTGAAGGACGTGTGATGATGTACGATCCAAACAAACCTACCTCTGGCTCGTAGACAGCGGCACATAGGCGACTGCTGTCCTCATGCAATTAATCTCCATAATCTTCGCCTATTTAGCGTCTCTGCTGATACCGAAGAAGAGACGGACCTGTTTGCACACAGGTGGTGTTTGTAATGTTGATTACTGGCTTTGTTATTACTTCCAAAGTGCCATCGAAGTTTTGCCTTAAGATATATTCTTATTAGGTGGCTCCCACATCATGGAGAGGGGAGACTTTAATTTGATTTTTGATTATAAGAACCAGTGATGTGTACAGGGAGAATGGGAAAATGTCTGTTAAAAGTTCCCTTTGGAGCCAAAACCAGTGCTAAAAGGCCCTCTGGGGGGTAAATATCTATGCTAGATATTCCAATATGTGTAATAAGGTGCCCTCTTGGGAGGTTAAATACATTCTAAAGTGCCCTTTTTGAGCTCAAACCATGTTAAAGTGCCCTATGGGAGCCATAATGCCCTCTTAAGATGCTAAAACATGTCCCTTATAGGACACCTGGGGCCATAAGGACTATCTTGTGATGTCACAACCGCGGTCACGACCCAAACCTCCATTCAAATCAGCCAGTCAGACGAGAGGCTCATCATTTATTAACGAAACAGATCAGAAAACGATCTGGTCTCTCTGGCGCTGGGAGATGTGAAACAACAATTGATTTTTTGGGGGGGTTCTTAAAACCACAAATATATCTTGTTAGTGGACGTCACAGCTCTGAACTGTGTGCAACAAGGGACCTTTTTAAAAAATTACCTCAACCCCCCCGAGTCGCAGGTGAACCTGCTGACTCGACCCGAAGACGCCACACGTCAGCTGTGAAGATAAAAGGCTCTAAAGTTAAGGTTTGGTCCAACAAAAGTCTGGTGACGTGTTTCTGCAAGTTCCTGACCAGGGATCTGATGCAAAGCGCATCCACAATAACTGCTTTCCAATATATGGGAGTGTAATAATCTGATTTTTTTTTACAAAAAATCAAATGCAACTTAAAAATAATGATAGATTGGGTTAAGTGCATTTTTATTCTTCACATCGACATAAAACAATCAGGTCGTAAAAAGTCAAATGATTTAGATTCTGCAAAACCAAATATTTTCAGTGTCTGTACCTCTTTCAGTGAGGGAGGACAGCGAGTTGTGTTAATTATGGATTTATTTGAACTTCCCTTTGCCTCAAGCTCTCGTTCACTTCTTTCCTGTGTCTCCCTGAATCAATAAAACATATTCCTGCAGTTTACTTTATTCTAATGTCTGAACTCCGCTCTGACATGAGTGGAAGTCATAGTGAACTCATAGTCTGACAAGAATAAATAGGGTATATTCAATACATTATTTGTATATAATATATGTTAATTGCATGTATTATATTCAATATGATTTATTATTATTATTATTATTATATAATTGTAATTGTTATTTGACCATGCCTCAATATATCAAATAATTTCACTATAGTGTGATGTGCATGAATTAATTTTAATTTTTTTTTTCAATTTTTAAAGATAATAACCTAAGAGACTTAGAATATTTGTGATAGTTCACATATTTAGGATATTGATGCAAAGTCATTTACTGAAATTACTATCAAATTACATGAATAATATAAATACAATTATTTCAATTTTTTTTTTTTAAATAATGAGGGAGAGCTTATAGGAAATAATAATTATGATTACGAATATTACTTATAATAACAAAAATATGTTTAATAATAATATTTATTTTTATAATAATCATGAATAGTTATAGTATTTTATTCCCTCCCCTCACAATTCGTATTCTCTGCAGCCTTTTTATCCCATAGCACTATAAAATCATCCTGACCCCTAAATAATAATAATAATAATAATAATAATCTAAATAATGCACTTAAGCCCTTTTTTTGTACTGTAGGAGTCAAATCCCAGAGATAATAATAATAATGAACCAGCAACGTGTAGATTTCTGTATAAATCCCAGTAGTCAAGTTTTGCTGTAGAAAATCACAAACACCCAATAATGTAAATACAACTGAAATCACAGTATTTAATTTAATTTACATTAAAGACAGTTCAGTACTTCTACTGTAAAAAATAATTATAATAACAGTAATTATAGTTATAGTTAATAATAGTTTCTGCCAAAAAAATTCCTGAATTTGTACACTTTAAAAAAATAGAAACGTGAAAACACGTTTTCTGTGTTTCACATCATTTTCATACAGTCCCTAACGAACAAAGTTAGATAAGCGTGATTTATAATCCAATATATTTTGGACATCATTCGTTTTTAATGACATACGGTATAATTCCATCATATCTCTGGGTTCTCAGAGGTGTCAGGGAGCGATAAGGAAATAATCCTCATCACAAACCATTAAAAAATCCAGCTGTGATTGATCTCATATTAACTAAAGACCCACTGGAAGTTATTTGACAGGGGAAGTTGGAAGATAGCACGTTATCGGCCACGTTCGTCGAGTCACGGGCGGATTAAGTCAGATTTCTGGCACGTGTTACGGTATCGGAAGGAAACGGATAGCATCTCAGTCTGGGTTGAATTGTGCCTCTAAGCCTGAGAAATAGACCTGTTATGGACTTCGATTCCCCCTCCAGGATCCCTGGAGCTCCTGTCTCCATCTGTTACGCAACGCCGTCCGTGCACGGCGGCGGCGTATCAAGATAGATTATGGATTATCTCCATGTCCCGGTGTGTGTGGGTGGCTGCTGCGTAGGGGAATATCTCTATAACCTTTAAGGCTGTGACCCCATTTCTGGAGAGGTTTTTAGCACAAGTGGCATGCATGGGCGGGGCAGTGACCCCTCTGTGGCTCAATTGGTGAAAACATGTGCTAAAGTGCCCTCTTGAATCCAAAATGCATACTAAACTGCCTCCTTGGAGCCAAAACTTCTGCTAAAGTGCTCTATTAGGAGCTAAAAACGTGTGCTAAAGTGCCCTCTGAGAGTCAAAATGATTGTCCAATTGCCTTCTTGGGAGCAAAAATGCATGCTAAAGAGTCCACTAGAAGCCAAAACTGCTGCTAATAATTCCTCTTGGGAGTTAAATCATGTGCTTAAGTATCCTCTAGAGCGCCAAAATGCAGATCAAACTGCCCAGTAGGAGGCAAAACTTGTGCAAATAATTCCTTTTGAAGCCAAAACATGTGCTAACATGCCCCCTGAGTGCCAAAATACATGCTAACACCCTCTCTTGGGAGCCAACATGAGTGTCAAAGTGCCTTCTTAGAAACTAAAAAGCATGTTAAAGTGCCCTCTTGAAGCCAAAATGCATGTTAAACGTCCCGCATGCTAAGAGACCCCTTGGAACTAAACTTCTGCTATGTTTGGCAAAAAAATGGTTAGTGTTAAAGTGCTGTCTAAAAAACAAAACTTGTGCTAAAGAGCCATCTTGAAAGCTAAAATACATTCTAATGAGTCCACTAGGAGCCAAACCTGCTGCTAACATGCTCTATTGGGAGCTAAAAGGGTTGTTAAAGTGCCCACTATGCTAAAATGCATGCAGTAGGAGCTACAATGCTAATGCTTATATTCCCTCTCAGGAGCTAAAATAGGTGCACTATACGAGCTAAAATGCTAATGCTAAATAGTGTTGTTGGGAGCCAACACCTGTGCTAAAGGTCTCTCTAGGAGCCAAAAAGTGTGCTAAAGTGCCTTCTTGGGAACTAAAAAGCATGTTAAAGTGCCCTCTTGAAGTCAAAATGCATGTTAAACATCCTGCTAGGTGCAAATTGCATGCTAAAGAGACCCCTTGGAACTAAACTTCTGCTAAAGTTCTTTATGGTTAGCAAAAAAAATGGTTAATCTTAAAGTACCCTCTAATAAACAAAACTTGTGCTAAAGTGCCATCTTGAGAGCTAAAAAGCATATTAAAGTACCTTCTAGGAACCAAAATGTGTGTCAAAGTGCTAAAATGCAAGCTAATGAGTCCACTAGGAGCCAAACCTGCTGCTAACATGCTCTATTGGGAGCTGAAATGGTTGTTAAAATGCCCACTATGCTAAAATGCATGCAGTAGGAGCCAAAATGCTAATGCTTATATTCCCTCTTGAGTCCTAAAATAAGTGACCTGTAGGAGCCAAAATGCTAATGCTAAATATTGTTGTTGGGAGCCAACACATGTGCTAAAGGTCTCTCTAGGAGCCAAAAAGCATGCTAGAGTGCCTTCTTGAGGCCAAAATGCATGTTAAACATCCTGCTAGGTGCAAATTGCATGCTAAAGAGACCCCTTGGAACTAAACTTCTGCTAAAGTGCTTCATGGTTAGCAAAAAAATGGTTAGTGTTAAAGTGCCCTCTAGCAACCAAAAAGTGTGTCAAAAAAATGCAAGCTAATGAGTCCACTAGGAGCCAAACCTGCTGCTAACGTGCTCTATTGGGAGCTAGAAGCGTTGTTAAAGTGCCCACTATGCTAAAATGCATGCAGTAGGAGCCAAAATGCTAATGCTTATATTCCCTCTTGAGTCCTAAAATAAGTGGCCTGTAGGAGCCAAAATGCTAATGCTATATAGTGTTGTTGGGAGCCAACACCTGTGCTAAAGGTCTCTCTAGGAGCCAAAAAGTGTGCTAAAGTGCCTTCTTGGGAACTAAAAAGCATGTTAAAGTGCCCACTAGAAGCTAAGACACATGCTAAACAATCCACTAGGAGCCAAATGTCTTCTAAAATCGCCTCTTGGGAACTAAAACGTGTTAAAGCGCCCTCTAGGGATCCAAACTGTGTGCTAAACTGGCCTCTTTAGTTCTGATGACCGAAAAATCCCCTGTTCATTCCACTTTGCTTTGCACCTGCTGCATGTTTAAAAGAAGAAGACTACTGAGCTGTTATTGTCTGGGGCGTTTGAGGCTCCAGGAGGGCACCGATCGGCTGTTTGTGATTCCCTCGAGCTGTCGGAAGAACACAGAAAGACAGACGTGGCGTCCAAACCGATGGAATGGGCGGCGTTAATAGGAGACATAATAGAGAAGAGGCAGCTTGCATTCCCCCCTCCCCCCGTTAATGTTCGGACAAGCCGACAAAGCCACGCGTGAAGCCTCCGAACTACGAGCCCAGGGTCTCCCAGGATCCACCAGGGCTGGAATCACTCACTCCTCGCTTTCCAAACGTGGCTCAGACATAGCTACTTAGAGAGGATAAAAAAAGTGCAGCGCGGCGCGGTGTGGATTAATACTGCGTGAAATGTTGATCATAAATAGCCCACAAAAGCATATTGTAGTTTCAATATAAAGCTCATAAACATCCTGACGCTGCGGAATGTTTACTTTGCTGAATATGTATTTGCTGACTTGGCTTTTCCTTCTTGCTTCTTTTCTTCTTCCCTGTTTCTTTTTTTTACATTTTATTTCCCTTTATTGATAGACTGTTCACCACAATGTGCTGCATTCTCTGGCTTTTTGTGCCTTCGGGAACAACTGTCAAACCAGGACTTAAAATCCACTCCAGGTGCAAGTTGTTCTCTGCAGCTTATTTATCCCATAGCACTATAAAATCATCCTGACCCCTGAATAACAATAATAATAATAATATAAATAATGCACAACTCCTTAAGCCTTTTTTTGTATTGTAGAGAGATTATCATAAGAATAATGAACCAGCAACGTGTAGATTTCTGTATATTTTACAATAAATCACAGTAGTCAAAGTTTTACTGTAGAAAATCACAAACACCCAAAAATGTAAATACAACTGAAATCACAGTATTTAATTTAATTTACATTAAAAACAGTTAAGTACTTCTCCTGTAAAAAAATAATAACAGTAATTATAGTTATAGTATTATAGTTATAGTAATTTCCTGTAAATTTTAAGGTTTTAAAATTTACAGGAAATTACTGGCACAAAAAATAGAAGAATAATAATAATTATTATAATTAGAATAATAATTATTATTCTAATTGTAAAGTTGTGTAATTAAGCATCATCACAGCAAACATTTCGTTTTTAATCCTGAGATGTTTGTGAATAATCATTATTAGACTTTCATCATCAAATTGTAGGTATAAAGTATTTATGTATAAAGCACATTAATAACTAAGATTTCCTGCAACATCTGTTCAAATAACATTTACTGTTTGATATAGAATAATAAGTTAAAACAAGTAATTGTGATATATTAATTATAATAAATTACATGCATACTTATAAAAAGTCCAACAATCTGAAATACTTTAGTCTGAATGTTGCATTTTTCTGTTATATTTGCAGTCTGGACTTAAAAAAACAAAAACGTCTCCTACAGTCACCTCATTGTTCTGTTAAAATCAGAATATGCAGATGAGCTCGTCCACGTCTCCTTTTCAGCCACAACAACAGAAACGTAATTAACCTTCGTATCGTCTTCTTATCGATTCTGCAGCTTCTGTCCTTCAAAGTCAGAATTGATCTGCTCTTGTGTGACTGTGCAAAACGTCTTTAAGTTAGTTTTTTTTTTCTTTTAGTCCCTATTTCCAGTTTCCTCCAGTTTGCACCGCAGTGATGTGGTATAAACAGCTCGTCAGCTGCACTACGTCAAACTTTTCCCAGAAAAAGAAACACTCACAGAGTTTGACGTAGCTTAGCTTTTACTGCAAATTAAACTCAATATAAAAGAAGATGAAGTGATTTCATGTCCTGGATCACAAATGGAATATTAACCTTTTCATGCATGGAGGTCGCTGCACTGAACAGATGCTTAAACATTTTATTTCAGCTTCTACGTTTATGAAAAGATACTGAAATAGATAAAGAAATATATGATTGCATCAAGTAAGGAGACACACAGTATTATGTAAAGTTTATAGAGTTTTTATTTGATGAAATACTCATTATTTATATTATCTCTTCACTCAGTTTTTCAACTGTAATGTTAATTACTACTAGTGTTATAGTTCATATGTTGTAGTTTAACTATAAATCATTTCTTAGTCTTTTTTATTTATATTCACATGTAAACATAAAGTAATCATCGAACCCATCAAAAAATTTACAATAACTTGTTAACACTTCATATAATAAATTATAAATATAATATTATAATATATATATTATTATAATATATATTTAAAATTTATATTTTGTGTACATGTTGGTTTCTTGTCATTTCAAAGTCTATTTGTACCATTTTTTTTTTTACAAAAATGATATATATAATAATAAGAATAAATAATACATTTTATATATTTAACCCACCTATAATATAAAACTAGTTATAAAAAAGAATATATATATGTATATGTTATTATATACTATTATTATTCATATTTATTATATGAATAATTATTGTTTTTCATGATATGTTTATTATTAGAAATAATATTACTACGTAATACTATAATATTATAATAAAATAATAAAAATTATAATAATATTTTCCCCTTGACTGTCCCCCAATATCTCAAACAATGAAACTATTTAAAAAATATATATATATATCTCAAATAATTTCACTATCTGAGACATTTATATTCATGTGATTTAATTGATTTTTACTTTATTATATAACAGTGTTATATAAGAGTGTTTCATGGACGTTAAAATCGTGATGTTAAATGATTATTTCATTCTCCTTTCAAAGAAAAAAACACATAATTTTTACAACTAATCAGTAAAACATAAATTTTATTTCACTACATTTTAGTAATATTGAACCAAAGTGATTACTGCCATATGGCACTGCTATGGAATAGAGGTGTGAAAAGGAGTTTTAATGCATTTAAGCAAAAATCGTAACCTTCCTGCATCTACATGACAATATATTTGTTTGTTTGTGCAGAAACTAATGTGTCGCGTCTTCCAACGCTGGCCCTTTGCAACTGGTCGTCACAGCGGGTCGAGAATAATGAAAACTTTAAGGAGAACGGGGGAAAAGCCGTGAAACCGTTCGCCTGGAACGGCGTTCCATGTTCTTCACAAACCATTAGGTCCTGGCCGCTTCCCATTTACCGGCTTCTTTAAAATCACTGGAGAGGATCATGAGTGATTCTAAAGAGAAAACGACGTCCCCGCTGCAGCTCGCGTTCTTAAAGAAAGGAAAATAACAGTGAAAATAGCATGTTATTGATTTAAAAACTTACCACACATAAAAGAGCATAATGCATGTTGGGAACGGCCGCTGGAGTTTGGATTCACCCCCTGAAAAAGGCTAAAAATAAAAAGGGTGCAGGCGTTTTGTGATTGTCTCCCGCGCCGTGGTGCATTATGCACTCCACCGACTCCTCTGGAAAAATAACACAATGCAATAATAACAACCTGAGCGAGCGCTTCAGGTCTTTTGTTATGCGGCCCATGAATTTAAATCCAACACAACGCGCCCAGCCGTTCAGCCGCTGAATAAATCGCTGTTTTTCACGCACGAGAAACGACGCCGACGCCGGAATCTGCACAAAGTCACGGGAGACGTCACTTGATTTAAAATCCTAAATTGGGATCGTTTCGACTGCGTCTTTTCGTCTTATTGCCCTTCAACTCGGGGTTAACTGAGTTTCACTTTTTCATCTTATTGCTGTTTCTGCCAGTTTTTGCTTCCTGCTCAGTTTAAAGGAAAGTCTCCTGAAACCAATGAAACCAATGTGACAATAGTGAAGCTTCTTATTGACCCGTCAACCTTTATAAACCTGATAAAAAAACGGGCAATTTCACAGCTTTTTTCTCCCCATATCCAGACCAAATTATACAGGATACAGATATAAAATATATATATCTACTTTAACTAACTTACACTGACTTTTTTACAACTGAAAAAAGTGAAAATGTCAAAAATGTCATGTGGTGTAATCATAAAAACTTTGAAAAAAAAAATTAAAATACACGATATCCACTAGTTTTATATTCTAGATGGATTAAATATATAAAATTGACACCATTTGACATTAGCACAAATTTGTGATTTTTGTGACGAAACCAACATGAACACAAAATTAAAAGACCTGATGAATAACCTGAGAAAGTTAATTGACTTTCTCATCGTGGTAAATATTTGTAAAAACTGTAATTTTCACAGTCCCCTTCTATCCAGTTGACATTTATCATGTCTTCAGACCACATTTCAAATAAAACTACATATTTTTTCCCCCTTTTCCAGTTCTAATGCACTAGAAAAACTGAAATCCTCACAAGTAAAAATATCTTGTTTTTGGTACAATTAGTCCAATATTAAGTATAGAGATGATTTAGCTAATTTTGCTTCTCATCATTTTTTGCACTTTACTTTAAATAAGTAAATTAAAATAAATAAATTTGCAAGGAGAATGAGATAATTCTCTTCAATATTGGACTAAATGTTCCAAAAACTGGATCTTTTCACCTGTTTAGTTGTCAGTTTTTGCAGCATTCGCCTCCTATAATTAGTCCCAATGATCCAAAAGAGGCGTTTACACTACGAACAAATGGAACCATGATCCAGTTTAATTCGGATTTGGACCGTCTTATTTCATTGGACCAAATTCCAGCTGTTTAGTCACATCTGTTTGGATCACACTGTTGAAAAGTCAAATCTAAACCAGCCAGATGTCAGAATTTCAGACTACTACCTTTATTCTAGTTGTGAAGAAAAAAACAACAAAACCTCCTGTTTTGTCTTAATGTATTTTTCATGCTATGAAATGCAAACCTCAGTCGAATACTGCAGGATTACCAAGGTCCAATCTGAGCAGTTTCCACGGACTGACCCAGAAAACACTGCTGAATAACGCCATTCCTTCACAGAAGATGAAGCGCATCCTGCCTGCAGACTCACGTCTCCGCCATCCGCCGCTCTGGCTCCGGCGGGAGGGGATTTAGTTGGATTTTTAATTATCTTGAACCTGATTTCTAAATTGCTTTTTTTTAATGCCAAAGCTAATAATAACAATAGACAGTGATGGATCTTCAGAGATGCGGATGCTTATGAGGAGACGGATTGTTCTCCATCAGCGTCAGTGGAGATTACCACCCCCACTTAGGAGGCCTATACGCAAACAAAAACACATGTAAGACAATTAAATGACACAATTGCACCGAGGTCTTAATTATTCTTCATCACATGTGAATGTGAAATCATTTGATTAAATACTTTGATTTGTGCTTAATCGGTAGCTTAGATATACCTCCACTTTTATTTCTTTTAACCCCCAAATTTTTCAGTTTTATTCGTGAATATGGTACATGTCCAAGTTGTAAGTATCACAGTTCCCACATGAGCTTCTAAATCCCTGGCTATTGGCTTTTATATTTGGATGGTTCCATCATGGGAAATTTCCACTGAGTCGCACTGATGTCCATCAAACCAAAGGTGGTCTAATTAATAGTAAAATGTCTAATTGTAAAAACCAACGACTGAAGTGTAGTATTGCTGTAAAAGCCCCCCCACAGCTCCCACCCACTGCTCACAGTTCAAATATATCATTGAAATAACAATGCAATTAGATTTTTAGTCAAATTAAGGTGTATGAATAAAAATAAATGAGTCACTCTTAGTCACGTTAAGCCATTTAAACAGTGTGCAAAAGTATAATCTATCTACTATTGGTCTACTGACAAATGTTCTGCATTATTTGGCATGCTATATGCAGTAAATAGCATTACTATATATTTTTTTGTGATCAATTATTTATCAAAATTAATTGTTACAATGTCAAATACATCTGCAGAGAAAATGCAGGAGGCCCCTCATGGCTCAGCTGTTGAAAAACCTGGAGCTAATATGCACGTGTCCTCTAGCAATAAAAATATGTGTTAAAGTGCCCTCTTAGTAACTAAAGGGGAGCTAAAAAAGTGTGTTAAGGTACCAACTAGGAGCCAAAAATCTACTAAAGTGCTCTGCCCTCTTCGGATGCACACACTAAAGTTCATTAAATTAAAGTTCTGCAGATGCATATGGAAAGTTAATACTAGAAAGGAGGTGAAAACTAGCATATTAGCATAGCAGATTACTCAGAAATAAAGTAATATAGTGATAATCTCATTAATTAAATATCAAAATATCTATGAAACCCAAGCACGGAAAGAATTTTAGGTTTAATGAAGTACTCGCCTTGTTTTTTTCTGGTGTCGTCTGCATAGAAAACGATCTCTGCAGATGTCAGATTTAACCACCAGGTGGCGCCTGTTTGAACGTCCATTTATCGCAATGTTACAAAAAAACTGAAACCTCGAAGTGATCCATAAACTAAAATTTCTTCCAGATCATTACCAAAATTTAACCATTTGTTCATAAGAATATTCACAACATTTGCTGAAAGTTTCACAAAAATCTTGCCCAAACTTTTCGAGGCGTTTTTGCTAACAAATAGACAAACATCTGCTCCTTTCATTTCACGCACGGAGAAAATAACCTGATGTGATACAGCAAAAAAAATGATCAGATGCTTTTGAGAATGAAGGAAAGAATTTCAGGTTTAATGAAGTACTCTTCGTGTTTCTGGTGTCGTCTGCATAGAAAACGATCTCTGCAAATGTTAGATTTCACCACCAGGTGGCGCCTGTTTGAGCATCTATTTACTGCAATGTTATATAAAAACAGAAAACTCAAATTGATCCAGAAACTTTCTTCCAAAATTTAACCATTTGTTCATAAGACTATTCACAACATGTGCTGAAAGTTTCACGAAAATCTGGTCCAAACTTTTCGAGGCATTTTTGCTAACAAAGAGACAAACATCGGCTTCTTTCATTTCACGTACAGAAAAAATAACCTGATGTGATACAGCAAAAAAAATCGATCAGATGCTTTTCAGAATGAAGGATGTTTTTTTTCTGGTCTCGTCTTCATAGAAAACGATCTCGGCAGATTTCAGATTTCACCACCAGGTGGCGCCTGTTTGAGCATCTATTTACTGCAATGTTACGAAAAAACAGAAAACTCAAAGTGATCCAGAAACGTTCTTCCACATCTTTACCAAAATGTAATCATCTGTTCATAAGACTATTCACAACATTTGCTGATAGTTTCGCAGCGTTTTTGCTAACAAAGAGACAAACATCGGCTTCTTTCATTTCACGCACGGAAAAAATAACCTGATGTGATACAGCAAAAAAATCGATCCGATGCTTTTCAGAATGAAGGATAAATCCTCAGCTGAATATATCTTTCTCTCCAACTGGCCCAACCCCCCCCCCCCCCCCCCCCACAGAGCTGTTGTCACCACACACACACACACACACACACACACTCCTAGACAAACCTTCATCCTTCATTTGCTGCCAACGTCCACTTTACAGGCTGCAACTGCAGATGAACCACGGTTCTAAGCTGCAGCGACACAACAGCTGGATGCAGCTGGATGCAGCACAGGCCCAGATTTATTCATCCCGCTTCGGATCGGCTGTGTGCACCACTCTGGTTTCTGGCAGGAGAATCCTGTGGATAATCACGTCCTCAGGAGACTCAATTGTTGCCGGACGTAGTTCATTTTATTTTTATTCGTTGGTTTCTGCCAAGTTGCCTGAAAGTTTCCGTCCTGTTGCGGCTTTATGTCCACCAGCTCTGCAATACACAACGTTTATTTTCTTCCCATCATCAGATTCCCCCCCACCCCCGACTATGGGAGAGAAAAAGCTGATGAAACCAAAAATAACCAACTTCTGAGACGCAACATCAGTCAAAAAACCCTCCTGAGGGTCTCACACACACACACACACACACCTAACCACACACACACACACACACACACACACACACACACACACACACACACACACACACACACACAGTCTCCTTGAATGCTTGTTCTATTATTCTAAAAACAAAAGAGAAGAAATAATGACGACAGCAAAACCAGAACAGCACAGGTAGGATTTCCGGGGGCTTGTAATCCTACATTTTCTCTGGTTTTCTGAGGGTTTCACACACCAGCAGAACTTTGCTAAATCTACGTAATGAAATCTCGCTGTTCTTTTGGGATTTTATCAGGGATTAGATAATAATATCTGCGCGTGTTTTGCTAAAGCGGGAAAATATCCGGCAGTGAATTGATCTTGATCGGTTGCTCCGGGCTATGAAACAACGGCGGCAGGAATCATGGCGGCTCGGACTGGGAGCGACACACACTTTTATCCGGGCTCGTAAATATCTCTTTTAGGGAGACTCTGGGAAATGAACTCTCAGCCATACAGTAAATAACGGCGCTCAGGCCGCTCGCCGTGAGGCTGCAGAGCTTCAGGAGCCGAATCCACTCGATTTGATGCGTCTGCACCTCCTAAATAACAATATTAACTGTTATCACTTAATATAGTCGTAGTTCTTATTTATCATAGTTATTCCTGTTTGTAACCGGCACAACAACTACAACTTTGTATATCTGTAGTTGTAAAATCAAGAAAAATAGGCTTTAATAAGTTCAGATTTCAGTGTAACTGATGTTTAATTAATAAACCTCTGAAAAAAAATGTACATTACTATTTTAATTACATTACTAGTACTATTTATTATAATTATTTCTGTCGGTAACTTACACAACTATTGTTGCAAAGCAGGAAATAAGATTTTTTTGAGTAAAATTAGTCCAATATTGAGTAGAATTATCTTATTATTATTTCAGGCTTTTTTCTGATTTGGGTCAATCTGGACTTCTAGAATAACAAGTGGATTAAATTGACTAAACTCAAGAGAAATAAACTTGAAATAAGATATAAATTAGCTTTAATAGATTCAGACTCTATTGATAGAAAGAATGAACATATAAATGTCATTAACCTGAGTCTGTTATCACTGGGTATCTCCTTATAATTAATATAGTCATAGTTTTACTATTTAATATATTTTTCCCTAAATTACACAACTACAACTATAACTAATTTAACTAAATTCAAGAAAATTAAGCTATAAATAAGCTTTAACAAATTCAGATTTCAGTGTAACCTAAACTGATGTTTAATTAATAAACCTCAGAAAAAAAAGTACATATAAGCTGCAGAAACCTGGACCTGTTATCCTCTTTAATAAATATAATGGTAGTATTTCTATTTAATATAATTATTTCTGTCGGTAACTTACACAACTATTGACGCAAAGGAGAAAATACGATTTTTTGGGTAAAATTTGGGTCAATCTGGACTTCTAGACTAACAAGTAGATTAAATTGATTTAATTTGAGAAAAATAAACTTGAAATAAGCTATAAATTAGCTTTAACAGGTTTCTAGGTGGGGCGACACGGTGGAGCAGTGGGTAGCACTGTTGCCTCACAGCAAGAAGGTCGCAGGTTCAAGACCGCCTTGGGCCTGGGTCTGGGACCTTTCTGTGTGGAGTTTGCATGTTCTCCCCGTGTCTGCGTGGGTTTTCACCGGGTACTCCGGCTTCCTCCCACAATACAAAACATGCTCAGGTTAATTGGTAAACTCTAAATTGCCCATAGGTGTGAGTGTGAGAGTGAATGGTGTGTGAATGGTGTGTGTGCCCCACGATTGGCTGGCGACCATCTGGGGTGTATCCCCCTGCCTCTCGCCATAAATGCGCTGGGATAGGCTCCAGCAGACCCCTGCGACCCCGAAAGGGAATAAGCGGGATAGAAAATGGATGGATGGATGGATGGATGGAAGTTTCTAGGTTCAGATTCTATTGATTTACGCTGATGTTCAATTAATAAATCTTAGGAAAGAATCAACACATAAATGTCATAAACCTGAGCCTGTTATCACTGGGTATCTCCTTATAATTATTATAGTCACAGTTTTTCCATTTAATATATTTTTCCCTAACTTACTAAACTACTACAACTAATTTGACTAAATTATTAATTTGACTAAAGTAAGCCACTATTTAATATAATTATTTCTGTCTGTAACTCACATGTTTATGTTTTTGATAAAATCAGTCCAATAATGGTTAGAATTATCTTATTCCACTGGCAATAATTTAAGATTTTTTTCTGATTTGGGTCATTAAATTGACTTAACTTAAGTAAAAAAAATAAACTTGAAATAAGCTATAAATGAGCTTTAAGCTCTTTTTCTTAGGAAAAAATTAACATATAAATTTCATAAACCTGAGCCTGTTATCACTGGGTATCTCTTATAATTAATATAGTCATAGTTTTTCTATTAAATACATTTATTCCTATTGGTAACCTACACAACAACTACAACTATACAAAACTTGACTAAAATCAAGAAAATAGGCCTTAAATAAGCTTTATTAAATCCAGATTTCTGATGTTTAATTAATAAACCTCAGAAAAAAAGTACATGTAAGCTGCAGAAACCTGGACCTGTTATCCTCTTTAATAAATATAATGGTAGTATTTCTATTTGATATAATTATTTCTGTCGGTAACTTACACAACTATTGTCGCAAAGGAGAAAATATAATTTTTTGGGTAAAATCCGTCCAATAATGAGTAGAATTATCTTATTCCACCAGCGATCATTTATTTCAGTTTTTTCTGATTTGTGTCAAACTGGACTTCTAGAATAACAACTAGATCAAATTAATTTAACTCGAGAAAAATAAACTTGAAATAAGCTATAAATGAGTTTTAATAGGTTCAGACTCTATTGATAGAAAGAATGAACATATAAATGTCATAAACCTGAGTCTGTTATCACTGGGTATCTCCTTATAATTAATATAGTCATAGTTTTACTATTTAATATATTTTTCCCTAAATTACACAACTACAACTATAACTAATTTGACTAAATTCAAGAAAATTAAGCTATAAATAAGCTTTAACAAATTCAGATTTCAGTGTAACTACATTGTTTTCACACTGATGGTAAACTAGTAAACCTCATTATTAATTGTGCTC
Organism: Eupleurogrammus muticus; assembly: GCA_036785175.1. Lineage (NCBI taxonomy): Eukaryota > Metazoa > Chordata > Actinopteri > Scombriformes > Trichiuridae > Eupleurogrammus > Eupleurogrammus muticus. The sequence continues at coordinate 1,704,736 of JAYKQN010000031.1, read as the reverse complement.
ATTATGGGACTAATTAGTAGAATTAGTCCCATAAGGAGTAAAAATATCTCATTCATGACAGATTATTTATCTTATTTCAAGTTTTTTTTCTGATTTGGGTTAATCTGGACTTGTTTTAGGAAAATAAGACTAGCATTTCCTTAAAAAGAAATTGACTAAACTCAAAGAAATAAACCTGAAATAAGATATAAATGAGCTGGAATAATTGCAGATTTCAGTTTTTGCTGTGTAACTGGATTTTTTTCACATAAATAAACATAGAAGCTGCAGAAACCAGCGTCTTTTTTCTTTAGGTAAAACTTCTACAACTCTGTTGTTAGTTTTTCCTCTTTAATGTAGTTATTTATTAATGTGTGTCTGTGCATTTTTTGATTTTGGTTTTATATTTTTAGTTTTTATATATGAGGTTGCAATAAATAAAAAAATGAACTAATGCAAATGACGGTGGATTAATAAACTTCAGGAATAAACAAACATAATGTAAGCTAATTAAGTCCAATGTATTATTAATATTTTATTATGAGTTGCATCATTCATCTTTACGTAACATACCTAACAAACTTTATTCCTGCTCGACGACGTCTGTCTGCAGGTTTTAGATTCATTAGTCGACAGGAAGCCTGGGGTTGGCTTAGAGGAAAGTTATTAAACTAGCATTGTTTCACACTGTTGTTCAATAAATAAACCTCAGGGGAAAAGAAATGGACACGTACGTTGCACAGAACGCGCACACACACACACACACACACACACACACACACACACACACACACACACACACACACACACACACACACATTATTATTCTGACCTAAAAGCTTCTTTTCTTATCAATCCACTAACACAGTGACAGCAGCCTCCACAATGAAGTAATCCAAGTGTTACTGACATTATGTCTTTTTTGTTGTATTGTAGGAGTGAAATCCCAGAGATTATAATAATAATAATAATGAACCCGCGACGTGTCGTCGTTGCTGTTCCTGCAGCGAGAACACGACCTGAACCCTAAACCATAGAAGATGAAGGTGAGCGTGAGGTTTTCTGTTTGAAAGGCACTAAAAAAATAGAACTCGTGACATTTACTGAAAAATATATATTATGCAACTAGTTGCAATTATTTTCTGTCCCCTCCCACGTGACTATAAATAGAATCATTAGTCTATAAATTGTCATAAGTACTTCTGCATAACACTGTATCCTTATTAACATAAGAGAATAAAAAAGAAATAAATATGGACCAACTTGCAACAAAGAATAGCTTTATTAACTAACAGAAAAGATTTAAAGTAAATCTGAAGTTAAAAAATAAAATTAAATCCTTAATTAAACATTTTCTGACTGACCATGTCAAACCATATGATACTAAAAATAAAACAACATAAAATCATCTTATCGCACTACAGTTACTGTTAAATATGTTTTCATGGTCTCACTTGGTGTCTACACTTCATACTCATACTCTGTGCTTTATGCTCCCTGCTCACACTCTGCTGCCCCCTAATGTAGTGGAGGTGCAATTGCACTTTATTCTAGGACCGTAAAAAAATTTGATAATTTGAGAACCACTGCATCAAATAGACACAGGTAACATGGTGAAAAGTGTTTTGGATGCTTTAATTACTTATTATTGGGCTAAATAATAGATGTATTATAAAATATAAGAGAAAGTTGTCCAAACACACACATCCATAGAGATAGAAAATGTTTTGACATTCTGACTTTATCCCAGATAGATTTTGTGCATTTGCTGCACTTCTCCAGCTCAGAGAAATCAAACCTGTGGTAGAATTCATTATTAAATCCTTTAAAAAAAAGATGATTTCTCCATTTTACGAAGGTTCAGTCTCATTCATTTCACACATTCACCTGCAGGTTTCTGAAACAACTGAATCGTGTCCAGTAGAAGGACTGTATATAGAATAACTGAGACGTCATATTGGTGAAATTTCCCTTTTTTTCTCATGTCATCTCTGCAGTTTTGAAATATTACTTAGAAATGGTAAAAAAATGTTGGCTAAATAATAGACATAATAATATATATTTATATCATAAGAAAAAGAGAGGATAATTTCATGCTATGTTAACCAATGTGACTCTATTAGGTTTTATGCATTAGGAATTTTCCTTATTTGCATCCATGTTTCCATATGGTATCAAATCTATATTTTAGCATATTGGAAGAAAAAATATAAAAATTCATGAATAAAATTAAATGTAAAAAAAAATTTCAAAGTCTACTTACCACAGATAGTGATTTTTTATATTCGGTTAATTTTTTTCCAACAGTTGTCGTCTGTGCAGAAACGGGTTCAGTCATAAGTCATATATATATACACTTAAGCCCGAAATGATTCATACCTTTTGTCAAATAAAAGGGATTTCATTATATTTCACTTTAGTTTTTACTTAAATAGGACACAAAAGAAAGTCTGAAGCCACATGTTTCGTTAGAGTGAAAACTAAAAATCACGTCCAACAAATGACTATGATATAAAAAGCTCCTGGCAGGGCATGCTGGGAAATCTGTCTTTAGATATATATATATATATATATATATATATATATATATATATATATATATATATATATATATATATATATACACACTTTATAGGTGAAAAACTGTGGTTTTGACCAATCACCCTCCTAATGGGATCCAGGGGTTAGAGTTAAAATGTGAAAATTGTCGATTTAAAAGCATCAATCTGGTGCAATTTGAGAGCAAAAATCAAGAACAGTTTTAAAGGCATTTATCAGGTCTATAAAAATGTACTTGTTGGTTTTATGTCATTTAAAAGTACACCTTTCTACAAGAATCACACAGAATGAGCAATTTTATTGTCACGAAATAAAAAATAATGATAAATTCCCAGTAAAATGATGCTGTTTTACTTCATTTGTTTAAACTAGTACAGTGTCTGTACATATATACATATATGCATATAATAATAATATATAATAATAATAATATTTAACCAAATTGGGCTTAATTCCCTTAGTTGCAACCACTCGTACTGTTGATGTAACACGACCTGCCGACAGCAAGGTTGATCCAACCCTAAGCAGGTGCAAAAAAAACGTATTTACCAAATTAAAATTAGGCATTAATCTATTTTGAGAGCCATCAGGGCGACGCCTCAGATCGTCATCTCAAGGGTGTTTTAGATTGAAGCGCCGCCATGAATGGAGCGGCGTATCCGCGTGGGAAAAAGCCTTTCCCAGTCTGGGGACGTAACTGTTGTGACGTGCCCGTTGAGCAACTCGATAAGGGTCTGCAGAGAAGGAGGAGAAGGTGTGAGTGCAGATTATTAGTCACATTCTCAATAACGCGTAACTTTTGTCAGACGCGGGAACTACATTACACTATACTATACTACATTACACTATACTATACTACAGTATATTATACTACACTGTACTATACTATACTATACTATACTATACTACACTATACTATTTTATACTATACTATACTATACTATACTATACTATACTACACTATATTATACTACACTGTACTATATTATACTGTACTATACTACACTATATTATACTACACTGTACTATATTATACTATGCTATACTACACTATAGTATAATGTAGTATAGTGTAGTATAGTATAGTAAACGATAAGATACTATACCATACTATACTATACTATACCATATTATACTATACTATATTGTACTATACTATACTATACTATACTATACTATACCATATTATACTATACTATACTATACTATACTATACTATACTATACTATACTATATCGTACTATACTATACTATACTATACCATATTATACTATACTATACTATACTATATCGTACTATACTATACTATACCATATTATACTATACTATACTATACTATACTATACCATACTATACTATACTATACTATACTATACTATACCATATTATACTATACTGTACTGTACTATACTATACTATACTATACTATACTATACTATACTATACTATACTATACTATACTACTACTAAAATTATTATGTGATAAATCCTGATTTTAAACCTGTTATTAAACCATTAACATTATTAAATAAGTGGAAACTCACCTTCAGTGACAAAAATCAGTCGGCATCTCAGTCATCAGGTGACCAGGTGGTCACATGACCTCACCAGGTCACCAGGATCAGTGTTGGTCACTCTACAAACATGTAAACCTACAAAAATCAAGTTTAACCTTAATATCAGGAATTTAGATATAAAATAATAACGTTTTCTGTGCCGGATTTTTCTCATCCGAGCATCAACTGATGAAACGAAGCGTTGATTCAATGCAGGTTTTGCTCCGTTTAGACTAAACAAGACGTCTTAAAAACAGGAGGTATTTGTAATTGTGTTAGAAGCAGAAATGATGCTCATGATGAGTAGAACCGAGCTGAGCTGCTTTTATGGGAGTGATTCTTCTCAGGGAGAAAGTTCAAACTGTAAGAGCCAACCACACATGACGACTACTTTTAAAACTTCCTCCTCTTCCAGTGATTAAGAAGCACTTTACGCTTTCAAACACAAATGCAGGTAATTGCCGAGCACATGAGAACGAGCTTTTCTGCTTTATTCAAATATTCCACAGAATACTCTCATTTTTTTCTTTTTTGATTGGACTTTCTTTCTTTAACACACTGAAGTGAAGGCTTTCACGTGGTTTGGCGGCACTGTTTTAATATTCCCAAAGTGATTCTCACACGTGTGACACGCAACTGAAATGAAAAACCAACGGCCAACATGAGGCTTTTATCTAGAGAGCTTCTCTTCATCAATTCACAGGCGTTTGTTTTATTTGTTCCGTCTCTGACAGGTTCCAAATACCAAATATTAGATTATAGGAATCTTTATTCTAGTAAAATGCCACCTTTTATTAATTGGCTAAACATTTTGTGTGGAAAGATGCCAAACGTTTACTAAAAATCACCCAAAATTACTAAAATAGGCTGCACAATGATTATAAGGTTAAAATAAGTATATATACTATAATAATACATCTGTACTATTTAATCAGTTTAAATACAAAAAATAACATGATACAACAGCAGAATTGAGTTTAATTCTTAAATCCAACACTAAATTAAATATTATTTTTGTGGTTTTCTTTTTGCACTTGAATTTATTTTATTTAATTTTATAATATTTTATATGGGTGGAAATGAATGGTGCGAATGAACAGATAAAAAAAATGTGGTGAAAACAGGTCGATTGTAATATAAGACTTAAAATAATATAATTTAATGATATAAGACAAATCTCATGATACAGCATTGAGTTTTATTCATAAATCACATAACGTCTTGTTTTGAGTTATAAATTATTCGTTTATCTGTAGTAAAACACAATAAAATATGTATTTTTTTCAATATTCTAACTATTTTCTGTGTATCATCAGCATAAATAGATCCTTCTGTAGTCTCCTCACATGTTGTAGATTTATTCTGATTCCAGGTTTAAGTCCAATAACCTTTGTGTTTGTAGAGATATTCCACATTTATTATCATTTACAGCAGGAAAATATTGAAGAATAGGTCTGCACATTCTTACCTGCTCAAAACTACCAAACATTTCCAATTTTTCAGAATTTTAACCGCTACTAATTTATGTATTTTAATTGTTTCTTTAATTGCAAAAAACAATTGCATTATGCTCCATATAATAAATGGCACGAGGATGGGACTTTTGTCATCTCGCATGTTGTCGATTTATTCTGATTCCAGGTTTAAGTCCAATAACCTTTGTGGTTGTAGAGATATTCCACATTTATCATCATTTAGAGCAAAAAAACCTATGAAAAAATACGCCTGCAACTGCTTATTTGATCAAAACTACCAAATTTTTGATAATATTCAAAATTTTAACCCTTACTGATTAATTTGCAGACATTTATTTGTATTATTTCAGTATTTATTGTAAAAAACAAATTATTTTGCATATTGTAGGAAGATGGGACGTTGGTGGTGTCTATAGCTTTAAAGATGTCAAAGATGAACAACAAAATGAATTTTGTCATCTTGCATGTTCTTGCATTTATTTTTATTCCAGGTTTAAGTCCAACAACCTTTGTGGTTGTAGAGATATTCCAGATTTATTATTATTTATAGCAGGAAAACTACGAAAAAATCAGCCTGCAATTTCCTATTTGCTCAAAACTACCAAATTTTTGATATTTTTCAAGATTTTTACCCCTGCTAATTCAATTGGGGACAATTAATTTGTGTTATTTCAGTATTTATTGTAAAAAACAAATTATGGATGAGACGTTGGGGGTGATTATAGCTTAAAAGATGTCAGAGATTTCACCTCACATACTGATTCCAGGTTTAAGTCCAATAACCTTTGTGTTTGTAGAGATATTCCACATTTATTAACATTTAGAGCAGGAAAACTGATAAATAAAAAAGCATGTGGTGTTTTCAGGACTTTTCAGAACTAACCGCTTACATAATATAATAAAAACATCATTTCAAATAATCTACAGTGATATTAAAGTGTTAACATTAATAAATGAATCCTGACCATATTAGAGGTAAAGTGTAATTATCCTTAACTAGAAAAAAATTTATTTTCTTCTCCAAATGTTCCTGAACTGGTTGTCATCATTTTGAGAGGAAAACAAATCACTATTTCCTCGAAAAAAATAAAAAATAAATAGATAAAATTGACATGACCGGCTGTTTTGTCAATTATGTTTCCCAGGAAACTGAGTTTCCTCATTGCTGCGTGGAACATGATTCACAAGCAGCGTTTCTTGTTTTACCGGCTTTGCTTCCTCGGTTTCAGGTTATATTTAGGAACAAAAACACACAGCGTGCCCCTCTTTAATATAAATAAATAAATAAATACAACAATCAGGTGTTTTTCACCAGTTGGTCTGCAGATGCAAAGAGCTCCAGTAGTCAAATATTAATAATAATAATAATAATAACATTAATAAGTGGATCAGCTTTATGCTCTGGTGGTTAACATCTAGAAGTCTGTGATTAAAAATCTTTATCAGGTTCACAATATGAAAAAACAATGTACTGAAATCTGCCATAATAATGTGATTTAAACTGGATAAAATGTCAATTCATGATGGACAGCTACAAAGCTACCAATTGATAAAGAGGCTCTTAGTGATCATAAATTATCTCTACTATATATATATATATATATATATATATATATATAGTCAGTCAGAATAAATTTATGTAATAGAGTTAGAATAATGAAAAACATATTAATAATAATAAAAAATAACTGTGTTGTAATATAGGTAAAAAATACTTTAATTTCAACTTATCCAAAAGAGGAAAAAAAGAAGAAAAAAAAACATGACAATCTAAATTACCTGCAAAATTCAATTATAAAGAAGATCAGAGTTCAATTATTGTTCTATAAAACCCTATAAATCACTGAGGATCATTAAGAACATGAAGAATATTTTCTGTAAGATGTTTAAAAAGGAGATTATAAAGGAGCCAATTAAATAATCCCACAAACAGCTCCAATCTAAATAAATATCACATATATATATATATATATATATATATATATATATATATATATATATATATATTTAATTAAATATATTAAATAAGTAAATATATTATTAAATATATAATAAATACTTATATATATATAAAATATATATATATATATAAATACTTATATTTATTATATATATAAGTATATATAATAAATACTTATATATATAATAAATACTTATATATACATATATATATATATATATATATATATATATATATATATATATATATATATATATATATATATATATATATATATATATATATATATATATATATATATATATATATCACTTAATTTCACTATGATTCCATCCATAGGTAAAACAAGGACAGGATGTAAGAAGGATTGAAATATGTTTTTAATAAATCCTTTATTTAAAAATGTCATTAACGTATTTATATCCTATTATTTGTGTATTATTTTCACTTTGCAAGAGAATTCATTTATTTTAAAATTTATTTTCAATTTTATGTATTGAGGTAGACATGCAGAGAAGATATGAATAAATCATTAATTTAAAAAAATAACATGGAAAATCAAATAAATTCAACATTTATGTACAAAGGGAAAACATACACAAAAAGTTAAATAAAGTTAAATTAATATGTGCATAATCATTCATTCATTCATTCAATTATTTTTGCTCAGGTAGTTTTATTCATTCACGTGTTCATGTGCAACAATCTAATCAGATGAGGGTCTGCTTTTTGACTTTTAGTGTTCTATGGAACCTTTGCACTCAGACGATAACTAAGTTGCTGAAGTACAGGAAGGAGTCATGTAACGTGAATGAAATCAGTGTTACTCACCATCCGTCAGACGGCGTTCATCAGGTCGTCGAGCGGCATCAACATGCGAACGTGTCTCTGCACTCGAGGCTCCTCACGCTGCAATTAACTCTGTGGAATCCCCATGAACCACACTCGCATTTAAGATTTCACCTCTTGCTGATCCACGTTTTAAAATGAGGAAATTAGGGTAAAATATGAACCCTCGGTTGCATAGTGTTGCCACACGGCAGCAATTACCTTATCTTCAATTTATTTTAAAAAAAATGTGATATGAAGTCTATGTTTTTTAGAGTTAGGTGTGAAAATGGGGCTTTTATTTTGAAGGGCATACAATTTACAAGGTCACATGACCCGTTCCTTTTGATCTGAGCATAGTTTTATTCAGAATTTTAGAACATTTTCTCCGAATAAAAACAACAAACTCACTATCTGGGGTAAATAAACTTAAAATCGTACATTTATTTTTATTATTATATAATGTTTTTGGCTAATATACTTACATAGATTTGTTGCCATATGACAAAAATATGCAAATAAGTAAAATACCTGATGTATAAAACCTAATTGACTTATATAGCAGGAAACTATACTGAGACTATGTTTGAAACTTTTATTTAGATCATTTAAATAATAAAAGCATTTTATTTTACTATTTATAAGTAAAATTTCATGCGATAAAGGTTTAACCTTCAATTGATAAAACAAAGGGATGACATAAGAAAGTGAAATTTTAACAATATAATTCAGTTATTCATTAGATTTAATTAAAACTTGTACTGTATTTAGTATTTTCAGCAGCAGGTGAAGTTTTTAAAAACCTTTTTAACCTTTTTTTTTTTTTTTAAATATTCATATAATGTTGAGATTCATTCAACACTTTTTACATTTCTTTTTGTTAAATCACACTTGTGAATTTTTGTCATTAAAATATAAAAAGATATTCATTCATAAAACAGCAATAAATAGGAAAATCATCAATAAATACAATACAATACAAATTAACAGATTTTTTTTATTTTTACTAATAATTAGTTGTATAATTTTTCTCCTGCAAAATACTAAATAAATAAAAATATGATTCCCACAGACCTGAAGACTTGATGCTTAATAGGAATATGTGAACACATGCAGCACGTCTGTCATTACAACCCACACTGGGCGGTGTTAAGATGGAGAGAAGCAATCTGCAGATACATCTGGAGAAAAATCAGCTCTCAGTCCCATTTTCATTTTGACCCTCCTGTTGTCTTTGGGTCAAAATGATCCGCCACTGTGTTAAAAAAAAAAAAAAAAACTCTCCTAAATGATTTTTTTTACTTGAAATTTTATGACTTTTCCTAAATTGACCCCAACAGTGAAAAAAGGGAAATTTTGATAAGGGGATATTTTTTTTAATGTAGTGGTGGGTCATTTTGACCCAAAGACAACAGGAGGGTTAAATATGAGATTTGAAGAGAAAAACACAGCACAAGAAACAACGCAATTTTTTTTGGAGACAATCGCATGTGTTTGTGAACCTCACTTAATTAGTGAATCATGGGACCTTCTCCCATTCATTCGTTTATAATGTCTTTTTCATTTCAGGGATTTTACTCGCTTTATGCCAATGCTACTCAGTTACCCCCCCCCCCCCCTCCCCACGTGACTATAAATAGAATCATTTGTCTATAAATTGTTCTAAGTACCTCTGCATAACACTGTGTCCTTATTAACGTATAAGAGAATAAAAAAGAAAGAAATATGGACCAACTTACAACAAAGAATAGCTTTATTAACTAACAGAAAAGATTCAAAGTTCATCTGAAATTAAAATAACATTAAATCCTTAATTAAACATTTTCTGACTGACTATGTCAAACCATATGATACTGAGAAATAAAACTACATAAATGGTCTTATCAGTGATTGTGGTGTAATGTCTTTAATTTCTCTGTCTCCAACATTTCAGACTCAGTAACACACCGGTCTTTCACAGTGAACCAAGCGCTACAGACGCTTCGTCATATTTCCTCGTCTTAGCTTTGGGAGACTTTCGTTTGTCTCTTTATCTCCGTCTCTCTCCGCCTGTCTTCTCATCCCTGTTAAATATGTTTTCATGCTGTCACTTGGTGTCTACACTTCATACTCATACTCTGTGCTGTATGCTCCCTGTGAACACTCTGCTGCCCCCTAATGTAGTGGAGGTGCAATTGCACTTTATTCTAACAGTAAAACAAATAAAAACAAAAAAGCATGTTCCCAGAGGTCAAACGCACCCCCCCCCAGGGGTGCCCCACTATTTGAGAACCACTGCTTTATGCAAACGTTTGCATTCATTAGCACAAAGACGGTGGGGAAACCGTGTCAGGTAAAGCAATCTGCAGGTTTTTTTTTAAATATGCTCAATTACAACCAATTTGAAAAAAAAATACCCCCAAAGAAACCCAGATGGGGCACATTGGCCGGCTCCGTTTTTCCATTACTTCAGCGCTGATTAAAGATCGCTCCCCCGGATCCTTCGCTTTCAGAAGCAAATCACGCAGCGTAATTGTGTCCAAGCTCACAGGGGGAAAATAACGGCTCGCAGCAACATCCCCCCTTGTGCCGCGAGACGGAAATGAGAGCTCGGAATAAAAAAAAGGAAACAGTAAATAAAGTAAACAGGAAACAGCGGGAACCAGATATATGAGGCAGAAAAACGCCTGGCGCTCTTTGGTCATTAAACAAACGGTGCATCAATCGATGTGGTCGTGACCCTTGATTGCGTTTCAAATGCAGACCTGGGAGACGCTCCAATTACTGATCCTCCACAGCCACATGCTAACTTGTTAATGCACACGGATGTTGTGCGTCTATGAAGCCTTAATATCTGAGCCTCTGAAACATGAAACATGAAGTAAGTTGCATTTAAAAGGTAAAACTCAGTGGTTGTTAAAGCATGCTGCCATAGAACTAAAATACCAACACATTATTATAATTAATTAATAATATATAAGATCAATTCGTATAACAAATAAATAACAGGAATCTATCTTAAGATAAGATAAGATAAGATAAGATAAGACTTGATTGATCCCACAATGGGAAATTTGCGTTACTGCAGCGTACAGAGTAAAGAAAGAGAAAATAAAATAAATATATGGATATAACAGTGATAGAAAATGTTAAAATAAAACCCAGGAACAGGGTAAAATATGAGACTTTGCATAATAAAATTAAACTTTTTTTTTGTAAAATATACATTGTATATTGTATAAGATGTGAAATTAGCCATTTTAGTGTTTTGTGAAAAAGTTAAAAGAAAGCTTAATAGAGGAGATGTAAAACAATATATTAAGATTACTTTTGGTATTTTAACCCATAATGGTTTACTAAATTATCTACATAGGGATATAAAATCTTTAAATATAAACTTTCCATGATAAACTAAAATGTTCTTTTTGTTATCCTGTACATATATATATATATATATATATATATATATATATATATATATATATATATATATATATATATATATATATATATATTATTTAGGTCATTTAAGTAGTAGGAAGCATTTTTACGTAAAATTTCAACTTCAATTGATAAAAGAGATGATGTTGTCTATATATCTGTCTCTGTCTGTCTTCTTACTTAATCAGATTTGGGGTAAATGTGGATGCTTTAAAAAAAAAAACCTGAAGAACTCAAATAATTATTGAAAGACAAACGTCCTCATGTTTAATTACAGATCAAATTGTTCAAACCCTTTTTAACAGATTTATCTATATCGAGACTTTTATTGACGATTTTAACGTTTCTTTTCTCCTTCCCCCTGGCTGGGGGAAATCGCCTTTACAAGGGGTAAAAAAAAATGGCTGTTCATCTCCACCCTGTTTTATTTCCTGCATCACCCCTGTCTGTTCCCTCCGCCAAGGACAAGACACAAGAACCCCCCCAAAAAAAAGCAGGAGACATAACACAAAGCGGCAGAAACCTTGGAAGACGGCCACGTCCCCCCCAAAAAAGAAAGCTTTAACCATGGAAGACACCAGAGTCTCCACCCACATACTAACTATCACCAACCCAGCAAGGTCACCTACAAAATGAATAAATAAATAAATTGGCTCTACTAAGGAACAGGAAGCATCAAGCGATTCCTGATATTCATCAAATGCAGCATCCATTACTCACCATTCCTACCATGATACAGCAGCAGCATTGAGTTTTATTGATAAATCCCATGTTAAACCTGAGCTCCAACACTAAATAAAGTATTTTATCTGCAGTAAAACACAGTGTGTGTAGTGTTGTAGTTATGGCGACAACTAGTGGTGAGTTTGTAGATTGCAACGGACTGAGCGTCTCAAACATGTTTAGTTTGTTCTTTCTGGGCTACTGTAGAAATATGATGCTGCAAGATGAGAGAAACCTGCTAAAACAGCTTTATATAAGGAAATAAAAACACAGAAATTCTTATTTTAATTAAAAAATCCTGAAACCTCTCATACAACATTGGTTTTCATTCATAAATCCCATGTTAAACCTGAGCTCCAACACTAAATAAAGTATTTTGTCTGTTCCTGTTACAGCATCAATATATATCATCAATATCCACATCATCAATACAATAATAAAATAGTTTGATATAATATCAGTAGTAGCTGCAACTAACCACTATTTAGAGATTTATTTAGATTGTAGCTGTTTGTGGGATTATTTAATTGGCTCCTTTATAATCTCCTTTTTAAACATCTTACAGAAAATATTCTTCATGTTCTTAATGATCCTCAGTGATTTACAGCATTTTATGGATAATAATTGACCTTTGAACTGTTTATAATCAACTTTACATATACATTACTTGAACTTCACATTGCAGATAATTTAGCTTATTTTGATTAGTTTTATCCTAATTTAGGTCAGTTTGATCTTGTTTTAAGATTTGAATCAAGTTTTTTATCTGTAGTAAAACTAAATGTTCATATTTGCTGTGTATAAAACCAACATAAATAGATTCTGACTCTTCTATAGTCTCCTCACATGTTGTAGATTTATTCTGATTCCAGGTTTAAGTCCAATAACCTTTGTGTTTGTAGAGATATTCCACATTTATCATCATTTATAGCAGGAAAACTGAAAATAATAAGGTGGTTGCACAGTAGAAAAGTCATTGCAATCAGTGATTTTATCACATGTGAGGTTTTTAAGCTGTAGAGTGAAGTTTTGGAAAAAAATATCAACCAAACGTGCAAACTTTTTTATGACTCGACCGACCCGTTGTCTGTAATGTGTATTGATTTAGACTCGTGTTGTTGAGAGAGCCCCAGAACAGAATAAAAAAGCAGCAGCTCAGCGTGTGACAGGCTTCACAACACGGTGAAAACTCGGCACCTCGTCGTCCACACGGGTCCAAACGCTTCTAAGCTGGTCCGATGTTTTTCTGTCTGACAGAACAATCTCTGCAAGCACAAAACCTTCAAATCGCTCAGCACAACAGCCTAATATTTATCCTGACTCGCCCCGTCGCGTCTCAGTCAATACAAATTTTTATCGATGCCGTTATACCCACTAAAGGTGAGGGTGGACTCAAATAAGAAGAAAGGTTGAATGGAATAGAAAAAAAAAGAATTGTTGAAAAGCTGAAGGCAGGTGGTGAAAAATTATGTTCGAAGTTTATCATCTAAAACATAAAATCACTTTACGAGTCCTTTACATATGAACTATTATTTAGCTCAGCATTAACTAATATATGAACTCCAAAGTAATTCACATATCTGTTCATATATAGTTATATATACAGTATAATATGTTCATATGTAGTTCATAAATAGATAATGTGTTCATATGTAGTTCATTTATACTTTATATCTAGTCTGTATGTGTTCATATTTATATATAGTTCATAAATAGTTTATATTTAGTCTGTATATGTTCATAAATATAGTTCACAAATAGTTTGTATCTAGTCTGTATGTGTTCATAAATAAAGTTCATATATAGTTTATATCTAGTCTGTATATGTTCATATATATAGTTCATATATAGTTTATATCTAGTCTGTATATGTTCATATATATAGTTTATATATAGTTTATATCTAGTCTGTATGTGTTCATATATATAGTTCATATATAGTTTATATCTAGTCTGTGTTCATATAAATAGTTCATATATAGTTTATATCTAGTCTGTATGTGTTCATAAATATAGTTCATATATAGTTTATATCTAGTCTGTATGTGTTCATATATATAGTTCATATATAGTTTATATCTATTCTATATGTGTTCATATATATAGTTCATATATACAGAAGTTCATAGATTGAATGTGTTTGTATATACTTCATATGTATTTAATGCGTTTTTATATAGTTGATATGCAGTATTCTGAATATTTTAAGTTTTTTTTTTCTTGATTTTTGTCAATTTAGTCTTGTTTTTGTTTAAAATAATGTTTTCTTTTTTATCTATTATTATGGACTTTTCATCTCGTAATTCTGTCTTTTCTGGCTCAATTTCTAACATTAATTAATGAAAATACATATGTTTTTCCCACTGTTAAGGATTTCATTTAGCATTATACACAGAGCATTGCAGTATATATTACATTTACCTCTTTTTATATGTCTCAGCAGCTTTTATTTCCAAGCTGTACAAATACACAACATGAGTTGAGCTGTATTTGTCTGGTTCAGATCCATTGTTTGATATAGAAAAGCAACACAAACAGAAATCCCCCTGAAACAACAAAGACACACAAACGTTTAAGATCTATCCATCAAAAACCTTAAATCTTTTAAATAGATCTATATTCCAGCTTTGCAGCACACAGTAAGATAAATATGAAAGAGAGTGGGAATAGAGCAGTCACAGAAGGCTTTCCCATAGAATAAATCAATATTCGATGTTGTATTATCCTTTACACCTGAGAAATAAGCTTATCGTATATATACTTCACTGCTCCATATGTTTTTTGTCTTTTTTTTAAATTACATTTCTAAAACTTTATTTGCTAACTTATATCGGGTAGTTTCATATAAAGCCAGTAAACAGGGGGGTGACCATCATCTTCCGCTCGACTCGTCCTGAGTTTCTTGAAGATATTAACTTGAAACGACACGAGCAGCTCTCAAGATATTGTACTTTTCCTCTGGACGCATCCGTGAGCGAGATGGGCTGCATTATGTAAGGAGGGGGGGCTCAACGTTTAATGGCACGATGAAGGCGAATCGTCATCCGTCTCCTAAGAGGAAGCGAGGGAGGGGGCTACTTACAGGCATGGCGACTCACCGGTGACTCAAATCAAGTGTGCATTAGTGACTCTAGTGGACAACGAGCATGTACCCGTAAGTCCTAAAGGGAGATGAATATATGAGGCATCTCCGAGCCACAAAAACGCTGATCAATATCACAGGCCACCCGTGGATAAACTAATAAATAGCAGCCATTCAGCCAATGACCTTCAATATGCGCCTGAATAAGCAGAACAACTCAGTAGAATTGGATATTTTTACATGAACAGATGATAATGAATAACTTTAAAGCAAACAACCAGGTGGAGGTTCAACCAGCGATTGTTGCAGCTGCACGAAACATCATCGATAAATACCATCACTGACAGGCAGAAATGCGACATATTTATTATGTTTTTCAAAGAATATTCATTTTAATGGCACTTTTTTTGTTAAAACTATTAACACAGGTTCTATTAATGCAACTTTGAATCACCTGTATTTAACCTTCTAGCATTAAGATGTATGGAAACTGGCATAACAACATTGTTGTTAAGATTTTGTCTGAAGGTATTCGAATAAAAATGCACCCTAAATTGCCCTTTTAAAACATTTAAACATGTACCAAAAAGTACCAAAACCTTTTAGGTGTCTGAACATGCACAAGAGTGTCATTTTTAAATGTGTTAATTGCCCCTTTTAAGGGTCGAAGCAGGCGCAATATGTGCACACCAGTGTAGTTACTGGTGAAGTAAATGGAGATAACTGCAGAATACAGTGAGTTTTGATTATCATTTGCTGGTGACAGCTAATGTTAACCAGGTTGATGCTGTTTGGGGGAAACTCATGGACAAACATACAAGCTGCATGTTTCAGACTGAATGTATTTGTCTAGCTTATTCAAAAAGGCAAGTCAAAGTGCTTTATATTAATCATCATGAACATCAATACAAACTGTAAAAGCCAAAAACACAAGGAAATGGAAAAATATTGAATAGATATTAAAATGGATTTAAATGGAAAGTAAAAATTAGATGAAATAGAATGAGGCAGATAAAACAGGAGGGTGGAGGTTTTAGTGCAGTGTAAGATATTAATCAACAGTGTCAAATCTGAATTATTAAAAAGCAGCTGCAAACAGAAAAGTCTTCAGCCCTGATTGAAACAGACTGGGAGTTGCAGCAGGTTTCAGGGAATTCCTCCCAGGTGCATAAAAAAACTAAAAGCTGCTGCTCCCCATTTATTTTGGAGTCTAAGGACAGAAATCAGACCTGTTCCAAACAAATCAAGAGGTTGTTTATTGTTTTATGTTGAACAGAAAATGACACAGATTGGAGCCTTGGAGAACTCCAGAGGTAACTTTGAGATGAGATAAAATGTAGTTTTTAATGTTGTTTTTTGTCAACAATGCAAACAAAACAAAATCATTGCCCTTAACCACTGACTATGGCAAAATTACATATCGTATATAAATAGACTATAGTATGTCGCTCAAAAAAGGTCATACTATAGTATGTCGCTCAAAAAAGGTCATACTATAGTATGTCGTTAAAAAAAGGCCATACTATAGTATGTCGTTAAAAAAGGTCATACTATACTATGTCGCTCAAAAAAGGTCATACTATAGTATGTCACTCAAAATACATCATACTATACTATGTCGCTCAAAATAAGTCATACTATACTATGTCGCTCAAAATACGTCATACTATAATATGTCGCTCAAAATACGTCATACTATACTATGTCGCTCAAAAAAGGTCATACTATACTATGTCGCTCAAAAAAGGTCATACTATACTATGTCGCTCAAAATACGTCATACTATACTATGTCGCTCAAAAAACGTCATACTATAATATGTCGCTCAAAATACGTCATACTATACTATGTCGCTCAAAAAAGGTCATACTATACTATGTCGCTCAAAAAAGGTCATACTATACTATGTCGCTCAAAATACGTCATACTATACTATGTCGCTCAAAAAACGTCATACTATAATATGTCGCTCAAAATACGTCATACTATACTATGTCGCTCAAAAAAGGTCATACTATACTATGTCGCTCAAAAAAGGTCATACTATACTATGTCGCTCAAAATACGTCATACTATAGTAATCGCTCAAAATACGTCATACTATAGTATGTTGGTCAAAAAAGGTCATACTATACTATGTCGCTCAAAATACGTCATACTATAGTATGTCGCTCAAAATACGTCATACTATAGTATATCGCTCAAAATATGTCATACTATAGTATGTTGGTCAAAAAAGGTCATACTATACTATGTCGCTCAAAATACGTCATACTATAGTATGTCGCTCAAAATACGTCATACTATAGTATATCGCTCAAAATATGTCATACTATAGTATGTTGGTCAAAAAAGGTCATACTATACTATGTCGCTCAAAAAACGTCATACTATAATATGTCGCTCAAAATACGTCATACTATACTATGTCGCTCAAAAAAGGTCATACTATAGTGTGTCGCTCAAAAAAGGTCATATTATACTATGTCGCTCAAAAAAGGTCATACTATACTATGTCGCTCAAAATACGTCATACTATAGTAATCGCTCAAAATACGTCATACTATAGTATGTTGGTCAAAAAAGGTCATACTATAGTATGTCGCTCAAAAAACGTCATACTATAGTATGTCGCTCAAAAAAGGTCATACTATAGCATGTCGCATAAAATACATCATACTATACTATGTCGCTCAAAATACGTCATACTATAGTATGTCGCTCAAAATATGTCATACTATGGTATGCCCTCAACAAAGGTCATACTATAATACACAACTCCATGAAACCTGTCGTCGCCCGGATTTGAAGCTGGAATCCACTCTCACTCAAAAGCACAACTGTAACGAACTGGGGCAGTCAGGTTCTGAACCACTGATCTTCTGACTGATGGACGACTGCTCTACCTCTGAGCTAAATGACCATCTTTAAATCTGTTCTAAAAACGGCACAAAAAAGTTCATACTATACTATGTCGCTCAAAATACGTCATACTATAGTATGTCGCCCAAAAAAGGTCATACTATATTATGTCGCTCAAAAAAGGTCATACTATATTATGTCGCTCAAAAAAGGTCATACTATACTATGTCGCTCAAAATACATCATACTATAGTATGTCACTCAAAATACGTAATACTATAGTAATCGCTCAAAATACGTCATACTATACTATGTCGCTCAAAATACGTCATACTATAGTATGTTGCTCAAAAAACGTCATACTATAGTATGTTGCTCAAAATACGTCATACTATAGTATGTCGCTCAAAATACGTCATACTATAGTATGTCGCTCAAAATACGTCATATTATACTATGTTGCTCAAAAAAGGTCATACTATACTATGTCGCTCAAAAAAGGTCATATTATACTATGTCGCTCAAAAAAGGTCATACTATAGCATGTCGCTTAAAATACATCATACTATAGTATGTCGCTCAAAAAAGGTCATACTATTGTATGTCACTCAAAAAAGGTCATACTATACTATGTCGCTCAAAATATATCATAGTATGGTATGCCCTCAACAAAGGTCATACTATAATACACAACTCCATGAAACCTGTCGTCGCCCGGATTTGAAGCTGGAATCCACTCTCACTCAAAAGCACAACCGTTTCAAACTGGTGCAGTCAGGTTTTGAACCACTGATCTTCTGACTGATGGACGACTGCTCTACCTCTGAGCTAAATGACCATCTTTAAATCTGTTCTAAAAACGGCACAAAAAAGTTCATACTATACTATGTCGCTCAAAAAAGGTCAAACTATAGTATGTCGCTCAAAATACGTCATACTATACTATGTCGCTCAAAAAACTTCATACTATAGCATGTCGCTCAAAATACGTCATACTATAGTATGTCGCTCAAAATACGTCATACTGTAGCATGTCGCTCAAAAAAGGTCATACTATAGTATGTTGGTCAAAAAAGGTCATACTATACTATGTCGCTCAAAAAACGTCATACTATAGTATGTTGCTCAAAATACGTCATACTATAGTATGTCGCTCAATATACGTCATACTATACTATGTCGCTCAAAAAAGGTCATACTATAGTATGTCGCTCAAAATAGGTCATACTATACTATGTTGCTCAAAAAAAGGTCATACTATACTATGTCGCTCAAAAAACGTCATACTATAGTATGTTGCTCAAAATACGTCATACTATAGTATGTCGCTCAAAATACGTCATACTGTAGCATGTCGCTCAAAAAAGGTCATACTATAGTATGTTGGTCAAAAAAGGTCATACTATACTATGTCGCTCAAAAAACGTCATACTATAGTATGTTGCTCAAAATACGTCATACTATAGTATGTCGCTCAATATACGTCATACTATACTATGTCGCTCAAAAAAGGTCATACTATAGTATGTCGCTCAAAATAGGTCATATTATACTATGTTGCTCAAAAAAAGGTCATACTATACTATGTCGCTCAAAAAACGTCATACTATAGTATGTTGCTCAAAATACGTCATACTATAGTATGTCGCTCAAAATACGTCATACTGTAGCATGTCGCTCAAAAAAGGTCATACTATAGTATGTTGGTCAAAAAAGGTCATACTATACTATGTCGCTCAAAAAACGTCATACTATAGTATGTTGCTCAAAATACGTCATACTATAGTATGTCGCCCAATATACGTCATACTATACTATGTCGCTCAAAAAAGGTCATACTATAGTATGTCGCTCAAAATAGGTCATATTATACTATGTCGCTCAAAAAAGTTCATATTATACTATGTCGCTCAAAAAAGGTCATACTATAGCATGTCGCATAAAATACATCATACTATACTATGTCGCTCAAAATACGTCATACTATAGTATGTCGCTCAAAATATGTCATACTATGGTATGCCCTCAACAAAGGTCATACTATAATACACAACTCCATGAAACCTGTCGTCGCCTGGATTTGAAGCTGGAATCCACTCTCACTCAAAAGCACAACTGTTACGAACTGGGGCAGTCAGGTTCTGAACCACTGATCTTCTGACTGATGGACGACTGCTCTACCTCTGAGCTAAATGACCATCTTTAAATCTGTTCTAAAAACGGCACAAAAAAGTTCATACTATACTATGTCGCTCAAAAAAGGTCAAACTATAGTATGTCGCTCAAAATACGTCATACTATAGTATGTCCCTCAAAAAAGGTCATACTATACTATGTTGCTCAAAATACGTCATACTATAGTATGTCGCTCAAAAAACTTCATACTATAGCATGTCGCTCAAAAAAGGTCATACTATACTATGTCGCTCAAAATACGTCATACTATAGTATGTCGCTCAAAATACGTCATACTGTAGCATGTCGCTCAAAAAAGGTCATACTATGCTATGTCACTCAAAAAAGGTCATACTATAGTATGTCGCTCAAAATACGTCATACTATAGTATGTCGCTCAATATACGTCATACTATACTATGTCGCTCAAAAAAGGTCATACTATAGCATGTCGCTTAAAATACATCATACTATAGTATGTTGCTCAAAAAAGGTTATACTATTGTATGTCACTCAAAAAAGGTCATACTATACTATGTCGCTCAAAATATATCATAGTATGGTATGCCCTCAACAAAGGTCATACTATAATACACAACTCCATGAAACCTGTCGTCGCCCGGATTTGAAGCTGGAATCCACTCTCACTCAAAAGCACAACCGTTTCAAACTGGTGCAGTCAGGTTTTGAACCACTGATCTTCTGACTGATGGACGACTGCTATACCTCTGAGCTAAATGACCATCTTTAAATCTGTTCTAAAAACGGCACAAAAAAGTTCATACTATACTATGTCGCTCAAAATACGTCATACTATAGTATGTCCCTCAAAAAAGGTCATACTATACTATGTTGCTCAAAATACGTCATACTATAGTATGTCGCTCAAAAAACTTCATACTATAGCATGTCGCTCAAAATACGTCATACTATAGTATGTCGCTCAAAATACGTCATACTGTAGCATGTCGCTCAAAAAAGGTCATACTATAGTATGTTGGTCAAAAAAGGTCATACTATACTATGTCGCTCAAAAAACGTCATACTATAGTATGTTGCTCAAAATACGTCATACTATAGTATGTCGCTCAATATACGTCATACTATACTATGTCGCTCAAAAAAGGTCATACTATAGTATGTCGCTCAAAATAGGTCATATTATACTATGTTGCTCAAAAAAAGGTCATACTATACTATGTCGCTCAAAAAACGTCATACTATAGTATGTTGCTCAAAATACGTCATACTATAGTATGTCGCTCAAAATACGTCATACTGTAGCATGTCGCTCAAAAAAGGTCATACTATAGTATGTTGGTCAAAAAAGGTCATACTATACTATGTCGCTCAAAAAACGTCATACTATAGTATGTTGCTCAAAATACGTCATACTATAGTATGTCGCTCAATATACGTCATACTATACTATGTCGCTCAAAAAAGGTCATACTATAGTATGTCGCTCAAAATAGGTCATATTATACTATGTCGCTCAAAAAAGTTCATATTATACTATGTCGCTCAAAAAAGGTCATACTATAGCATGTCGCATAAAATACATCATACTATACTATGTCGCTCAAAATACGTCATACTATAGTATGTCGCTCAAAATATGTCATACTATGGTATGCCCTCAACAAAGGTCATACTATAATACACAACTCCATGAAACCTGTCGTCGCCTGGATTTGAAGCTGGAATCCACTCTCACTCAAAAGCACAACTGTTACGAACTGGGGCAGTCAGGTTCTGAACCACTGATCTTCTGACTGATGGACGACTGCTCTACCTCTGAGCTAAATGACCATCTTTAAATCTGTTCTAAAAACGGCACAAAAAAGTTCATACTATACTATGTCGCTCAAAAAAGGTCAAACTATAGTATGTCGCTCAAAATACGTCATACTATAGTATGTCCCTCAAAAAAGGTCATACTATACTATGTTGCTCAAAATACGTCATACTATAGTATGTCGCTCAAAAAACTTCATACTATAGCATGTCGCTCAAAAAAGGTCATACTATACTATGTCGCTCAAAATACGTCATACTATAGTATGTCGCTCAAAATACGTCATACTGTAGCATGTCGCTCAAAAAAGGTCATACTATGCTATGTCACTCAAAAAAGGTCATACTATAGTATGTCGCTCAAAATACGTCATACTATAGTATGTCGCTCAAAATATGTCATACTATACTATGTCGCTCAAAATACGTCATACTATAGCATGTCGCTCAAAAAGGTCATACTATAGTATGTCGCTCAAAATACGTCATACTATAGGGTCATACTATACTATGTCACTCAAAATATGTCATACTATAGTATGTCGCTCAAAATACGTCATACTATAGAATATCGCTCAAAATATGTCATACTATACTATGTCACTCAAAAAAGGTCATATTATACTATGTCGCTCAAAAAAGGTCATACTATAGCATGTCGCTTAAAATACATCATACTATAGTATGTCGCTCAAAAAAGGTCATACTGTACTATGTCGCTCAAAATACGTCATACTATAGTATGTCGCTCAAAAAAGGTCATACTATACTATGTCGCTCAAAATACGTCATACTATGGTATGCCCTCAACAAAGGTCATACTATAATACACAACTCCATGAAACCTGTCGTCGCCCGCATTTGAAGCTGGAATCCACTCTCACTCAAAAGCACAACTGTTACGAACTGGGGCAGTCACGTTCTGAACCACTGATCTTCTGACTGATGGACGACTGCTCTACCTCTGAGCTAAATGACCATCTTTAAATCTGTTCTAAAAACGGCACAAAAAAGTTCATACTATACTATGTCGCTCAAAAAAGGTCATACTATACTATGTCGCTCAAAAAAGGTCATACTATAGTATGTCCCTCAAAAAAGGTCATACTATAGTATGTCGCTCAAAAAAGGTCATACTATACAATGTCGCTCAAAAAAGGTCATACTGTACTATGTCGCTCAAAATATGTCATACTATACTATGTCGCTCAAAATACATCATACTATAGTATGTCACTCAAAATACGTAATACTGTAGTAATCGCTCAAAATACGTCATACTATAGTATGTTGGTCAAAAAAGGTCATACTATACTATGTCACTCAAAATACGTCATACTATAGTATGTTGCTCAAAAAACGTCATACTATAGTATGTTGCTCAAAATACGTCATACTATAGTATGTCGCTCAAAATACGTCATACTATAGTATGTCGCTCAAAATACGTCATATTATACTATGTTGCTCAAAAAAGGTCATACTATACTATGTCGCTCAAAAAAGGTCATATTATACTATGTCGCTCAAAAAAGGTCATACTATAGCATGTCGCTTAAAATACATCATACTATAGTATGTCGCTCAAAAAAGGTCATACTATGGTATGCCCTCAACAAAGGTCATACTATAATACACAACTCCATGAAACCTGTCGTCGCCCGGATTTGAAGCTGGAATCCACTCTCACTCAAAAGCACAACCGTTTCAAACTGGTGCAGTCAGGTTTTGAACCACTGATCTTCTGACTGATGGACGACTGCTCTACCTCTGAGCTAAATGACCATCTTTAAATCTGTTCTAAAAACGGCACAAAAAAGTTCATACTATACTATGTCGCTCAAAAAAGGTCAAACTATAGTATGTCGCTCAAAAAGGGACATACTATAGTATGTCCCTCAAAAAAGGTCATACTATAGTATGTTGCTCAAAATACGTCATACTATAGTATGTCGCTCAATATACGTCATACTATAGTATGTCGCTCAAAATAGGTCATATTATACTATGTTGCTCAAAAAAAGGTCATACTATACTATGTCGCTCAAAAAAGGTCATATTATACTATGTCGCTCAAAAAAGGTCATACTATAGCATGTCGCTCAAAAAAGGTCATACTATACTATGTCGCTCAAAAAAGGTCATACTGTACTATGTCGCTCAAAATATGTCATACTATACTATGTCGCTCAACAAAGGTCATACTATAATACACAACTCCGTGAAACCTGTCGTCGCCCGGATTTGAAGCTGGAATCCACTCTCACTCAAAAGCACAACTGTTACGAACTGGGGCAGTCAGGTTCTGAACCACTGATCTTCTGACTGATGGACGACTGCTCTACCTCTGAGCTAAATGACCATCTTTAAATCTATTCTAAAAACGGCACAAAAAAGTTCATACTATACTATGTCGCTCAAAAAAGGTCAAACTATAGTATGTCGCTCAAAATACGTCATACTATAGTATGTCCCTCAAAAAAGGTCATACTACACTATGTTGCTCAAAATACGTCATACTATAGTATGTCGCTCAAAAAACTTCATACTATAGCATGTCGCTCAAAAAAGGTCATACTATACTATGTCGCTCAAAATACGTCATACTGTAGCATGTCGCTCAAAAAAGGTCATACTATGCTATGTCACTCAAAAAAGGTCATACTATACTATGTCGCTCAAAATACGTCATACTATAGTATGTCGCTCAAAATACGTCATACTATAGTCTGCCGCTCAAAAAAGGTCATACTATACTATGTCGCTCAAAATACTTCATACTATAGCATGTCGCTCAAAAAAGGTCATACTATAGTATGTCGCTCAAAATACGTCATACTATAGGGTCATACTATAGTATGTCACTCAAAATATGTCATACTATAGTATGTCGCTCAAAATACGTCATACTATACTATGTTGCTCAAAATACTTCATACTATAGCATGTCGCTCAAAAAAGGTCATACTATAGTATGTCGCGTATGAGCAAAATACGTCATACTATAGGGTCATACTATACTATGTTGCTCAAAATACGTCATACTATAGTATGTCGCTCAAAAAAGGTCATACTATACTATGTCGCTCAAAATACGTCATACTATAGTATGTTGGTCAAAAAAGGTCATACTATACTATGTCACTCAAAATACGTCATACTATAGTATGTCGCTCAAAATACGTCATACTATAGAATATCGCTCAAAATATGTCATACTATACTATGTCGCTCAAAAAAGGTCATACTGTACTATGTCGCTCAAAATAGGTCATATTATAGTATGTCCCTCAAAAAAGGTCATACTATACTATGTCGCTCAAAATACGTCATACTATAGTATGTCACTCAAAAAAGGTCATACTATACTATGTCGCTCAAAATACGTCATACTATGGTATGCCCTCAACAAAGGTCATACTATAATACACAACTCCATGAAACCTGTCGTCGCCTGGATTTGAAGCTGGAATCCACTCTCACTCAAAAGCACAACCGTTACAAACTGGGGCAGTCAGGTTTTGAACCACTGATCTTCTGACTGATGGACAACTGCTCTACCTCTGAGCTAAATGACCATCTTAAAATCTGTTCTAAAAACGGCACAAAAAAGGTCATACTATACTATGTCATTCAAAAAAGGTCATACTATAGTAGGTCGCTCAAAATACGTCATACTATAGTATGTCGCTCAAAAAAGGTCATACTATACTATGTTGCTCAAGATAGGTCATACTATACTATGTCGCTCAAAATATGTCATACTATACTATGTCGCTCAAAAAAAGGTCATACTATAGTATGTCGCTCAAAATACGCCATACTATAGTATGCCGCTCAAAATACGCCATACTATAGTATGTCGCTCAAAATACGTCATACTATAGTATGTCGCTCAAAATACGTCATACTATAGTATGTCGCTAAAAATACGTCATTCTATACTAAGTAGCTCAAAAAAGGTGATACTATAGTATGTTGCTCAAAAAAGGTCATACTATAGCATGTCGCTCAAAATATGTCATACTATACTATGTCGCTCAAAAAAGGTCATACTATGGTATGCCCTCAACAAAGGTCATACTATAATACACAACTCCATGAAACCTGTCGTCGCCCGGATTTGAAGCTGGAATCCACTCTCACTCAAAAGCACAACCGTTACAAACTGGGGCAGTCAGGTTTTGAACCACTGATCTTCTGACTGATGGACGACTGCTCTACCTCTGAGCTAAATGACCATCTTTAAATCTGTTCTAAAAACGGCACAAAAAAGGTCATACTATACTATGTCGCTCAAAAAAGGTCATACTATATTATGTCGCTCAAAAAAGGTCATACTGTACTATGTCGCTCAAAATATGTCATACTATACTATGTCGCTCAAAATACATCATACTATAGTATGTCACTCAAAATACGTAATACTGTAGTAATCGCTCAAAATACGTCATACTATAGTATGTTGGTCAAAAAAGGTCATACTATACTATGTCGCTCAAAATACGTCATACTATAGTATGTTGCTCAAAAAACGTCATACTATAGTATGTTGCTCAAAATACGTCATACTATAGTATGTCGCTCAAAATACGTCATACTATAGTATGTCGCTCAAAATACGTCATATTATACTATGTTGCTCAAAAAAGGTCATACTATACTATGTCGCTCAAAAAAGGTCATATTATACTATGTCGCTCAAAAAAGGTCATACTATAGCATGTCGCTTAAAATACATCATACTATAGTATGTCGCTCAAAAAAGGTCATACTATGGTATGCCCTCAACAAAGGTCATACTATAATACACAACTCCATGAAACCTGTCGTCGCCCGGATTTGAAGCTGGAATCCACTCTCACTCAAAAGCACAACCGTTTCAAACTGGTGCAGTCAGGTTTTGAACCACTGATCTTCTGACTGATGGACGACTGCTATACCTCTGAGCTAAATGACCATCTTTAAATCTGTTCTAAAAACGGCACAAAAAAGGTCATACTATACTATGTCGCTCAAAAAAGGTCAAACTATAGTATGTCGCTCAAAAAGGGACATACTATAGTATGTCCCTCAAAAAAGGTCATACTATACTATGTTGCTCAAAATACGTCATACTATAGTATGTCGCTCAAAATACATCATACTGTAGCATGTCGCTCAAAAAAGGTCATACTATAGTATGTTGGTCAAAAAAGGTCATACTATACTATGTCGCTCAAAAAACGTCATACTATAGTATGTTGCTCAAAATACGTCATACTATAGTATGTCGCTCAATATACGTCATACTATAGTATGTCGCTCAAAATAGGTCATATTATACTATGTTGCTCAAAAAAAGGTCATACTATACTATGTCGCTCAAAAAAGGTCATATTATACTATGTCGCTCAAAAAAGGTCATACTATAGCATGTCGCATAAAATACATCATACTATACTATGTCGCTCAAAATACGTCATACTATAGTATGTCGCTCAAAATATGTCATACTATGGTATGCCCTCAACAAAGGTCATACTATAATATACAACTCCATGAAACCTGTCGTCGCCCGGATTTGAAGCTGGAATCCACTCTCACTCAAAAGCACAACTGTTACGAACTGGGGCAGTCAGGTTCTGAACCACTGATCTTCTGACTGATGGACGACTGCTCTACCTCTGAGCTAAATGACCATCTTTAAATCTATTCTAAAAACGGCACAAAAAAGTTCATACTATACTATGTCGCTCAAAAAAGGTCAAACTATAGTATGTCGCTCAAAATACGTCATACTATAGTATGTCCCTCAAAAAAGGTCATACTATACTATGTTGCTCAAAATACGTCATACTATAGTATGTCGCTCAAAAAACTTCATACTATAGCATGTCGCTCAAAAAAGGTCATACTATACTATGTCGCTCAAAATACGTCATACTGTAGCATGTCGCTCAAAAAAGGTCATACTATGCTATGTCACTCAAAAAAGGTCATACTATACTATGTCGCTCAAAATACGTCATACTATAGTATGTTGGTCAAAAAAGGTCATACTATAGTCTGCCGCTCAAAAAAGGTCATACTATACTATGTCGCTCAAAATACTTCATACTATAGCATGTCGCTCAAAAAAGGTCATACTATAGTATGTCGCTCAAAATACGTCATATTATAGGGTCATACTATAGTATGTCACTCAAAATATGTCATACTATAGTATGTCGCTCAAAATACGTCATACTATACTATGTTGCTCAAAATAGGTCATACTATAGCATGTCGCTCAAAAAAGGTCATACTATAGTATGTCGCTCAAAATACGTCATACTATAGAATATTGCTCAAAATATGTCATACTATACTATGTCGCTCAAAAAAGGTCATACTGTACTATGTCGCTCAAAATAGGTCATATTATAGTATGTCGCTCAAAAAAGGTCATACTATACTATGTCGCTCAAAATACGTCATACTATAGTATGTCACTCAAAAAAGGTCATACTATACTATGTCGCTCAAAATACGTCATACTATGGTATGCCCTCAACAAAGGTCATACTATAATACACAACTCCATGAAACCTGTCGTCGCCTGGATTTGAAGCTGGAATCCACTCTCACTCAAAAGCACAACCGTTACAAACTGGGGCAGTGAGGTTCTGAACCACTGATCTTCTGACTGATGGACGACTGCTCTACCTCTGAGCTAAATGACCATCTTAAAATCTGTTCTAAAAACGGCACAAAAAAGGTCATACTATACTATGTCATTCAAAAAAGGTCATACTATAGTAGGTCGCTCAAAATACGTCATACTATAGTATGTCGCTCAAAAAAGGTCATACTATACTATGTTGCTCAAGATAGGTCATACTATACTATGTCGCTCAAAATATGTCATACTATACTATGTCGCTCAAAAAAAGGTCATACTATAGTATGTCGCTCAAAATACGCCATACTATAGTATGCCGCTCAAAATACGCCATACTATAGTATGTCGCTCAAAATACGTCATACTATAGTATGTCGCTGAAAATACGTCATACTATAGTATGTCGCTAAAAATACGTCATTCTATACTAAGTAGCTCAAAAAAGGTGATACTATAGTATGTTGCTCAAAAAAGGTCATACTATAGCATGTCGCTCAAAATATGTCATACTATACTATGTCGCTCAAAAAAGGTCATACTATACTATGTCGCTCAAAATACGTCATACTATAGTATGTCGCTCAAAATATGTCATACTATGGTATGCCCTCAACAAAGGTCATACTATAATACACAACTCCATGAAACCTGTCGTCGCCCGGATTTGAAGCTGGAATCCACTCTCACTCAAAAGCACAACCGTTACAAACTGGGGCAGTCAGGTTTTGAACCACTGATCTTCTGACTGATGGACGACTGCTCTACCTCTGAGCTAAATGACCATCTTTAAATCTGTTCTAAAAACGGCACAAAAAAGGTCATACTATACTATGTCGCTCAAAAAAGGTCATACTATACTATGTTGCTCAAAAAAGGTCATACTATAGTATGTCGCTCAAAATACGTCATACTATAGTATGTCACTCAAAATACGTCATACTATAGTATGTCGCTCAAAATACGTCATACTATACTATGTCGCTCAAAATAGGTCATACTATACTATGTCGCTCAAAATACGTCATACTATACTATGTCGCTCAAAATACGTCATACTATAGTATGTTGCTCAAAAAAGGTCATACTATACTATGTTGCTCAAAATAGGTCATACTATACTATGTCGCTCAAAATACGTCATACTATAGTATGTTGCTCAAAAAAGGTCATACTATACTATGTTGCTCAAAATAGGTCATACTATACTATGTCGCTCAAAATACGTCATACTATAGTATGTTGCTCAAAATACGTCATACTATAGTATGTCGCTCAAAATACGTCATACTATAGTATGTCGCTCAAAAAAGGTCATACTATACTATGTTGCTCAAAATAGGTCATATTATACTATGTCGCTCAAAATACGTCATACTATAGTATGTTGCTCAAAAAAGGTCATACTATACTATGTTGCTCAAAATAGGTCATACTATACTATGTCGCTCAAAATACGTCATACTATAGTATGTCGCTCAAAATACGTCATACTATAGTATGTCGCTCAAAATACGTCATACTATAGTATGTCGCTCAAAAAAGGTCATACTATACTATGTTGCTCAAAATAGGTCATATTATACTATGTCGCTCAAAATACGTCATACTATAGCATGTTGCTCAAAAAAGGTCATGCTATAGTATGTCGCTCAAAATACGTCATACTATAGCATGTTGCTCAAAAAAGGTCATGCTATAGTATGTCGCTCAAAATACGTCATACTATAGTATGTCGCTCAAAATACGTCATACTATAGTATGTCGCTCAAAATACGTCATACTATAGTATGTCGCTCAAAAAAGGTCATACTATACTATGTTGCTCAAAATAGGTCATACTATACTATGTCGCTCAAAATACGTCATACTATACTATGTCGCTTAAAATACATAATACTATAGTATGTCGCTCAAAAAAGGTCATACTATACTATGTCGCTCAAAAAAGGTCATACTATAGTATGTCACTCAAAAAAGTTCATACTATACTATGTTGCTCAAAAAAGGTCATACTATACTATGTCGCTCAAAATACGTCATACTATAGTATGTCGCTCAAAATATGTCATACTATGGTATGCCCTCAACAAAGGTCATACTATACTATGTCGCTCAAAATACGTCATACTATAGTATGTCGCTCAAAATATGTCATACTATGGTATGCCCTCAACAAAGGTCATACTATAATACACAACTCCATGAAACCTGTCGTCGCCCGGATTTGAAGCTGGAATCCACTCTCACTCAAAAGCACAACCGTTACAAACTGGGGCAGTCAGGTTCTGAACCACTGACCTATGGACGACTGCTCTACCTCTGAGCTAAATGACCATCTGTAAATCTGTTCTAAAAACGGCACAAAAAAGGTCATACTATACTATGTCATTCAAAAAAGGTCATACTATAGTATGTCGCTCAAAATACGTCATACTATAGTATGTCGCTCAAAAAAGGTCATACTATACTATGTTGCTCAAAATAGGTCATACTATAGTATGTCGCTCAAAATATGTCATACTATGGTATGCCCTCAACAAAGGTCATACTATAATACACAACTCCATGAAACCTGTCGTCGCCTGGATTTGAAGCTGGAATCCACTCTCACTCAAAAGCACAACCGTTACAAACTGGGGCAGTGAGGTTCTGAACCACTGATCTTCTGACTGATGGACGACTGCTCTACCTCTGAGCTAAATGACCATCTTAAAATCTGTTCTAAAAACGGCACAAAAAAGGTCATACTATGCTATGTCATTCAAAAAAGGTCATACTATAGTAGGTCGCTCAAAATACGTCATACTATAGTATGTCGCTCAAAAAAGGTCATACTATACTATGTTGCTCAAGATAGGTCATACTATACTATGTCGCTCAAAATATGTCATACTATACTATGTCGCTCAAAAAAAGGTCATACTATAGTATGTCGCTCAAAATACGCCATACTATAGTATGCCGCTCAAAATACGCCATACTATAGTATGTCGCTCAAAATACGTCATACTATAGTATGTCGCTCAAAATACGTCATACTATAGTATGTCGCTCAAAAAAGGTCATACTATACTATGTTGCTCAAAATAGGTCATATTATACTATGTCGCTCAAAATACGTCATACTATAGTATGTTGCTCAAAAAAGGTCATACTATACTATGTTGCTCAAAATAGGTCATACTATACTATGTCGCTCAAAATACGTCATACTATAGTATGTCGCTCAAAATACGTCATACTATAGTATGTCGCTCAAAATACGTCATACTATAGTATGTCGCTCAAAAAAGGTCATACTATACTATGTTGCTCAAAATAGGTCATATTATACTATGTCGCTCAAAATACGTCATACTATACTATGTCGCTCAAAATACGTCATACTATAGCATGTTGCTCAAAAAAGGTCATGCTATAGTATGTCGCTCAAAATACGTCATACTATAGTATGTCGCTCAAAATACGTCATACTATAGTATGTCGCTCAAAATATGTCATACTATAGTATGTCGCTCAAAAAAGGTCATACTATACTATGTTGCTCAAAATAGGTCATACTATACTATGTCGCTCAAAATACGTCATACTATACTATGTCGCTTAAAATACATAATACTATAGTATGTCGCTCAAAAAAGGTCATACTATACTATGTCGCTCAAAAAAGGTCATACTATAGTATGTCACTCAAAAAAGTTCATACTATACTATGTTGCTCAAAAAAGGTCATACTATACTATGTCGCTCAAAATACGTCATACTATAGTATGTCGCTCAAAATATGTCATACTATGGTATGCCCTCAACAAAGGTCATACTATACTATGTCGCTCAAAATACGTCATACTATAGTATGTCGCTCAAAATATGTCATACTATAGTATGTCGCTCAAAAAAGGTCATACTATACTATGTTGCTCAAAATAGGTCATACTATACTATGTCGCTCAAAATACGTCATACTATACTATGTCGCTTAAAATACATAATACTATAGTATGTCGCTCAAAAAAGGTCATACTATACTATGTCGCTCAAAAAAGGTCATACTATAGTATGTCACTCAAAAAAGTTCATACTATACTATGTTGCTCAAAAAAGGTCATACTATACTATGTCGCTCAAAATACGTCATACTATAGTATGTCGCTCAAAATATGTCATACTATGGTATGCCCTCAACAAAGGTCATACTATACTATGTCGCTCAAAATACGTCATACTATAGTATGTCGCTCAAAATATGTCATACTATGCCCTCAACAAAGGTCATACTATAATACACAACTCCATGAAACCTGTCGTCGCCCGGATTTGAAGCTGGAATCCACTCTCACTCAAAAGCACAACCGTTACAAACTGGGGCAGTCAGGTTTTGAACCACTGATCTTCTGACTGATGGACGACTGCTCTACCTCTGAGCTAAATGACCATCTTTAAATCTGTTCTAAAAACGGCACAAAAAAGGTCATACTATACTATTTCGCTCAATTACGTCATACTATAGTATGTCGCTCAAAAATGGTCATACTATAGTATGTCGCTCAAAATATGTCATACTATAGTATGTCGCTCAAAAAAGGTCATACTATAGTATGTTGCTCAAAATAGGTCATACTATACTATGTCGCTCAAAATACGTCATACTATAGTATGTTGCTCAAAAAAGGTCATGCTATAGTATGTCGCTCAAAATACGTCATACTATAGCATGTCGCTTAAAATACATAATACTATAGTATGTCGCTCAAAAAAGGTCATACTATACTATGTCGCTCAAAAAAGGTCATACTATAGTATGTTGGTCAAAAAAGGTCATACTATACTATGTTGCTCAAAATACGTCATACTATAGTATGTCGTTCAAAATACGTCATACTATAGTATGTCGCTCAAAATACTTCATACTGTATCATGTCGCTCAAAAAAGGTCATACTATGCTATGTCACTCAAAAAAGGTCATACTATAGTATGTTGGTCAAAAAAGGTCATACTATAGTCTGCCGCTCAAAATACGTCATACTATAGGGTCATACTATACTATGTTGCGCAAAATACGTCATACTATAGTATGTCGCTCAAAAAAGGTCATACTATACTATGTCGCTCAAAAAAGGTCTTACTATAGTATGTCGCTCAAAATACGTCATACTATAGGGTCATACTATACTATGTCGCTCAAAAAAGGTGATACTATAGTATGTCACTCAAAAAAGGTCATACTATACTATGTCGCTCAAAATACGTCATACTATAGTATGTCGCTCAAAAAAGGTCATACTATACTATGTTGCTCAAAAAAGGTCATACTATACTATGTCGCTCAAAATACGTCATACTATAGGGTCATACTATACTATGTTGCTCAAAATACGTCATACTATAGTATGTCGCTCAAAAAAGGTCATACTATAGTATGTCGCTCAAAATAAGTCATACTATAGTATGTTGGTCAAAAAAGGTCATACTATACTATGTCACTCAAAATACGTCATACTATAGAATATCGCTCAAAAAAGGTCATACTATACTATGTTGCTCAAAATAGGTCATATTATACTATGTCGCTCAAAATACGTCATACTATAGTATGTTGCTCAAAAAAGGTCATACTATAGTATGTCGCTCAAAATAAGTCATACTATAGTATGTCGCTCAAAATATGTCATACTATGGTATGCCCTCAACAAAGGTCATACTATAATACACAACTCCATGAAACCTGTCGTCGCCCGGATTTGAAGCTGGAATCCACTCTCACTCAAAAGCACAACCGTTACAAACTGGGGCAGTCAGGTTTTGAACCACTGATCTTCTGACTGATGGACGACTGCTCTACCTCTGAGCTAAATGACCATGTTTAAATCTGTTCTAAAAACGGCACAAGAAAGGTCATACTATACTATGTCATTCAAAAAAGGTCATACTATACTATGTCGCTCAAAAAACATCATACTATACTATGTCGCTCAAAATATGTTATATAATATGTTATACTATAGTATGTCGCTCAAAATAGGTCATACTATAGTATGTCGCTCAAAAAAGGTCATACTATACTATGTTGCTCAAGATAGGTCATACTATAGTATGTCGCTCAAAATATGTCATACTATAGTATGTCGCTCAAAATAGGTCATACTATACTATGTCACTCAAAAAACGTCATACTATACTATGTCACTCAAAAAACGTCATACTATAGTATGTCGCTCAAAATAGGTCATACTATAGTATGTCGCTCAAAAAAGGTCATACTATAGTATGCCGCTCAAAATACATCATACTGTAGTATGTCGCTTAATAAAGGGCATACTATAGTATTTTGTTTAAAAAAAAGGTCATACTATACTATATTGCTCAAAAAACATTAAATTCCTAAAAATTAGAATTTCGCTGACCCAAAGTACACTAAAGTTAGTAAAGTAATAGATTTTAGTCGACCAAAACTGAAGTACTTTTGATCTTCTTTGACTAAAACTAGACAAAAGTAGTTTGGATTTGACTCAACTAAAACTAAAGTACTTTTGATGCCCCTGGTGTCACATCAGTGTTAAGTATCTTGTTGAAGAACACAACGACATTGAACCTGAGGGAGAACACACCCCTGTCAAATTAGACTAAAACTGGATTCAAATACTTTTGATTTTCTTTGATTCAAACTTTTTTTGGACTAACACATTAAGTACTTTGGATTATCTTTGACTAAACGGAGAAAATACTCATACTTATGTCGTATGGGAAATTGTGTTCAAACCAAGTAATAAATACTAAGACTGAAATCTCTCACTAGAAGCATTGAAACACTTATTTAGAGCCAAAACGTTTATCAACTGTTCCAAACTAGGTATTTTAATGATTTTACATTAAAAACAGATTTCTTTGATAGTGTTCTTCAGTGCAATGTCCAAATTGTTGTTTTTTAAGAGTGGCTTGATGACAGTGGGTTTCCACACCTGCCAGATGAGATGTGTTTATAATTTGTAGATCTGAGGCCATGCAGCTAGAAAAACTTTTGAAAAGTAGCAGCAGGAGGATTTCAGATGTTTCATAATGACCTCTCACTTCTTCTGGTTGAAAATTGCAGTTGGATCAAAGTGTACCATGGACCTTGAAAAGATCTTAAGTGGACACATGGGGGAAAAGCATCCTGTGTCAGGCACAGGACATCTCATGTGTGCAGGTACTGAATCTTGTCTAATTTTCTAAATTCTGTCAGTGTAGATGGAGGGAAAGTGATTGCAGGTCCTGGTGGATCTAATATTCCTTTTCAGTGTATCTGCATGATTTCTGTTTTAATAAATCACATGGTTTTTATTTCTGTGAAAGGTAATTGCACCATATTACTCTTAAATCCATTTTTCAAAAATGAATGACTGAGACTAAATGAGGGGATTGGTCTGTATCCCTCATTTCTTTCAGGGAATTGCACAATGTGCAACTTAATTAACTGTTAATTATTGGGATATTGGTTTTCCTACTAATGGGTTGGTCCAATTAAGCCTCGTCAGGCACATGCATAAAAGTTTTGCATTGGACATTTAGGAGACTTTAGAGTCTTTTTCCAACCTGTGGAGAGGATCACAGTGCTGGTGTTTTTTGTTTTTTTTAAAAGTGTACTACCATTAATAAATAGCCTTTTTTGAGCAAAATTGAGCTCTGCTGCCTCCTGACTTCACTTTGCCTGGTTGCCCTGATCCCTGTTGTTGGGAGGCCACGCCGGTCGCCCACATAAACGCATGAACTATATAAAAATACATATGGAACTTGTAAATGCAACTATATTGTTCTTATATAGTTCATGTGTTCACATATAGCTTGTGTTCATGTGCACTATACATATGTTAATACCATATGCACATATGAACACATTAAATACATATGAACTGTATTTGAAAACATATGGACTACATACAGAATCAAGAAAAAAATGAATAAAATATTGACAATATTGAGTCCAGTTCTTCTTCACCTACATTGAATTATGTAATTCAATTGGCAGATAATTTGACTTATTATAGGAAATTGAATTGAAAAAGGAAGAAAGTCTATAATATGAGATAAAGGCCAATGTGAAGATAAAATGTCAAATGATTTAGTCTTTTTAAATCGACCATAATAAAAATATAAAAATAAAAAAAAATGTAAAGATTAAATTAAAACAACTTGTTTGCAATGTGAGTTATACTAATATTATAATACCAGATCTCTCTTGGACAGACAAATATCTGCATGTTGTGATTTTAATAATAATAATAATATTCTTTTCCTGGTTCTGTTCCTCTGGATACTGACAGTTTCCTAAATTACAAAGGATCCACTGAGTAATGAAGCGAGCTGAAATCATATTATCATACCCCCCCATCCAACCCCAGCCTTTGAGTCTTTACAAAATGAGCTTTTCATTTACTATTCAGGGATCACATTGAGGCATGTTGCAGACGAATTGCACCACATGCAAACGTGGATTTTGCCTTTAAACGCGATAAATCAGCAGTTCCTCCTCACGGCTCATTCGCATGCGGCCGCTCGCATATTTCAGCAGCGTGAAAGTGCGATTGTCACAGCCGCCGTGTTTGATGCTCATGAAAGTGTTTGTAACTGAGCTTTGAGTGAAGTCAGGTTGGTGCCTCCATGTGTATCCCAGCTGTATTTGATATAGGACACATGGAAACAAGCGTACATTAGTCCCTGACACATATTGTTAAAACAAAGGGTTTTTTATTCCTGGGTCGCAAGAGTTATTATCCAATTGCGTATGCTTAAAAAGTATTTAAAAAATGACTCTTTCCCTTCAAAGTTTGCTTTTGTGATCTGGATATACTGATCTTTACCAATTTAACACATTTTAATTCACATAAAGTCAGAAAAAAGAACATGTGAATCTCCAGATATGACAATGAAATTAAAATGCAACACAATGTAAAACCATTTAAATTTAATATCTACAGTAACTAACCAGTAGCAATTAGGAAGCTTAGGGAGTACTAAACATCTATTAACAGTATTTTGTATCTTTACTGTAAATTGGGAAAAAAAATTAGGTGAGTAATTACACAATAAAAAAAGCAATAAATACATACAGTTTGTAAGAGTCATTGTTTTTATTATGAATTTCACCTCATATATAACAGCAATTTTTCAAA
The DNA here is from genome assembly GCA_036785175.1 of Eupleurogrammus muticus. Classification (NCBI taxonomy): domain Eukaryota; kingdom Metazoa; phylum Chordata; class Actinopteri; order Scombriformes; family Trichiuridae; genus Eupleurogrammus; species Eupleurogrammus muticus. The sequence continues at coordinate 1,666,527 of JAYKQN010000031.1, read as the reverse complement.
TGGATGTATATATAAATATTTATTGGATTGGATTGTATGTATTTATATACAATCCGATAAATATTTATGTATTAATATTTTCCAATAAATATTTCCAATAAATATCCAATAAATATTTATATATATTTATATATAAATACATATAATATTATATATATTTATATATACATATTTATTGGATTGTATGTATTTTTTACGTGTGATGCACAAACGGTAAAAACTACAGTATTTCACTTCATTATTTAGAGTATCACGTTGGTTATTGGATATTTCCTACAGTAGTTATTCATTTCTATGATTTATTGTAAAATATACAGCAATCTACATTAGTTTATTTAAAAGATTACTCAACTATTTGAAAACTGGTCCTTTCACACAACTGAATATACAAAAAAAACCCAAAACGTTCCATAGTTTTGTAGAAACGAACCGTAACATACGATGTTTTGTGAATTCTGGCTTTACACAATAAGAGCGGCACCTCTGCAATAAACCTCCCACAACATTATTACAGAGCTGAATCAACGTCTTTTTCACTCACTGTCAACCAAAAGAACATTGTAAACTCTATAAAAGCAGCTTTTATTGCAATAACCTATACGGGGGTTGTTGTCCAATATCCCAATATATAGAAAAATGCTGCTATTGTGTCCATGAGGCCGAAAGAAATGATGGAATTAACGGAGCGGTTCAGACTCCGCTCACAGGTCACGTTCCTCCGATCTTCAGCTTTCTGCTTCCTGGAAAAATAAGCTGTGTGATTCACAAATATTTATTTATTTATTCATGACCTGAGGATTCACGATTATGAGGAATTATCGTTTATTTAGGAGACTAATGTTTCAGCCACTAGAACAGATGTTGTTCTATTAAATTGGAAAATGAGGAATAATTTGTTAAGGCCTTAGTTACAGAAGTCAAAGTATGACCTTCTGTCTTATTATCACCTGTTCTACTAGTTATTAAAGACCTGATTCCTCTTTTTTTTAGCAAATGGAATATGTCCACAGATCCACAGTTCTGGGCATAAAGACAGAGGCAGCTGCACATTTATAGAAGACAGAAGGAATAAAAAGAAGCGGTGGAGGATCTCAATGATCTGGCTGGGACATAAAATGAAAGAAACCTGTGATTTAGGGAGGAGAAGGGTCATTGAAAGCTATATGAACAAGTGAAAAAAAACAATAAAAATCTATCCTAAAAGACAAGTAACCGGTGCCGTGTTGTAGGCTGGAGATGTGATGCTTTTTCCTTGTTTTAGTTAAATTTATTCACTCAGGATCCTGAATTTTGTTGGGAAATGCAACCAATGCATTTCCGAAGAATAATTAATACTTAGTGCCATGTGGTATAATCCTACAAAAAATGGTATTTTTTAATCCAAAAACAAATGCTATCAATTAGTTTTATATTCTAGGTGAATTAAATATTGAAAATTATCATTCTTTATTTGTAACACCATTTGACATTTTTGGTAAAATTTTGGTAAAATTCACTTTTAAATGACAAGAAACCAACATGAACACTAAATGAAAATTTTGTCCTGAGAGACCTGATGAAAACTTCTTAAAACTGCATTTTGAAAAGGTTTTTGACAACCATGATTTGTTACTGACCAATAACTTACTGTTCAATTATTTATTCATATAACATTCGTTGGGTGAATAGTAATCAGATTACTTTAAATTTACCTAATTATAAGGAGGGCAGAATCTTATAGATAATTTACATTTTTTGGAAAACTCTTCCAGGGAAGCTTCCTGAAATTAAATAAAACACTGGCTTTAAACACCTTAATATCATGATGATTGATTGATTTAAGTTAATTAAAAGACACATGACTTGATGCTATCATTTATTCATTATTGGTAATTTTATATATTAAATATGTTTTTATTGATTTGAGATTGTAGTATTTATTTTTCTGTTTTACCGCTACAACTACAGGACAACTTCACATATTTTATTTATCTAATCTTTATTTAACATTGTAATATGCACAGTAAAATCACAGTAAAATGTTATTATAACATTTAGTGAGTTCATTTTAGCACTACTAGTGTTAACTAAGTCTTTAAATGTTATATTAACACTAGCAATTGTAGGGTGTAAGACAATAGGCACAATTTCTTATTTTCACTGCATCTAAAGAGGAGAGAAGAATCTTAATTTACTGATGACACTCTGCTGTTTGTAAGAAGAAGAGAATAAAAGTTATAAACCTCTGTTTCATATTTTACTTCATAAAAAATAATTTACAGCTGATGTTTTCTCATGTGATTAATATAATTTAATGCTGCTGCTGCTGCACATGAGATTCTGTATTTCAACAGGTTAAGAAATATTTTTTTTTCCGAAAAATAATGGTTTCCAATTGAGAAATCAAAATTAGGAATTTAATATATTATATACTCATTTTTTATTGTATTGATGATGTGGATATTGATGATATATAGTGATGTTACAACAACATTGTGTTTTACTACAGATAAAAATACTTTAGGTTTTCTCGTGTTATTTATGAATAAAACTCAATGTTGTATTATAGGATATCAGGATTTTACCAGGTAAATCAGTCTAAAATAATAATAGAAATTAAGGAGTTGTATTTATATAACTTATATTGAACACAATTGTAATTCAAAGTGCTTCAGAGCGGCATTGGCTGCATAAAAATTCAACATAAAATGAATAAATCACTCCACAGTTTGTGATTTGTGTTTTAATCAGTTTACTGAGTGCAGGTTTTTTTTCTCTTGCAGCTTTGGGCTTTTTTCATCTACATTACCAGTATTTTTCTCCCTACTTGTAATCTGTGCCGTGTGAAGCGTTCTTTGCTGTTTTCCTGACATTCCTTCTGCTTTCCGTCCCTATCGGAGCGAACCGGAGCCACATGACCTGCTGCTGAGAAACACTTCTGGATTTTATTTTTTTTTTTTTGTCTTAATGATGGTTTTTCTTTTCCTACTCCTGGAACAGACGCCGCTGGTCACGGCTCGACTTCGGCCTTCGACGCCTGTCAAGCGTTTTTTGTCCAATTTGTAAAAGCGTCGTCAGTCAGAAGTGGAGAACTGGCCTCGGCTTCTTTGTTTTATTTATTTCATTTGGTGGATTCCTGCAAACCTGCAGCGTCTGAACCAGACTCTCAGGACCTGAATCCCTAATCTGATAATCTGTTTCAGTAAAAGTAGGAATCTGTGGTTTGGTCCCTCTGATTGAAATATTATGAAATATGACAACATCGGATTATTAATATAAAGCATCAGTGTTTGAGCCGCATGTTGAAATACTACAAAACCATATTAAACAAAATGAGCAAACTTTTACAGGAAATTTTATTCATTAATTCTGTTTATGCTGCTGAAGGCGCAGCGTGTTTCAACTATTTTATATAGAAATGATGATTAATGAGCAGAAAGAAAAACAAATAAATCCTGATTTACTAATCTTTCTTTTAGTTTTTGGTCTTTTTTTTCCCCCAGTCTTTGTATTTGATCTGTAATTCCATTACGTAATTTACTATAGTTACTATACTAAAATTCTGAAAATTTTTTTTACTATACTATTTTATAATCTAGTAACTAACAGAATTAACTATGCAGAACACTACTTTAATTATACTGTAGAAGTATAATTACTGTGGAAGTATTGTAATTCTACCGTCATTTTTTTACTGTAGAAGATTTGTAATTCTATTTACAGTATTTTAACAAATATACTGTAATATTAGTAGTATTCACACTATTCAAAGGTTTAATGTATTGTAATACTAACTTATTAAAATTATTATTATACATATAATTCCACACTAATACTTCAGCTACTGTGATTTTCTGTATAATATGAATCAATTTACATAATAATAATAATTTACAGTAATATTTGCTGTACATTAACAGTAAATAACTGCACATTTCTCAATAAAGTTTTATACTGCAGGACATCATTAGATTATAATTATAGAGAAGTATGTTACTATTAAAGCTGATTTATAGAATGATTTAATTAATAATAATAAAAAGAAAGAAGAACAAATAAATCTCTGATAAAAAAACAATTTTTCCTTTTTTTATCTAATTTTTTGATCATTTGATTGTTATATAAAATTTAATGAATTGACGTGAAATGATGTATTATCTCTCCCTGTATGTATATATATGTATATGTATCTCTTATATTTCTAAATAACAAATAAAGTTTGTTTCTGATTGTGATTCTGATCAAACTGACAGAAGTTTAGACGTCGACCTGCAGCAACATGAACAAAAACCAGATTCAAGGTGAGGAGACGGATTCTGTGACATTCAAGGACTTTTGCTGGAAAAAACTGGGTAAAAATCAAGTAAAAATCTGTTTGTTTTTTGAGCTTTTACTCACTTGATTTGAAGAAAAGTGGCTCCCTGCTGAATTAGATTCCAGGGCTGAAAAAAAATGAATTAAATAGATCAGAGAATACTCAATAAATAAAAGCTGATCAAACCAATTGGTTCAAGTGACAATCCTGGAGAAAAAAAACAGTCATTGGCTGTTTTTACACTTGTATTCCACTTTAATCAGCGTAATATCATAATCAGAATTTTAAAAAACGCCTCATTTATGATGAATAATGTGTTGAAGAAATATCGTCTGTAACCACGGCTAGTGAAGGATGCTAAGGTCACTGCTGGTTAAACATTCACACGTTAAATATTACATCAAACTCTTCATGAAAGAGGCAAAACGTAAAAAAATAGAGACTTGCAATATAAATAATAAAGTAAAGCAGAAGTTGTTTGAGTCTTATAGTACATTTGTAATAATGTATAATATATATATATATATATATATATATATATATATATATATATATATATATATATATATATATATATATATATATTTATATGTTTGCTGAACTATAATTGGCTGTTTGGGGGGTTTCATCAATTGTTAATTATTTTAATGTATTGAAAAGCACAAAAAAGTGCTTTGCAGCTGCACTTTTACTTGTTCCGTTGCTCCATGAATTAACAAGCTCACAGCTTTCATGTGGTTGTTAGATAAACAGAAGTTTTTTAATGTTTTTTTTTGTAAATCATAAATCATGTCAGCAGTGCAGTCGAACAGCACTGATACACTACGCTGCATCCACCACGCAAGATTAGGAAAACACAGCACATGCAAAATATTGTTGTTGTGAGCATCGTGGGCACCATCTGCCACATCTGGGATGAACGTGTTATTTTATTTTATTTTTTTTTCTCTGCACAGAGGAAGCCTGTGTTTTGAATTACTCGGATTAATGCTGAGTTATAATTCAGTTCAGGGGTTATGTTTCCCGCCGGATGCAATCAAAGGCGAACGGCGCCGTGCATATCTCAGGCCGAGTGGTTGGAAACAATCTGTGCAAAGTGCTGCGCTGTTTAGAGACGAAATATTCAACCACACCTCAGCGTCGTCCTCTCAAATGTCAGCAGAAAGGTCCGAATTTTAAGTCTGAACAGTGGCATTGCAGGTGGGAACGAGGGATGCCCAACCATGGCCCAGATGTTGAAAAATGCATGCTAAAGTGTCCTCTAGGACCTAAAAGCATGATAAAGTGCTCTCGTTGAGAAAAAAACATGTGCTAAAGTGCCTTCTAGGAGATAAAAACTTTACTTAATTAGCCTCTCTGAGCCAAAACGTATTATAATGCATGCTATACAAGGTAAAAAGCATGCTAAAGAGCCCTCTAGAAGCCAAAGTTTGTGCTAAAGTGTTCTCTATGAGCTCAAAAGTGCACTAAACCACCCAGTAGGAGCCAAAATGCATGATAAAGTGCCCTCTAAGAGTAAAAATGTGTGCTAAAGTGCCCTCTAGAAGCCAAAACACATGCTAATGAATTCTGGAAGTGCCCTCTTGGGAGACAAAAGCATGCTAAACGTGCCCTTCTGGCACCAAAATGTGTGATAAAGTGTCTTCTCCGTGCAAAAACATGTGCTAAAGTGCCCTCAAGGAGACAAAATGTGTGCTAAACTGCCTTTTAGGAGCGAAAAAATTTACTTAATTAGCCTCTAGGAGCCAAAACACATTATAAAGTGTCCTCTAAGAGCCAAGATAAGGCTAGATAGGCCTTTAGATGCTAAAAATCATGCTAAAGAGACAAGTGCTAACTTACCCAGTAGGAGCCAAAATGCATAAAAGTGCGCCTCTAGAAATAAAAATGTGTGCTAAAGTGCCCTCTAGGAGCTAAAATACATGCTAATGAATTCTCTCTTGGCCTCTTGGGAGATAAAAGCATGATAAATGTGCCCTCCTGGCACCAAAATGTGTGATAGAAGCTTGATAAAGTGCTCTCCTTGTGCAAAAAACATGTGCTAAAGGCCTTTAGAAGCTAAAAGGCATGCTAAAGTGCGCTTTAGGAGACAAAATGTGTGCTAAAGTGTTCTCTATGACCTAAAAGTGTACTAAATCCAGTAGGAGCCGAAATGCATGATACAGTGCCCTCTAAGAGTAAAAAATGTGTGCTAAAGTGCCCTCTAGAAGCCAAAACACATGCTAATGAATTCTGGAAGTGCCCTCTTTCGAGACAAAAGCATGCTAAACGTGCCCTCCTGGCACCAAAATGTGTGATAAAGTGTATTCTTGGTGCAAAAACATGTGCTAAAGTGCCCTCAAGGAGACAAAATGTGTGCTAAACTGCCTTTTAGGAGCGAAAAAATTTACTTAATTAGCCTCTAGGAGCCAAAACACATTATAAAGTGCCCTCTAAGAGCCAAGATAAGGCTAGATAGGCCTTTAGATGCTAAAAATCATGCTAAAGAGACAAATTGTGTGCTAACTTACCCAGTAGGAGCCAAAATGCATAAAAGTGCCTCTCTAGAAATAAAAATGTGTACTGAAGTGCCCTCTAGGAGCTAAAATACATACTAATGAATTCTCTCTTGGCCTCATGAGAGACAAAAGCATGATAAACATGCTCTCCTGGCACCAAAATGTGTGATAAAGTGTATTCTTGGCAGCTAAGAAGCTCGGTAAAGTTCTATCTTGGTGCAAAAACATGTGCTAAAGTGCCCTCTTCAGTGGCAGAGAAACACTATTTGTGCCTTTCTTCTCTGTCCTTTAAAAAGTCTGCAAACGCCACAGAGTTTGTAATTCAACACACACACCTGCCACCCTGTAGCGTGAGGACAGAGGAGCTGGTTCTGACCCACAGCTCCTCAGTGGAACGTTCCCAGCATGACCTTCTGAAATGCATGTAAAAGTCAAGGGAAACGCAGTTTACTTAATGTGCTTCTTTTTCTGGATCGTTCTTATCTCACAAACAGCCTGAATGCAGCAAAGCTGCAGCATCAGATCATCTCAAACCGCAGATGATTCAGGATCAGATTCCTTAACAGAGGCTGTTAACACAGCATCAGAGACCAGCGCTCAACATCCTTACTGCAGCTTTAATTCCAGACACATACAACATGTTCAATAGGAAGCTCTAGAATGTGCTGCTGTGTGAGGATAAACGTGCTGTAACGCAGCGCTTGGACACACATTCCCAGACACATCTACAGGGAATAAACACGGTGATTTCACAGGCAGCACAAACAACAGATGGATTTAAATAATGTGAGTCAGGGACGTGAAATGTGGAGATTGATGATTGATTGGTTGGAGCTAATGTGAAGGGTGGACACACACACACACACACACACAGTCACATCTAATTTAGAATATTTGTCACAGATTAGATCGATAGTAGCTAACGGTTAGTTTATATTTTACCTGTGTACTGCAGCAGAAAAACAGAGAAACACCTTCCTTCCTTCCTTCCTTCCTTGCTTCCTTTTCTCCTCGTATCCTTTTCTCCTCCATACGAGCCATCTAGGACCCTGAGAACCTCAGGGACTGGTCTCCTGCAGGTGTCCAGAGTCAGGACTAAACACGGTGAAGCTACATTCCAGTTTTCTGCAGCTAAAATCTGGAACAGTCTTCCAGAGAATGTGAGACAGGCCTCAACGCTGACAATGTTTAAGTCCAGGCTGAAAACTGAGAGTATCTTATTTACACTCTTCACTCTTTTTAAATTAATGATGAATTCTATGTTTTATGATTTTCCTTTTGTGATTTTGTGTAACTGTAAAGCACTTTGAATTGCCCTGTGTATGAATTGTGCTCTACAAATAAACTTGCCTTGCCTTGCCTTGTTAGCATCCGTGCTAACATCCGTGCTAACTTGTTAGCATCCGTGCTGGAGCCAATTAAATAATCACAAAAACAGCTCCAATCTACATTAAATATCTAAATAGCGGTTAGTTGCAGCTACTACTGATATTATATTAAACTATTTTATTATTGTATTGATGATGTGGATATTTGATGATATCTTGGTGAAATATTGGATCAAACAGCTGTAGATTGGAGCTGTTTGTGTGATTATTTAATTGGCTCCAGCACGGATGCTAACAAGTTAGCACGGATTCTAACACCGTGCTAACGTGTTAGCATCCGTGCTAACTTGTTAGCTTTCATGCTAACATCCGCGCTAACTTCCGTGCTAACTTGTTAGCGTCCGTGCTAACTTGTTAACTTGTTGTTGTTGTTCACCTACAACTAAAATCTGGAACATTCTTCCAGAGAATGTGAGACAGGCCTCAACGCTGACAATGTTTAAGACCAGGCTGAAAACAGTTCTGTTTAACCGTGCATATGAAAACTGAGAGTATCTTATCTACACTCTTCACTCTTTTTTAAATTAATGATGAATTCTATGTTTTATGATTTTCCTTTTGTGATTTTGTGTAACTGTAAAGCACTTTGAATTGCCCTGAGTATGAATTGTGCTCTACAAATAAACTTGCCTTGCCTTGTTAGCATCCGTGCTAACATCCGTGCTAACTTGTTAGCATCCGTGCTAACTTGTTAGCATCCGTGCTAACATCTGTGCTATCGTCCATGCTAACTTGTTAGCATCCATGCTAACATCCGTGCTAACGTGTTAGCATCCGTGCTAACATCCGTGCTAACTTGTTAGCATCCGTGCTAACATCCGTGCTAACTTGTTAGCATCCGTGCTAACTTGTTAGCTTTCATGCTAACATCCGCGCTAACTTGTTAGCATCCGTGGTAATCTGTTAGCATAACTTGTTAGCATCCGTGCTAACTTGTTAGCATCCATGCTAACATCTGTGCTACCTTGTTAGCATCCGTGCTAACATCCGTGCTAAATTGTTAGCATCCGTGCTAACTTGTTAGCATCCGTGCTAACATCCGTGCTAACTTGTTAGCATCCTTGCTAACTTGTTAGCATCCTTGCTAACTTGTTAGCATCCTTGCTAACCTGTTAGCATAACTTGTTAGCATCCGTGCTAACCTGTTAGCATAACTTGTTAGCATCCGTGCTAACCTGTTAGCATCCGTGCTAACATCCTTGCTAACTTGTTAGCGTCCGTGCTAACTTGTTAACTTGTTGTTCACCTACAACTAAAATCTGGAACAGTCTTCCAGAGAATGTGAGACAGGCCTCAACGCTGACAATGTTTAAGACCAGGCTGAAAACAGTTCTGTTTAACTTGTTAGCATCCGTGCTAACATCTGTGCTAACTTGTTAGCGTCCGTGCTAACTTGTTGTTGTTGTTCACCTACAACTAAAATCTGGAACAGTCTTCCAGAGAATGTGAGACAGGCCTCAACGCTGACAATGTTTAAGACCAGGCTGAAAACAGTTCTGTTTAACCGTGCATATGAAAACTGAGAGTATCTTATCTACACTCTTCACTCTTTTTTAAATTAATGATGAATTCTATGTTTTATGATTTTCCTTTTGTGATTTTGTGTAACTGTAAAGCACTTTGAATTGCCCTGTGTATGAATTGTGCTCTACAAATAAACTTGCCTTGCCTTGCCTCCTTCCATTTCTTACCTCATACCTTCCCTTCCTTCCTTCCCCCTTTCTCCCTCCCTCTTTTCTTTCCTTCCTTCCTTTCTTGCTTCCTTTTTTCCTCCTTCCCTTTCTTACTCATTTCCTTCCCTCCTTCGTTCCTTGCTTCCTTTTTTCCTCCCTTCTTTCCCCCTTCCCCTCCTTCCTTCCTTCCATCTTTTCCCCTTCTCCCCCTTTTTTCCTCCTACCCTTCCTTACTCATTTCCTTCCTCCTTTATTACCTCATACTCCCCTTCTTTCCTTCCTTCCTTCCTCCCTTCCTTCCATCTTATCCTCTCTTCTACTATTTCCTCCTTCCTTCCTTTTTTCCTTCCTTCCTTCCTTCCTTCCTTCCTTCCTTCCTTCTATCATTTCCTCTCTTCTCCTATTTCCTCCTTCCTTCCGTCCTTGCTTCCTTTTTCCTCCTTCCCTTTCATACTCATTTCCTTCCTACTTTCCTCCTTTCTTACCCCATACTTTCCCTTCCTTCCTTCCTTCCTTCCTTCCTTCCTTCCTTCCTTCCATCTTTTCCTCTCTTCCTCTTTTTTCCTCCTTCCTTCCGTCCTTGCTTCCTCGTGTCATTCATTTGAATGCAGCTCCAGTATTTATCCTGTACCAATAGGCTGATCACAGCTAAAACTGAACACACCAACACATTAGAATCATGTGATGATTAAACCCATATTTGTTTTGAAGTTATTTTTTTTCATGAACGACATGCAGGGCGACAGCGTAGAATTTTAATTCCTGATATAATTTCACGGATAAGCAGCTGTGTTATTAATCATCCGTTCAGGCTGTTTGCTCACAACTTCCTCTGACTTTGAAATGGATTCAGCTTCCTCGCGTGTCACGAACGCCCCCCCCCAAAAAAACAGCTTTGATGGAGCTTCTACGAAACAGAATCTGCCCAGACCCAATTAACCAATTTGTCTTCTTGATTTGGCTTCAGAATAATCTCCGTCTCATGGTCGTCAAGCATCAGGAGCCTAATTCTACAGCCAGCAACATTTCTATGAACCGTTTACTTCACGGTGCGTAAACCCTGCCTACCTGATCATCCTGTCAAAAACTGCTGTAAAATCTACAGTTTCTAACAGATTCTCCTCGCTAAATGTTCCGTGATGTTTCCAAGCTTCACCAAGGACGTTTTACGGCCTGTCAATCAAAGCTTAATGTGAAATGTCTCTTATTTTTCAGATAAACAACCATGACTCAGCTCTCATTTCACACAGCCAATCATACCATGTTATATTTAATAACAGGAAATAAGCTGTACGGATATACCAGAGAATGAGATGTATAATCAGTTTTATTCAATAAATACTTCTAGGCATGTACTTCATTAAGGAATCACATGCAATGAGGGATGTGAGGATAAGATATTGTGTTGTATATCACATACACATAATTTTCTATAATGGGGTAATTGTGAAAATCCTAATGAAAAATCTATATATTAAATTCCTGATGTTGATTTTTCAAGGGGAAGCCGATATTTTTTGAAAAAGAAAAGATATTTTTTAAGTCAAAGTCAATTTTATTGTCAATTTCTACACATGTACTTAACATACAAAGGAATCGAAATTGCTGAGTCATGGTTGCGTTTCTCACAGTCCTATTAAACTGTTGAAATACAGAATCACTTGCTATAGCAGCAGCATTGAGTTTTATTTATAAATCACATGAGAAAACATCAGCTATAACATAAAAATAAAATAAGAAACAGAGGTTTCAAACTTTTATACTTTTTTTCTGATAAACAGCGGAGTGTCATCAGCAAATTGAGATTTTTCCCTCTAAATTTCTCATATGGTTTCATTTCAGTAAATGATCCAATATTTCACCAAGATATCATCAAATATCCACATCATCAATACAATAATAAAATAGTTTAATATAATATCAGTAGTAGCTGCAACTAACCACTATTTAGAGATTTAATTTAGATTGGAGCTGTTTGTGTGATTATTTAATTGGCTCCTTTTTAAACATTTTACAGAATATATTCTTCAGATTCTGGAATGATCCTTATTGGGATTTCTAGGATTTTGAACACTTATTTCCCCTTTTTCTACCTAATTTGGGTCATTTTGGTTTTGTTTAAAGTTTTAAATAAGGTATTTTTGCAGCATTCTAACTCTATTTTCTTTATATCATCAACATAAATCGATTCTGACTCTTCTGTCGTCTCCTCACATGTTGTAGATTTATTCTGATTCCAGGTTTAAGTCCAATAACCTTTGTGGTTGTAGAGAAATTCCACATTTATCATCATTTATAGCAGGGAAAATAAGCAAACAAATGATTCAAGTATGTTTTAAGCCATTTTAAGATGTTATAAGTGTATATAACCATATAAAGAGTTTAGGTGCAAAGGCAGATAATCCACTTTTAGAAATGTTCAAACATTTTATTCATCATTTACTCAGTAAAACCAATGTTCAATGTCTACAAGCCTCATCTTATTCTTTTCTGAGATGTTATTTTTCTGTTTTTTGCAAATGAACTCTTCATGTTTTGCAGATTATCAGGAAAAAATCATAAATTGCAATTATTCTATGCAGGATAATAATGACATGAAACTTACCTACACATACAAACCTCAACACAAAGACAGTCGATGTGATTCCATCCATTTTTCATAAAATATCCTGAGGAGAAAGAACAATTTGAAAAAAAAATTCCAATTATTCCTTAAAAATTTGTGATGCTTAGCTGAAGGTGGAGAAAAAAAAAAGAATTCAAAGAATCCCTGAAGCTGGAGCCTTCGTTCCGGTGTGGAAAACCCGAAATAGCAGCGGACGAAAAAAACCTCAGATCTTCATGGAGCTCGAATTCATACACGAGACTCAGATAACTATTTCTGTCATGTTTTTTCTTTTTTTTTTAAATTGGTTTTCACCATTCTGAGGCTGGAACTCTTTGAACTGTGGTCCCATCCTCTAACTCTGCAGAGTGAAGCCTTTTCACGGCCGATATGTCGGGTTGTCGGAGCCGAATAAAAACGGACCTGACTTACTTTCCTGTCATCGCGTTGGTTATTTTCTCGCTGAGAGATGAGCTGACCTTGTTTACCGCGCGACGATACGTCGCTGAGTTTATTCCTTTATATGAGCAGAGTAGCGTTGGCAGGCTTAACAACTGGAGCAAAGAAAATATTGATTACGAGATGGAAGGTTCCCATAAGCTCAGTAAATCTCAGCCAAAGCTATGATTCTATGAGCTTCTAACAATAAACAAGTGGAGGACGAAGTTAAAAAAAAAAAAAAAAACAGCCTTTCAGAGCTTGTTAATCATCTATTTGGATTCAACAGTAAATACCTGTACACTTGAAAACACTTTATATAAGATGCACCTCTGTGTCTGTAAAATATATATTTGTAGAGGGAAATATTATTTCACTTTGGTGAGAACTCATGAAAGATGTATAAGGGTTATGTTTAGGGTTATTTTTTTCATTTTTACCTTTTTGTTGAGTTTTTAATAGCAGAACAGGTGGAAAATTACCCACAGACAGAATGAGCTGATGAATGATAATTTACATTATATGGATAATTTTGGTTCATAAGTCTATGGTCTATGTCCAAAAGTTTGTATTGTTTCTTCCACCTGAAAAATTATATAACTATTAGTTTCCTTTTGCCTCGTTTTAGGAACCATAGCTGCCATTTGTACCAAATGTAGATTCAGAAAACATGATTTTTCCCATTTTAAGACAGATTCAATAAGTGGGTAGTTACACAAAATTTGTCTTGTAGTTGAGTCTGTTACTATTACTACTATATGTAAACTGTAAGTAATTATACCTTCTATAAATAAGATATCCATATTGTTTTCCTGTTGAAAGATACAGTGCACATTATCTCAAAGTCTTAAAATCTAAAAACTTTATATTTTCGCCCTATTAAAATAATGGCCTAAATATTTTTTTGTCCTAAATCATCTTTTAAAGGTGCTGCCACATCTGGTAAAATCACTTTAATCTTGAGTTAAAGGATCAAACTCTTTATGTCCTACAGGACAATAGACATTTTACATAGAACAATTTTATATTTCGCTTAAGTCAAAGTTTTTTTTTTTGGCCCAAATCAGGATAAAATGAAAATTTAACAGCAATTATGATGTCAGCTTTTAGGCTAAAATGTTTATAGTAATTCAGTCTAAGTTTCACAGGTTATACTTGATAATAATTGAATATAAAGTGCTGTGCATATCAATACATTAAATATATCTGCAGCCAAATCTGCAGAAATAAAGGAAGTTCCAGGATCTTCATCATTAAACATGTCATCACTTCATTGTAAATTCTCCACATCTCAGGTTTCTAAAAGTCAAAACTGGATGTTGATGAGTTACGTTCAATAAAAAACAGGAAAAGAAGAAGCTGGGAAAGTGATGAAAAAAGGACCTGACATTAGTTTAATTTAACTTTAGAGTTTTCACTATGGAATGAAAGGACAGTTTAATCCAGGTTAAAGTTGAATAAAGTCACACTAGAATGTTCAGGAATCATAGAAAACCTCACCAGGTGTTTCAGTGGATTAATGATGACATATCTCCAGGTATAAATCTACTTTTTTGGGGTAGTCGATGCTACTAAAATGCAGCATCATGAATGTCAAACTGTTCGCTGATGATATCCTGTTTTATTTGTCCTTCAAACCTAATGAACTGGACAGGTTTTCTGTGTTGAACAACTGTTAAAATGCAATCAGAAAAAACATTTTCTGCAGTTAAAGGCAGATATGATGTGATGCTCATTGAGTGTCATCAATTTATTGAAAATTTGCAGGTAAAAACAGGCAAAGAAGAACCTGGGAAAGTGATGAAAAAGGGACAAACTGACATTAGTTTAATTTAACTTTAGAGTTTTCACTATGGAATGAAAGGACAGTTTAATCCAGGTTAAAGTTGAATAAAGTCACTAGAATGTTCAGGAATCATAGAAAACCTCACCAGGTGTTTTAGTGGATTCATATTTTATCAATGGTCAGTGATAATTGATGATTATTGTTATTGGGTGAACATGATGACATATCTCCAGGTATAAATCTACTTTTTTGGGGTAGTTGATGCTAATAAAATGCAGCATCATGAATGACAAACTGTACGCTGATGATATCCTGTTTTATTTGTCCTTCAAACCTAATGAACTGGACACGTTTTCTGTGTTGAACAACTGTTTAAATGCAATCAGTAAAATAATTTTCTGCAGTTAAAGGCAGATATGATGTGATGCTCATTGAGTGTCATCAATTTATTGAAAATTTGCAGGTAAAATCAGCCAAAGAAGAACCTGGGAATGTGATGAAAAAGGGACAAACTGACATTAGTTTATTTAACTTTAAAGTTTTCACTATGGAATGAAAGGACAGTTTAATCCAGGTTTAAAGTTGAATAAAGTCACACTAGAATGTTCAGGAATTGGACTAAAGTCACTTTATTCTTTAATGTTAGTGACATCACAACATTCTATGTGTGTCCACTGTCTTCCACTGTCAAGTCCTTTTGAGTGAAATGATTCATAAATACAATATTCTCTGCTTTGTTTGTTCACAAAAATTATTTTAACAGGGTGCTGATTAATTAAATAAGTTGTGTTGCCCCCAAAGGCATTTTGTGAATTTTGGGAATTCTGTCCAGATTACAGCGTTACACAACTCCGGTCTGTTTCACTCTCAGAATTTGATCCAATACTTTTCTGATAAACAGTCCACAAGATTCAAATTATTTTATCCACGTTCAATTTATCCTAATACAACTCAGCGTTCATTCAACCGGCTGCAGGAAGTGTCTCCACAGACACCAGATTAAGGAAAGTCAGTGTGCCGTGAACAACGGGATCTGCCTTAATCAGCATTGTGTTTGGCAACAGGCGCTCCGACGGATCGATTCTTTATTTATATATATATATAAAAGTTTCACTCTGGCAACTGTTTCCTATGCGGTGAGAAATACTCCAGGACCGCACTTGGATAGATTAATTAAATTTTATTGCTGCACAGACGTTCTGGGCCCTTCGTTAGAGCCGTTTCCAAGGCAAACAAACAAAGTGAATTTCACTCACAGGTGACACCTATTCGCACTTATCAGGCTGACGCAGCAGCTCTCACAACAAATGTTCCTTCTGTGGAGTGTAACCAGCTATAAAAAATTAATTAATCTATTGGAACGCCGTCCTGAGGCTCTTTTTTTTCTCAACATTGTTGTCTGAGGATTGAGCATCTTTGTAAATATCCCAAAAATATGAGCGATTTTGATACTGGGAGTGAAGGAAAGAGAAATGTGAGAAATATGTGGCCAAAAAAAGTAAAGACAAAAAAAGATTTTTTCCATAGCTGGCCCAGTGCTAGTATTCATATCTGCTGGGAGAAATGAGTTCTACAATCACAGACATTTATTCCAAATGCAGTTTTCAGACAGTAAATAAATGATGAATGAATCCTGCACATGTATTAGGAGATATGTGTGAGTCTACATATCAACATCCTGGCATCTGTGGAGGCTGGAAAGTGCTGCTTTTAATACCACGACTTTATATATATAAAGAATCTGTTTAATTGGTAATTCAATAAATCAATGCAATTAAACAACACACTTTAAAGTGGCTGTTAATGGCATTAATTAGTCTTTGGGAGACTGAGTCGTAAAATGTTATTTAAAGGTTTAACAGTGTGTAGTTTTCCTGGAAAATTCCAGTGTTGAAATTGCAACCTACTGAAAAATGTAAAATGCAGCTTCTAGAGACATTTTTTGGTTTGTCCATTCTGGGAACAAATGGTGGTGCAACATGGCGACTTTGCAGAAGGAGACCAGCTCCTCGTTTAGATAAAACAGCTCAATGTAAGGCCATTAAATCACATCAATTATTCATTTTGACTTTGATTATATAGTTATTTATTCCATATTATATTCCATTAACGCATAAATGCTGCTAAATTGTACCCAATTGTACCTTTAATTTAAAACTTTTGTTGTTTTATTTAATTAAATGAGTTTTCTTCACCACAGAAGAGCAACAGAAACTCTAATTGGTCAATTGACTAATTAACTGTTCTTGCACAGATGTTCATGACTGGCCATTAAAAATCTATAATTGTTCAACACATGCATTAATTGGAGCATTTACTGTTGACTTTTTAACCCATAGATCTATACTTGCAGTAGTTAAATACAAAAATAACAGCATCCATAAAATCACATCAATTATTAATTTTGACTTTAATTATGTGGTTTACATATTAAAACAAACTTTTATTTCATATTATATTCCATTAATGCATAAATCTGCTAAATTGTGCACACTGTACCTTTAATTTAAAATGTTTGTTGTTTTATTCTTTTAATTCTAATTGGTCAATTACCATGACTGGCCATTAAAAATCTATAATTGTTCAATACATTCATTAGTTGGGGCATTTATCCATATTTAAACCCATAGATCTATATTTGCATTAGTTGAATACAAAAATAAATACGTATAATTGTGGCACAATCCAGCATCCACAGTCAACCAAATAATGTAAAATAATGTTCACATTGAAAATATAGATTAAGTTTTAGCAAAATAAATACATCGAGTGTAAAAAGAAAGAGCAGGTCCACGTAGAATAAATTCTGTCATTCTCGTTTCTCCTGATTCAGACTGAGCTCTGTCGGTGAACCTGTTTTATTATCAGGAGCTTTTCTTGCTCTGTATCCTTGAGCAACTTTTGTCGGTGTGAAAATTATTGTAGCTGCGAAACTTTGCTAAAGCTTCACACACACACACACACACACACACACACACACAGATATATACATGGCTTTCATTCCCACCTTTTGCTTCTTTATTCATACCGGGAAAAAAATCCTTCCTGGTTCCAAAAAACAAAACAAAAAAAGAATATCAAAGAAGCGGGAAAATGGAAAATCAGCAAACCAAAATGAGGTGCAGGTTGAAACAATTATTCATATAAGTTCTCCTCAAACACGCAGAAAAGTCCAACAGAATCTCAGCTGCAGAATGGATGGAGACGCTTCACATTCTGTACGAGCAGACTGAGCTCAGGAGCAGCGATTACAGCCTGTTAGCGTCGACCAATTAAAGATCTCAGACGCTCATTAAACGTCATTAAGGCCCATAAACCATGAGTCAACCACTATGAACACAAGGTAGAAGTCACGTTTATATGCTACTCGTTTCCAACAGAAAAAACGTGTCTGCCAAGATGTAAAATGCTCTGACTCGTACTGAGTGGATTTACAAAATGCTCACTGACAAATGTGTTTGTTTGTTTGTTTTTTCCCGCACGACAGAAACTTCAGCGATCGGACGTCCAACTCGTAGCATCTGGAAACGTTTCGTTTAGGCACTCGCACGCTCGTTTCGGTTAAAGGAATGTTTGCTTGAATACTGAGGAAAAATAAAGACGTGATGATGTGTTTATTTCACTAACACGTAACTTTAAACCTGTGAAGACAGATTTTTTTTTTCAGGCTAATTGGGGGAATTGGAAATCAATCAATTTGTGTGTTGCAAGAATTAATTGATCATTCAATTAGTTGCTAACTACCGCATTATTTGGCAACTATTTTGTTGATCGATTTGAGTCATTTTTATGAAGAAAATGTCAAATTTCTCTGGTTCAAGCTTCTCAAATCTGAATATTTTCAGTTTTTTCCCCGCACGATTTTTCAGCGATCGGACGTCCAACTTGTAGCATCTGGAGAAGCTTCCTTTAGGCACTCGCAGCACTTGGTTCAGTTAAAGGAATGTTTCCTTAAATACTGAGGGAAAAAAAAGACGTGACAGATTTTTTTTCAGGCTAATTGGAGGAACCGGAAACAAGCTGTAACACAGCTATTACAAACTCAGCAGGCACATTAACCATAAGTCATAGAGATCCGTGTTTCTTCTGGTTTTACCTCCAGTTTTGTCTCCTGTAGTCACTAACTTTGTCTTTACTGGCTGAGCAAATCATGTTGAAATAACCGATTAAAGTGATCAGATCCCAAATAGTAAAAGTGCATCCAGCCAAAAACCAAAAGAATAAAAATATAAGACGTTAAATGAGGGGAACTCCAGACTCTAGAAGCCAGATGTTAACTTAAAAATATTCATTGCATCCATTAGGAATATAATGACAGGGTTAGGGTTAGGGTTAGTCTAACACAGCAGAACACACATACGAGCTGGCCATCTTTGCGGTATGTTTAAGTATTACTTTTTAGGACTTTGACCTTACTCTCCAAGTAAAATCTGCTGAAATCAGCTGATTAAGGCGATTAGAAGAAAAATAGTAAAGTGGCGTCCAGCCCAAAATCAAAAGTAATGAAACTAGAAACTAAAGACACAAAAAAAACAGCTGACTAACGGGAACCCTGGAGTCTACCAGTGACACTTTTCACATAAAAGTAGTCATGTTAATTTAGATATATTGATTCACTTCATTAAATATTGACACATATATAGGATGATTCAAATTAAAGAAATAAAAATGTATTGCAATACTCTTTTTAAACAGCAGAGGGCGATATCAGTTTTTAACTCACTTGTTCTACATTCTACACACAGCAAAATAAACGTACTTATCTTTGCTGCGTGATTAAGTGCAAATCGTAGGGCCAAAGTGATATTTTTTACGTCAGCGTGGTGTGTCGGGACCTTAAATCCAGATTATGATCCAAAATAGATGCCTATGCGGCTGCAGACACGCAGTAGTCGTGTTTATGCTACATTGTGGGGACCGTGATTTACACGTACACAGTAGGTCATCATCTGGTAAAAACAACAAAAAAAGTGAGAAGATTAAAATAAAAAATGAAATGAAAATAGTTAAAATAATGCAGAATGTCAGGATAGTCTTTCTAAACACCAGAGGGCGATGTTCGTTTCTGATCTCGCTTGTTCAACATCCTACATCATCGGCCATCTTTGCAGAGTGTTAAGTACTAATCTTTGGGCCAAACAAACATCTTTTAATGTCAGTTTGATGTGTCAAGGCTTTAAAGCCAGAATATATTCCAAAATAGACACCGACACAGCTCCAGACACATAGAGGTTTTTGTTCATACTACATTGTGGGGACCACGTTTCACACATGGATAGTAGCTCTGTGTCTGTAAAAAAACAATAAAAAATGTGAGAAGATGAAAAAAAACCCAGATGGAAACAGTGCACATATTGCAAGATAACAATGACTTACACAAACAGTAAGCCAACATGATGCAAAACATAAAAACAGAAAATTCATTTTTTGTATAATTTTACCTCCACCAAGGTATTTGTAATTGTTAGCAAGATAATTCAAAAAATTCAGGTTGGATTTTCGTCAAATATTCTGTGAATGATTTCTAGATCGCTTCGAATTTGCTGTCGTTGAGCATTATTGTTGTAAATGCACTTTCAAACAGGCGCCACCTGGTGGTGATGTCTTGCACCTGCATAGCTAGGCTGTATGCCTGGTGGAGTTTTTTCGTAGATCTCATTTTCTTAAAATAAATCAACCTGTATTGTGAATTATGAGTTAAGTGTATGGTTACATCCCTGGTAGCCACTTTCACCAAAGTGATTTTGCTGCCTTAACCAAACCATATTCAAGGTTTGGGATTCAACTTTTGCTGAACCATCCTGATCACATGAGCTTTCTGTTGACGCAACGACTGAGTTGAATCATTTTTTATAAAAGAAAATGTCCAAATTATCTTTTCTCTTATTTTTTCTTATTCTTCTATAATAGTAAACTGATTCTCTTTGGGTTGTGGGCAAAAAAAGACATTTTAGCTTGAATTTCCAGCTTTGATAAACACTGATCAACATTTTACACCATTTATATACAAACAACTAATCAATTAGTACCTTTGAATGATCAATTGGTCAGAATAGTCAGTTACAACTATAGTTGAGAGATTGATTGACTATCAGAATAGTCATTAGTTGCAGCTTGGGTTGCAAGAATTAATTAATCATTCAATTAGTTGCTATTAGTGATCAATTTGAGTCATTTATATGAAGAAAATGTCCAAATTCTCTGGTTCAAACTTCTCAAATCTGAATATGTTCTGGTTCTTTTAGTCTCAATAATAGTAAACTTATGATGTTCATTTTGTTCAATAATCAATAGACTGACGACTGCAACGCGGCCTCTGATTGTCTCAGTTCCAGTTTCAAAGAAACATGAGATCAGGAAACACTTCATGGGGAAAATAAAACCAAATGAGAATTCTTATGAAATATCATAAAAGCATATAGAGTCTGGGTTGCAGATAAATCATGAAACGCAGAATATCAGCGTCAGCCGAGCCTAAAACGAACAGAAAACTGATTAAATCTGAGCCCGAGTCCTCGAGGAAACAATCTTTTGTCCATCCGCTAACTTCCGTACACGATTCCCCGTCTGGGTTTGATGAGCTGCTGGTCCCCGCGTACCGAGCGAAACACTTTGGTGATGAGACGTCGCACGAGTTAACACAAGCGTTATACAGATCACATCCGAAAGAACGGCAGAATGCAACACCAAAAAAAGAAAGAATAAATCGGTGGACTAAACACGTTCCGTCGAGTCAGAGTTTGCAGAAAGGATTTCTGGGATGTTCTGATGTTCCTTACACACTACGTTTATGGTCTGTTTCTTCTTGACGGGTTGAACCGTTTCCAGAGTTTTCCTCTTTCTCTCTCAGTTGTCATCCATTTTTTTTCCTCTCCACCATTTGTCAACATCCAACTGAAGCAGCAGCAGCAGCAGCAATGTTGTTAGGTTATACGGTGACGACACGTTATGAAGAAGTCTGTGAGGGTACAATCCTCTTTTTTTTCTCTTATCTCTTTTTTTACTTATTTATTTTCTTTTTTTACAGAGGGAACACGAGAAAGCCGGAAAACGTTGAGTATTGCCATCCGCCCACCAGGTTTCCCTTCTCCAGCTTCAGGTAGACCTTGTCCTCTTTCTCCAGGTAGAGCAGCACGCCGTTGGTGGCCGCCTCGCGGGTCACGTCTTTGTCGCCCGCGAACGCAGAGATCACCGGTTTCCCGTTCAGCATCAAGTTCACCTGTGAAAGAAGAAAAAGCATGTCTCAATCAGGAGATTTTCCCGATAAAGACGAGTAGAAATCAGCCTGCAGAACTGCTCAGATAAAAAAGGAAGGACGGAGGTTCTTAAATTTTATGCATTTATGCTCATTCGGTCCATCCTGTGATTTAAAGCTCCCATATTTTTCACTTTTCCTGGCTTTTATTTGAAGATGTGATTTCACTAACGACACATATTTGTGGGTTTAAGGAGCCAGAATAACCTCAGTGTGGTTTTACGTCTCTGCAGCATCAGGAGGAACAGCTCATTCTGCATGTGTCTGTCTCATTGATGTTAACGAGCCTCTCCTCTGATTGGCTGATATTAATGGCGGTGACTGTGCAGTTGTGATGTCACAGCTTCATAACAGTCCTGATGGCTCATTTTAAGGCTCACTTAAATACTGTATATAGCATATTTATACATTATTTTTGTATTCAACTGATGCAAATATAGATCCATGGGTCAGATTTAAGTCAACGTTAAATGCTGCAACTAATGAATGTATTGAACAATTATAGATTTTTAATGGCTAGTCATGGTAATTGACCAATTAGAATGAATTAATTGAATAAAACAACAAAAGTTTTAAATTAAAGGTACAGTGTGCACAATTTAGCAGCATTAATGGAATATAATATGGAATAAAAGTTTGTTTTAATATTATTATATAAACTATATAATCAAAGTCAAAATTAATAATTGATGTGGTTTTATGGATGCTGTTATTTTTGTATTTAACTAATGCAAGTATAGAGCTATGGGTTAAAAAATCAACAGTAAATGCTGCAATTAATGCATGTATTGAACAATTATAGATTTTTAATGGCCAGTCATGAACAACTGTGCAAGAACAGGTAATTAGTCAATTGACCAATTAGAGTTTCTGTTGCTCTTCTGTGGTGAAGAAAACAAAAGTTTTAATTTAAAGGTACAAGTGGGTACAATTTAGCAGCATTTCTGCATTAATGGAATATAATATGGAATAAATAACTACATAATCATAGTCAAAATGAATAATAGATGTGATTTATGGCCTTACATTGAGCTGTTTTATCTAAACGAGGAGCTGGTCTCCTTCTGCAAAGTCGCCATGTTGCACCACCATTTGTTCCCAGAATGGACAAACCAAAAAATGTCTCTAGAAGCTGCATTTTACATTTTTCAGTAGGTTGCAATTTCAACACTGGAATTTTCCAGGAAAACTACTGTTAAACCTTTAAATAACATTTCACGACTCAGTCTCCCAAAGACTAATTAATGCCATTAACAGCCACTTTAAAGTGTGTTGTTTAAATGCATTAATTGATTGAATTACCAATTAAACAGACCTAACCCTAACCCAGATTGACTATATATATATATATATATATATATATATATATATATATATATATATATATATATATATATATATATATATATATATATATATACCATTTGGGTCATTTAACTACAGGAACCAACAGTCAATGTTGTCCTCTTTTATGATTGGCTGATATTTGAATGGCTGTGAATGTATCATTGTGACATCACAACTTCAAAGAAATCCTGACAGCTTGTTTGAAGTGTCTCAGTTTCCAAATACGAGCTCTTCTGTAGCTTGAGTGTTTTAATTAAAATGTGTGTCAGATAAAATATATATAATACATACATATATATAATAAGCCAATACTTTAGGGACCGTCAGCAAATTACTCAACAGGGATGTTTGTCTATGTTTTAGTAGCATCACATGTATATTTTATAATATTACTATTAAACTTTGTTGATATTTTAACAGTGTCACAGCTCAACTAAAGCAGCTGAGCTACATTTATTACGATCAGACATTAAATTAAATGATAACTCTAAAAAGTAATTCAGGGGCCAGTAACCATCATTCAATAAACATGAATGCGAGATGAAAAAATGGTAATTTATTGATGCAAACGTGCTTGTGTGTAACACAAAATTGGATTTTTGGGGTAATTCATTTAAATTTAATTGTAAATGTTCTTTATATCTAAGTTCAAATCCCTTAAAATAAGCCAATATGGAATAAAGTAAGATGTAAAAGAGCTGTTGAATCATTAGAACTGTAAAAAAACAGCAACTAAAGTCTGGGTTGGACTATTTTCCTTTGCAGATAAATTATTCAGAAATAAGTATCAGCCCAACAACAATTACTTCCCCAGCGTCCCTGAGGAAGAGACTGTGTTCTAATCCGATGCTACAACCAGTTTAAATCTGACTAATTACACAGCACTGTGAAATAAACACAACATATATATATATATATATATATATATAAATATAAATAAATAAATGTACCTGTATGGTTTGGCTCTGGTACACTTTAATGACGTGGAAGTTAAAACTGTAGATTCCTTTTCTCGGAGACAAAAACACTGATTCGAATGTGAAGTAGTTTCCTATGTTCACCAGAACCTGTGAGACAGAGAAAGAAAAAAAGGAAGAAAGGAAGGAAGAAAGGAGGGGAGGAGGCACATTGTGATGAAAGCACCTCCACAAAGATCCTAATTTCAACGGGGCTTAAATATGTAAATAAGAAGCAGCCGTGCAGCAGGGATTTGGTGGCGTCCTCCCGGCTCTGCTTAGACAAGAGAGTGACACACTCGGAAAAACATCTAATTCAACCTTTTTTTCTCAGGGATCGTTTGCTTTTCCTGCAGGATTCCACAGCAAACCCAAAAGGTGCTTGATCATGGCAACGGGAGAAATGAGTTTTTTGTTAATTCTGATTTGAGGCACGGAGCAAAAAAATGGAATCAGAGGCTATTTTACTATTTTACATGGAGAGCTGCAACGATTAATCAGTTAGTTGTCAACTATCACATGAATCAACAACTATTCTGATAATTGATTAATGGATTTGAGTCATTTTTAAGAAGAAAATGTCTATTTCCTGTTTTTTTTTTATTCATCTTTAATAGTAAACTGATGATCTTTGGGTTGTGGACAAAAAAAGACATTTTAGCTTCAGTCTGCAGCTTTAGAAACACTGATCAACATTTTACACCATTTAATGAACCAAACGATTAAACGATTAATCGTTTTAATAATAAATAGATTACTCGACTATCAAACTCGTCATTAGTTGCAGCTTTTTGTTCTAAAATACAGGAAATGCAAAATTATATAGTTGGAAGCTTAGTGATAAACAATCAGTCGATTAATCGATTAGTCGCCAACTATCTTGTTAATTGATTAATCGATTTGAGTCATTTTTTACTGATAAAATTCTCTGTTCCAGCTTCTGTTCTCTGATTATTTCCTGGTTTCTTTATTCTTCTATAATAGTAAACTGATGATCTTTGGGTTGTGGACAAAAAAAGACATTTTAGGTTCAATCTGCAGCTTTAGAAACACTGATCAACAATTTCACCATTTAATGAACCAAACAATTAATCGATTAATCGTTTCAATATTTGATAAATTAATCAATCAACCCCTAACTATAATAATGCTCTTGATAAAGAATACAGACGTGCTTAAAAAAAATGTCATTCAGGCTTTGCAGCGAAGCTCCAATAATTTTCTCTCAGGGTTTTTACGCAGCAGCAGGAGGACCAACATGTGGACCCGGACCCGGATCTGGACCCGGACCCGCACCGCAGGACCAGTCAGGACTTTCCTGACAAACACAGCAGCGACGTGGTCTTATGTAATGAATCCAGGATGAGGGCAGGGATCAGCTGCTGCGACTAATCCAGTTCTAGTTGCGCTCTTTGATTTGTTTCGGTGTTTATGTGCGCGTGCGTGTGTGTGTGCGTGTGCGTGTGCGTGTGTGTGTGTGCGTGTGTGTGTGCGTGTGCGTGTGTGTGTGGGATTCTGCAGGACCCCCCGCCCTCAAACATCCTCCTGTCACTTTCACACCTGCCCGCGTGCGAGATGCGCGTCAGTCCAGCGTCAAACGCGCAAAACTCCGCTGCAGCCGCAGGATGAGCGTTTATTATTAAAGAGAATAAACCAACTGGTAATAAAAGACATTAAAAAAAGGAGAAGCATGAGGTTCATTCACGCCACTTTCCGCTCGCGTCCCGCAGATAAACGCGTCCGTACCTGGTCGAAGTAGATGATGCGGGTCTTGTTGCTCATCTCTGACGGCTCGTGGTTGTTGCTCCTGACGGCGGAGAACGCCACCTTGGAGTTGGCGGCGCGCACGGAGATGCCGAGCGGGGAGGACGCCTTCCAGTCCGTGGCCGGGTTGGAGTCGCACACCACCAGGCACTTCCCCTCCAGGACGATGGGCTCCGTGTCGTTCTGCGCCGCCGCCCGCCCCGCGGCCACCAGCGCGCAGCCCAGCACCAGCACCAGCGGGTTCCCCATGGCTCCGCGCGGCGGCTCTGACGCCTGTGGACGCGCCGGAAAATAAAGAAAACCAAGAGGAGAGGAGAGAGACGGTCTCCTGCAGCACAAGTTCCCCCGTCCCCCCCTCACCGCCGCCAAAGACGCGTCTGAAGCTGTGAAATCCTCCTACTGCATCCAAAGATGTTCCATATCCAAGCGAGACACAAACAATCCTCAATGAGTCCTAATCTGGTTTTGTGGCCACGCGCCTCCTGCTCCAGGTTCAGATCAGAGGGGTTGATCCGGTGTGAGGAGCCGGTTCCGCGGTGGTCCGTCCATATCCGCCGCGCTGCCGCGTCTGGCGCCGGCGCTGCCCCCCGCAGTGCCGTCTGCCGCGTGCGCGCGCGCCGACATCCACTTTACGCACGAACATGTGCTGAAAGTTATAATTAACCAGCGCTGCGGATTCCTCTAATGATCCACAGGACAGATCCTGACCAACGTTGCACCCATTAATGGCGTTTATGACTCAAACAGAAACAGGGCTACGATTCTGACATTTGGAACAAAATCAACCAAGATAATCACCCCTGAAACACAGTTTAAATTATCTTCCACATTTGTCTTTGACGTTTTGCACCAGGAGAACAAAACTAAAAATCCACCATCAGTTTGGTTTAGTTCTGGTGTTTTCTGTCGTTTGTACGTTTCAGATTTTGTTGTTTCACTCTGACAGTTTAAATATTGTGTTTCTGGATAAATTCTGGACAAGCCAATAAAGGTTTGACTCACTGGATTTGCTGGTTTGTGGCATCCGGTGATGGGAGCTTTGTAGTCAGTGGCGTGCACAGACTTTTGAAGGGTGGGGTCAAAAAGGGGGAAAACGGGCACATATAGCATGTCCTGGCTACTGAGGAGGGCACTTTAGCATGTTATCTCTCAAAAGGGCACTTTAACATGCGTGACGGCTACCACGAGGGCACTTTAGCACACGTTTTAGCACCTAGAGACCACTTTAGCATGCATTTTAGCACCAAGAGGGCACTTTAGCATGCATGTTAGCACCTAGAGGGCACTTAAGCATGCATGTTAGCACCTAGAGGGCACTTAAGCATGCATGTTAGCACCTAGAGGGCACTTAAGCATGCATGTCAGCACCTAGAGGGCACTGCAGCATGCATGTTAGCACCTAGAGGGCACTTAAGCATGCATGTCAGCACCTAGAGGGCACTTTAGCATGCATGTTAGCACCTAGAGGGCACTTTAGCATGCATTTTAGCACCAAGAGGCTACTTTAGCATGCATTTTAGCACCTAGAGGGCACTTTAGCATGCATGTTAGCACCTAGAGGGCACTTTAGCATGCATGTTTGCACCTAGAGGGCACTTTAGCATGCATCTTTGTACCTAGATGGCACTTTAGCATGCATGTTAGCACCTAGAGGGCACTATAGCATGCATGTTAGCACCTAGAGGGCACTATAGCATGCATGTTAGCACCTAGAGGGCACTTTAGCATGCATGTTAGCACCTAGAGGGCACTATAGCATGCATGTTAGCACCTAGAGGGCACTTTAGCATGCATGTTAGCACCTAGAGGGCACTAAAGCATGCATGTTAGCACCTAGAGGGCACTATAGCATGCATGTTAGCACCTGGAGGGCACTGCAGCATGCATTGTAGCTCCCCAAGAGGGCTCTGAGAGGAAATTTTAGCACTTGTTTTAGCTCCCATGAGAGCACTTCAGTACACATTTTAGCACATAGAAGATGCTTTTTGGCTCCTAGAGGGCACTAGAGCACACATTCTAGCTCCAAAGACCCAACAGGGTACTTTAGTACACATTTTGGCTCCCATGAGGGCACTATAGCATGCCTTGTAGCTCCCAAGAGGGCACATTAACACATTTTGGAATGGGAGCACTTTAGTATAGATTTTAGCACATAGAGGGCACTTTAGGGTGCTTTTCAGCTCCCAAGAGGGCACATTAACACATTTTGGAATGGGAGCACTTTAGTATAGATTTTAGCACATATAGGGCACTTTAGGGTGCTTTTCAGCTCTCAAGAGGGCACTTTAGCACATTTTAGCTCCCAAAAGCACACTTCAGCTTGTGTTTTAGTTCCTAGAGGGCACTAGAGCACACATTCTAGCTCCCAAGAGCCAACAGGGCACTTTATTAGACACTGTGGCTCCCATGAGGGCACTTTAATTACACCTTTTAGCTCCAATGAAAGCACTTTAGTACACATTTTAGCAAATAGAGGGTAGTCTAGGATGCTTTTTTGGCTCCCAGAAGGGCACTTTAACATGCATTTTGGTTCTGAGAGGGCACTTTAACATCCATTTTTGTTCTGGGAGGGTGCTTTAAGAGACATTTTAGCTCTCAAAAGGACAATTCAGGCTGTGTTTTTAGCTACCAAGAGGGCACTTTAGGACACATTCCCCCCACACACACACACACACCACTCTCTATATTGTTGCCTTAGTGACATCATCCTCTTAGCATAAAACCATACTTTTAATTGCTCAGACACCAAGGTAGAAAAATAAACGTCTCAGGCAGCAGTCTTTCTGACGTATGCCATTATCGGTAATGACATGTTTATCGCTGCTTTAAAAAGCCTCTCGTCCGTCTGATTGCACCACGTTACTGTAAGCCAACGAGTCACCCAACGCGTCCTGCGAGAATATTGACAAGAGATTAGAGATGTGAGCACATCGTCTGTGTCCTTGTGTCCCATCGGGCTCCTATAAAAACAGCAGATCAATTCCAACACGTCCTTCCCTTGACTTACAAACTGCTCGTGGGCTGACTCCATCTCTCAGTTTTTAATCAAAAGTAGTCGCTGCAGCTAAAAAAAACTGCCTCAGAATACAAAACAATTAGCAGTAATATTTCCTCCAGGTTTTCACATTAAATCTGCACCAAAATGTAGGTTTTAACAAATATTCTCATGCAGGAATTCAAGATACACTTAAAAATTGCAATGGAAATTACTTAATTTTATTATGTAAAGTAGTTGCAAGTAATAAAAGTCTAGATAAGTTAATTTTAAGAGTTAGATTCATTAAAATAAACTAATAACTTAGAGTAACTCCAACTTTATTTAAATTTAATGCAATAAGTTAATGCCAATGAATAAAGTTAATTTAAATTAAATTGATAAATTGCAGCAACTTATGTAACTTCATTTTATTAAATCAAGTGGTTGCATAAAATAACTTATTATCTCTACATATACTTTTGAAGTTAGTGATATTTTGTATCAATTGTAAAAATTTACCATATTTTTAAGTAAAAAATGTAATTAATTTTGCAAGAGATTTCTACTTTAAATACAATAGGATGGAATTACTTATACTTCTGAATTTTGGTACTAATCTGATGTGAAATATGTAGATTTAGTCAATGCAACTGTTTAACTCACTCAACATATTTTTTTTCTGTACAAATTTGTTAGCACCATAAATAAGAACTATGTGTAATTAAGTAGAAATTTCTTGGAAAATTACAATTTTAATATTAATAGTGTATGTATAAGAGCTGTTTGTCTACTTAAAGAAATTTATTTAATTATTTCAAATGAATGAAAGTGAAGTAAATTGAAATTTAAAAGTTACAAATTATTAATTTAAATTAACATAATTCATTGAAATGACATTTAAAACGTTGCAATTATTCTAACTGATTTATTTAATTTTAATGAACATAATTCATAGAAATTAACTTATCTAGAGTTGGATAAATACATTTCTTGCAACTACTATGACATAATAAAATTATTCATTTAATAATTACAATAAAACATTTTCAGTGTATGTATAACAGCTCTATTTTGAAATTAGACTGAAAAAAGAAGAATTTATTTATTTTTTTTAATTGAATGAATTAAGTTGATTGATAATTAAATTAATAAATCTGAGTTACTTCAAACTAATATTGTAATCTCAACAAAACATTTTTTACAGTGTATTTATCTCTCAAATGAAGTCCATCCATCCATGCATCCATCCATGCATCCATGCATCCATCCATCCATCCATCCATCCATCCATGCTTCCATCCATCCATCCATCCATGCATCCATCCATCCATGCATCCATCCATGCATCCATCCATTCATGCATCCATGCATCCATCCATCCATCCATCCATGCATCCATCCATCCATCCATCCATCCATGCTTCCATCCATGTATCCATCCATGCATCCATCCATCCATCCATCCATCCATCCATCCATCCATCCATCCATCCATCCATGCATCCATCCATCCATCCATCCATCCATCCATCCATCCATCCATTCATGCTTCCATCCATCCATCCATCCATGCTTCCATCCATGTATCCATCCATGCATCCATCCATCCATCCATCCATCCATCCATCCATCCATGCATCCATCCATTCATGCATCCATCCATCCATCCATCCATTCATGCTTCCATCCATCCATCCATCCATGCTTCCATCCATGTATCCATCCATGCATCCATCCATCCATCCATCCATCCATCCATCCATCCATGCATCCATCCATTCATGCATCCATGCATCCATCCATCCATCCATCCATTCATGCTTTCATCCATGCATCCATCCATTCATGCTTCCATCCATCCATTCATGCTTCCATCCATCCATCCATGCATCCATCCATCCATTCATCCATCCGTCCATCCATCCATGCTTCCATCCATGCATCCATCCATGCATCCATGCATCCTCTGCTGTTCTCTGCATCATTTCATGTAAATCGAAGCCAATCCGAGGACGATATCACTGCATCAAACTGAATCGCTGTAATTTTGTGTGATTCGTGTCATCGTGCAGCTTTGACAAACGCTCGGCCCCTAATGTGCATTTTAATATGTTTCCATGACGACGGGACTTTCACAGCTGAGCGGTGATAACCCGTCCGGCCGTGTGGACGTTTTACACAGAGGTAAACAGTAAAGTTGTGTGTGACTTTTATTTAACGGGACGTTAGTTTGGTTCGTTTTTTATGCTGTGTTGGTGTCAGATTTTTAAAGGTTTAACCATTGCAACGAAAGATCAAATCATTTAGTCGAAAATTCTGATTATACACACAATGCAATGTGTTGCTCATCAGTTCTAGATATAAAACAGCACAATTTGAAGCTCTTAGATAAAATAAAAGTGTTGAATTTGCTTTTTCTTTCTCCATATTCTCTTCTATGGATTTATCCGTTTCTCCTGCACCTGGAAGCCTCGTGTTTCCCGTGTGAGAGTTGAGGCTTCACATTTGTGAAAAAAAAAAAAAAAAAATGCTTTAGTAGAAAAAGCATCTGACAAACAGACAAATGTAAATGTCTGCGTCTTTTGATGCCGCATTAAAACCACAGCTGTCTGCTGCAATTAGAGTGAAGCCGCGATTACAGGCGCCGTCTTTCATTCACTTCCTCTCCACGAAAATCGTGTGTGAGGACAAATGATCGGTTGTTTTTTTTCTGTTGGAGAAAAGTTCAGGGTATAAACGTCAGAGATGTGTCCTACAGGGGGAAAACAGATGATAGTTTAAGAAACAGGTGTCATTTAATCGTCCTGAAACCTTGTCTTTTTGGGATTACTGGAGTCATCATGACAAAGATCTAAGCCTCATATTTCAGATCAGATTGTGTCTCCAACATCTTTGAGAAGTTGACGTTTCAAGGATGAAAAAAGCAGTGAAATCCAGCTACAGTTGAGTTTTTCTGATTTTAAAGGTAAAGATTGAACTGATTTAATCAATGAATAGATTAATTGTCTATCAGAAAAGTTGTTAGTCGGAAACAATTGATCAATTATAATAAATGAGTTAATGTTTTAAATATCAACTAATTGATCACCTGTCTAATAGTTTTTTAATCTATTAATTGATTAGTTTCCAACTTTTACATTAATGTGATACCATTTAGAAACAATTATTAATATTTACAATTATTTAATAATATTATATTTCTGGTTTCTTTATTCTTCGAGACAAAAAAAGACATTTTATGTGTAATCTTCAGCTTCAACACCATTTTATAAACCAAACAACCAATCGATTAATCATTTCATTAATCTATATCAATTCTTGAAATGACATTAAAACTAATCATTAGTTGCAGCTCTATTATATTACACTAATAAACCTTACATACATTGATGCATGATTAAATGTCAATGTGCTTTTGCAATAACCATTTTTTAATTTTGAGAGAGATTATGAAATTTGTTCAACATAATAGTAATTTCATTTTTGACATGTTCATTTTTCACTTGTTATTCACATTTTACCACATAATCAATCAATCAGTCCTGATTAATTATTTCTAATGTAGTAAAATGTGACTAAACTTAAATTACTCCTCATCGCACAAAATATATCATCTGAATTGCAATCTTGCAAAAACGCATTGATTTTTAATTGGGGTCATTGTTGACCCAGTCATGGAAGAGTGGGCAGTGAAACAAAAAGCTGCAGTTTCTTAAAAATTAATGAACTAGTAAATAAAAATGAAAAGGGCCTCATGTCACAAACATACTTTATGAAGAATATGCAAATATTAAACCTTTTAAGTTTAAAGAATTTGAAGAATAACAACCCCAACAATGCATCTAAGGTTTAATAAAACGATTATAAACCAAATCTGATTCTTTCCCTTGAATCTAACCAAGCAATTTTAGAGACAACACAATTAGAGATTAACCACATTATTGTCACTGCAAAACACATCATTATTCTTTTTTTAAAGAGTGATGTAAAAGAGATTGGGAAAGCTAATTGTAATGATCTCTGCTTATTACTGCTGTGTCATTCTGGAGCCAACATGTGAAATATCGCTGATTTTAGACGGGAATGTATTTTAGTCAGTGTCTGTCCTTTAGCAGCCAAAATGTGAACAAAAGGCCCCTCTAGGAGCTAAAATCTATACTAAAGTGCCCTCTAGGAGCTAAAATCTATACTAAAGTGCCCTCTAGGAGCCAAAACACCTACTAAAGTGCCCTCTAGAAGCCAAAACACCTACTAAAGTGCCCTCTAGGAGCTAAAATCTATACTAAAGTGCCCTCTAGGAGCCAAAACACATACTAAAATGCCCTCTAGGAGCTAAAACACCTACTAAAGTGCCCTCTAGGAGCTAAAATGTGAACTAAAGTGCTCTCTAGGAGCTTAAACACCTAGTAAAGTGCCCTCTAGGAGCTTAAACACCTAGTAAAGTGCCCTCTAGAAGCCAAAATGCACACTGAAGTGTCCTCTGGGAACCAAAATGTGAACTAAAGTGCCCTCTAGGAGCCAAAACACCTACTAAAGTGCCCTCTAGGAGCCGAAAGGTATACTAAAGTGCCCTCTAGGAGCCTAAACACCTACTAAAGTGCCCTCTAGGAGCCGAAAGGTATACTAAAGTGCCCTCTAGGAGCCTAAACACCTACTAAAGTGCCCTCTAGGAGCCGAAAGGTATACTAAAATGCCCTCTAGGAGCTGAAAGGTATACTAAAGTGCCCTTTAGTACCCATACCCAATTAGAGATTAACCACATTATTGCGACTTCATTATTCTTTTTTTAAAGAGTGATGTAAAAGAGATTGGGAAAGCTAATTGTAATGATCTTGCCCTGCTTATTACTGCTACGTCATCCTGGAGCCAACATGTGAAATATCGCTAATTTTAGACGGGAGCACAACGGTGTATTTTAGTCAGTGTCTTTGGTGTGAAAAATGGGCTGGCAGTTATAGAAGGGAAAAAATAAAAAAATAAAAATAAAAACCTTGGACATGACCTTGTTGATGGATGGGGTCCTCGGGGATCCCGATGCTCCATGAAACACACATTATCTGGAGCACTTGTGTGTTTCAGTGTCAGACTGAGCCCCAAGTTCAGTAATTCACTGATTAGAAAACCAGTCAGTCAAGTAAAAATCCTTCAATGTGTGTGTGTGTGTGTGTGTGTTTAAGTGTGTGTTGTACTCCAGGTGAGAAGATGCCTCTGAAAACAAAAGAAAACACCAAAACTGTTTACGTGATAGGAAACAAAGCACATTAATATTTTACCTGCTGCATCCCAATTATTTCCTTTTTTATACAAATGGGGATTTGGATCCTCCTGAAAAAAATAGAGCCAAAATGAAAAAGGGAAAAGAGAAAGAAAATCAAAACCCACCGCTGGGTATTGATGAAAAGAGCAAGTCTCCCAGGGATTTAATTAGCAGTCAAAAGGAACACGATGCACTTGCATATAACACGCATCGGACAGACCTGTCGCACATAATGAGAAGATTCTGTAATCCTCAAACGACGCCGCCTCTTTTTTTTTTCTTTAACGTAGTCATTGTGTGCACTTTTACACTAATTAAGCATGAATCTAAAGTTGAGCCACGTTTTAAGGCGATAAAGTTGGGACCTGAGCGATAGGAGCTGCCAATCACCGCTCGGCTCCGTGATATTTCAGCGTTTGTCTGAGATTTCTGAGTTTAAGTCGACAATTTATGGGAGCATGTTTGTCTCCGACTCGATATCAGCCGGAGTCGCCGTGGAATTTAAAGCGATTCTCTGGAAGTGAGTGTTAAACTGCCTTTCAGACCTTTAAGAGATGGTTATTCAGGTTCATGTTGGATTCGTGTCAACTTCAACAAAAAATAATTTCTAATAACGTTGCATGTCAGCCGTCTGTAGGCCAGTGGTGGAACAGGGGATGGTTGAAAAAAAATGTTTTAAAGTGCCTTTGGTAGCTAAAACATGCTAAAAAACTGGCTGAATTGAAATGCATACTAAAGTGCCCCCTAGGAGCCAAAATGTATGCTAAAGTACCCTCTTGGGAGACAAATCACATTCTAAAGTGCCCTCTAGCAGCTAAAATGTATACTAAAGTGCCCTTTCTGAACTCAAATGCAAATAAAGTGCCCTCTAGGAGCCAATACACAAACTAAAGTGCCCGCTCGTGCCCCAAAACACATACTAATCCTCTAGGCGCAAAAATGCAAACTAAAGTGTCCTCCAGGAACCAAAATGTGTACTAAAGTGCCCTAAAAGAGCCAAAATGTATGCTAAAGTGCCCTCTTGGGAGACAAAATCACATACTAAAGTGCCCTCTAGAAGCCAAAATGCGAACTAAAGTGCCCTGTAGGAGCCTAAATTTATACTAGAGTGCCCTCTAGGAGCCAAATGTGCACTAAAGTGCCCTAAAAGAGCCAAAATGCAATCTAAGGTGCCTTTTAGGAGCTAAATCACATACTAAAATGCCCTCTAGGAGCCAAAATGCTAACTAAAGTGTCCTGTAGGAGCCAATACACATACTAAAGTGCCCTCTAGGAGACAAAATGTGTACTAAAGTTCCCTAAAAGAGCCAAAATGCAATCTAAAGTGCCCTCTTGGGAGACAAAATCACATACTAAAGTGCCCTCTAGGAGCCAAAATGTGTACTAAAGTGCCCTAAAAGAGCCAAAATGCAATCTAAAGTGCCCTCTTGGGAGACAAAATCACATACTAAAGTGCCCTCTAGAAGCCAAAATGCGAACTAAAGTGCCCTGTAGGAGCCTAAATTTATACTAGAGTGCCCTCTAGGAGCCAAAATGTGCACTAAAGTGCCCTAAAAGAGCCAAAATGCAATCTAAAGTGCCTTTTAGGAGCTAAATCACATACTAAAATGCCCTCTAGGAGCCAAAATGCTAACTAAAGTGTCCTGTAGGAGCCAATACACATACTAAAGTGCCCTCTAGGAGACAAAATGTGTACTAAAGTTCCCTAAAAGAGCCAAAATGCAAGCTAAAGTGCCCTTTTGGAGACAAATCACATACTAAAGTGCCCTCTAGGAGCCAAAATATGTACTAAAGTGCCCTAAAAGAGCCACAATGCAAGCTAAAGTGCCCTCTAGAAGCTGAAAAGATTGATAAAGTGCCCTCTAGGAGCTAAAATGTGTACTAAAGTGCCCTAAAAGAGCCAAGGTGCAATCTAAAGTGCCCTCTTGGGAGACAAATCACATTCTAAAGTGCCCTCCAGGAGCCAAAATGCGAACTTAAGTGCCCTGTAGGAGCCTAAATTTATACTAGAGTGCCTTCTAGGAGCCAAAATGTGCACTAAAGTGCCCTAAAAGAGCTAAAATGCAATCTAAAGTGCCCTCTAGGAGCCAAAATATGTACTTAGTGCGCTATAGGAGTCAAAATGCATGCTAAGGTGCATGCTTTTTCCCCTCTCCCCCCCCCTCACGCGGCCTGAGCACCACTGCTGTATGCAGCGTATGTTCCACAGTCTGCTGCCTCATTTCCTTCATTGGCCGCTGCTCCATCCTATAGCTCACACATCCCTCGCTTCCTTAATCCTCTGCAGCGGGGCAGGTGTCAGTTTATCAGCGCTTTGAGAGTGAAAACAAGCTCCTGCCGCGACTGGAAATGAGGCTAATACCAGAAGAAAAGCAGCGGAACTGTAAAAGTAAAACAAGCGGCTGAACGACGCTGAGCCGAGGGGAACGGGATAGAGGCTCAGGGTAGAATTTATCGAGCATTCCTCACGACGAGCGTCACCTTTCACCTTCATGTCACGTAATCCGGCGTGAATATAAAACTTTTGATTAAAGCAGCTTTGAAGTAATTGGCAGGTGGACGGAAGCTGGTGAAATGTGACCCTGGACCCGTTAAGGTGAGAAGTGTGATTTTTGTTTTATTCCCTCCGCTGCCAATTAAGACGGAAATAAACCTGAGGACAAACTAAAAGCTGAAATAGAAATGCAGTACAACGTTTTCATCTCATTCTCCAAGGGAAAACGTTGACAAGTTTCTGCAGATTCTGCGAATGTTGTAGTTGAGATAATATCAACTTTTTGGATGAATACTGTTTGATGGTGGTTTAGGCCCAAAAACTCATAAATAGTGTTAAAACAGATTTTAGTTTGAGTTAAAATGATCAATGTGACAGGACAATCATCTGGTTAAATGTCTGTGTTGGGATGTTAACAAGACAAATACAGCCCATGAATGTTAGAGACCAGTATTAGAGCTCTGGAAACATTATTGGGTAAAAAATGTCATTTTCTAATTATTACAGAAAAAACCTCAGACTTCTGACTTTGATTTATTTTTCTGGAACAAATAAAATAAGATTCAGATTTATTTTTTTCCCTTAAGAATTGTAAGATGAAAGTCAGATTTTTTTCTTTTTCTCAAAACTTAAGACAAAAGTCAGAATTTTTTCCCTCAAATATTTTATATAAAAGGTAAAAAATCTTAATATTAAGTTTTGAGGAAAAACAAGTTTACTCAAATGTGTTTAATAAAGTAAGAATTCTGACTTTTTTTCCTGTGAGAATTAAAAAAAGAAAATTAACTAATTTTTTTTTTCTCAGAATTCTGAGATTTAAATCAGAATTCAAGTTTTTCTCAGCTAAATTTTACATTAAAGTCAGAACAAATAAATAAAGTAAAGTCTGGAACAAATACTAAGAAAACTTAAAATCTTAATTTTCTTTTCTCAGAATTCTGAAATAAAAGTCAGAATACTGGAATCTTATTGTGGAATGGAAAAAATAAACATTTTTAATCCATTTTTCCTCAGAATTCTCATGATAAAGACAGAATTCTAACTTGTTCCCAATAATTTAGATTAAAATCAGAATTATTGAACTTTTTTCCTCAAAATTTGAGATTAAAGTTTGAATTCTGGAACTTATTTCTGCTTAATGTCTTTTTCTGAAAAATCTGCGATTAAAGTTTAGATTATTTCCTTTTTTTTTTGCAAAATTTGAGAAATTAAGTCAGAATTTTGACTTTTTGTTTTCTAGAATTCTAGAATTTTCCCAGTTTTCCTAATACTTTTCTTTATAAAGCACAACACTGACCACTCATCTTATTCTTCTGTTAAGAAAAGTGAAACTGATCTACATCTTTACATCAACGTTCATCAGTATCTGTGGTTTGCAGCAACATTTCTCTCTGCAGACTGAGTCGCGTTTTCCATACTGTTCATGTCTGTAGCTTCTTATGAGATTGATCTGCACAGAAACTTCTGCTTAAAGTTCTGTTTGCTCAGTGCATGAAACCCAACAGACGTGCGCCCACAGTCAAGCAGACGTTGGTATTGTGGCGTTTCCCAGCAGCCCCGGCGTGAGGCTTTGTGTTCGGCTCTGCCAACACGTCCTCTCCTCTGATGAATACCAACACCTCGGCTGCTGCTCCAGATGTTGCTTAATGAAATTCCTGCACACGAGCGGCGCGTTGCTGTGATTGCTCTGCTGAAACACCAGGAGTCCAGACGCAGATGTTGTAGCTACAGCCGCGTCTCCACGTCCTAATCGTCCATATTTGCAGTAACAGATGACGCCGGCGTGGTCCTAAAACATGATTTTAATAGTTTTTAATTATTTATATGAGGAAAAGTCTGTGGGGAAAAAATAATAAAAGAAAACAAAAAATAGATTTTTTATTGTGTTTTCCAGCTGGAGGGGCGTGTCCCTGTGTTTGATTGACAGCTGGATTATTTGCGTAAACAGAGTGACAAACAAGAAAATAGTTAAACCAACATGGATGAATTTTTCAGTTGGTAAAACCTAAATTAATTAATTTCAATAAATTTAATTAATTTTGGTGTTACCAACTGAAACAATTCAATTAATTAATTTTCTTAATTGAAAAATTTTAATTGGTGGTTAACACCTGAATTAATTGAATCCATTGAAGTTGGATTATCTCTAATTTATAAATTTAATCTCAGTTAACTAAATCACTTTGAATTAGGTTCATTGAAATTAAATGAGTTGAAGTTACTCCAACTTATTACTTTAGCTTAAATCTAATTTCATTAAGTTGGTTATTTTTTTTTTTTTTTTTTTCCATTTGGTGGTAAATGAGTAAATTGAATCTAAAGTCACTCAAAACAATTATTCAATCCCAGTGAACTAAATTAATTTCACCAAATTAGGTTCATTGAAAGTGTTTAAATAAATTGGAATTACTCCAAAATTTCGATGAACATTTGGTTGTTATCAACTGAAACTATTCAATTAAGAAAAAGAACCAATTTAAACGATCAATTTCAATGACTTAAATTCAATTAAATGAAATAATTCATAGATACTTAATATAATTAAGTTCATTGTGATTATCTATTAATGTAATTAACATAAACCAATTGAAATAATTCAATTAAGTTTTACAGTGTAAAATCCTACATAGTTAAATGTTAAATCAAATCTAATGAACATGTTTCACTGTTTTTTTCTGTATTTTAACATTCAGACAATAAACTAAACCGAATATTTTACTTTTCTGCACATGCACAGAAGATGGAAATTAAAATCCTTCTAATTAAGTTAAATTAAAATAAAAAGTTTAACACATTAAAATCTAATAAATACAGCAGGTAAAGACATGCAGCATTTACAAAGAGCTGGAATCTGTTTTTTTTATAAAGTCTTGGGCTGACAGTGGGACGCTAACAGGGGTTTTTGAGATATTTTCAGGAAAGCAGCTGCTGACCACATCTGGACGCGGCAGCTGTGTGAGAATACGTGTTTTCTTTTAGCAGAAAAGAAGGTTGTTGTTGTTGTGGTTGTTGCAGGAAGATTTCCAGATTTTCCGACGCCTTCTGTTCCATTCGATTCGCCGCGTCGGAAAAAACAGAAAAAAGCCAAAGACAAACTGGAACTTCAGCATAAGAACAAAAAAAACAACTCAATGAAAAAGAAAAGAAATCCAACTCACATTTTTATCTCTGCTAGAAAACAAAGGAATAATCCTGCTGAGCAAAGCTGGAAGTGACTTTTAGGAGAAAAGTTAGAATTTGGATGAAACTGAGCTGCACAACAGATAACATGCAAAATAAACCCCAGGACGGAATATTAATTCTAATTGGCTGATTTTAGTAGCTACGAATGTGCAGTTGTGACATCACAACTTCAGGTAACTTGTGACGGCTTATTATAACACACAGTTTATGAACATGCTGTGTGCATTTCTCTATTAATGAGCATTTATAAACATGTTAACACACACTCAATATGATTTACAAGCAGATACGTGCTATTGTCAATGAGAAATTACAATTCATTTCAACTTTAAAGAATAAATCTAAATATAAAAAGTTCTCAGTTGAAACAAATCAGATCATAATACGACTCACGAGTGTGTGATTCATACAGTTTCATAATACTCACAGTTTCACACAAAATAAGTCAATTTATCTTCAAAAGATGCAGTGATTACGAGTGTTTCCCCCTTCAATATTTGCAGGGAATTTAAATGCAGGGAACATATTAGATATGCAGGCTGTAGGAGACGTCAGTGTCTGTTCTGAAAATCAATATGAAGAAGGATGATCAGAGCGAGCAGCGGTGCTTTCATTCTGCTTCTTTCTGTTTGACGTCGCTGAAAATATAAAGAACAAGAAGGAAGCAATGAACACTAAGGGACAAGAGCGGACGTAAAGTCAGGATATGGATATTTAACTTCATTACTGGGTTGTTGTTATAAATCAATAAATAAAAACGACATGGACTCATTTGACCTTTGACGACCTTGAGCAGTGATAAACGTTCAACTTATTTACCCTTCATAACCAGTCGTGAGATTCAGTTGATGCAAAGACTGTTTGAGGGGAAAGGGTGAAAAGGGGAAAAAAGGTAAATAAAGCGCAACTTCACCAATGAAGAGGGCACATTAGCACACATTTTAGCACCAAGAGGGCAATTAAGCACACGTTTAGGCTCCTTGTAGTGCACTTTTGAAAGAATTATGGCAACTAAAGTGCACTTTACACTGATTTTTAGCTTCAAAGAGGGCACTTTAGCACATGTTGGTTGCCATGAGGGCATTTTAGCACACATTTTGGTTCCTAGACAGCATATAAGTATGCATTTTGGCACCAAGAGGGCAATTTGGCATAGATTTTGGCCACTTTTTGGAATAATTTTGCCCGCTAAAATGTACTTTACCATGCTTTTAGGCTTCCAAGACGGCCCTTTTGGCTTCAGAGAGGGCACTTTAGCACATTTTGTCTGCCGTGAGGACAATTAATCAAGCATTTTGACTCTAAGCATGTTTTTAGCAGACCTTTTAGTTCCCTTGAGGGCACTTTCACATGCATTCTGACTCCTAGAGGGCACTTCAGCACAATTTGGCTTGCAAAAGGGCACTTTAGTAAACCTTTTGTCTTCCATGAGGGCATTTTAGCACATGTTTTAGTTCCTAGTGGGCATACAAACGTGCATTTTAGCACAAATAGGGCAATTTGGCACAAGTTTTAGCTCTCTATAGGGCACATTTTGAAGAAGAAGAAGAAACTTTGCTGCTATAGCCCACTTTACCTTGTATTTTAGCTTCCAGGAGGGCACTTTAGCACA